>SKCR01038187.1:0-479807 GCA_019454045.1 Zanthoxylum bungeanum | reverse complement strand
AATATATTCACTATTTAAAATTTGACTTAAAAAGGATACCGCCAGATTGGTCGGTTGGTAATTCATTTTAATCTGGTTTAAACCTGACTAATCAAGGATACCGCCAGATTGGTCGGTTGGTAATTTAATTTTGGTTCCGCCTTTATGGCTGGTTATTTTAATTCTGCCTATATGGCTGGTTGGACTTAATTTGACTTAATCAGGTTACCGCCTATATGGCTGGTTGGTATTATCATCACGAGTTTATATATTATTTTATGGGAGATATCTAAATTAGTAGTAGTAAAAGTAATTCTTTTTACCTTAGCATTTTATTTTATTGTAATTTACTTTTCAGCTTTTACCTTATGTCTTTTACTTTTAAGTTTTTACTAGCCCTAATTATGTGTTAGTTATCTGGGGTTGTGATGACTTTTAATATTACCGGTTTATAATGGGTTATTTTATAGTTTGGGTAATTTAAAGGTTTACTTATTAAGTCTTAAGCTTAATGCTTCTTGGTGTCTGATCACCAATAAGATTGATGTGGTAAATCTAAAATGAACTAGACATAGGGATTTTAGGTTTCAACCTTAGACTTAATAGCCCACGATCTTCCTTGAGGATAGATAACCCTTTAATAGATTTCCTTACAGGATAGGAATATACCTGTCGGGCGGAGGTAGCCATAACTGGAACTTAAACTTAATGAATCCAGATAATTTGGTTGACATAGACATATGGTTCAATTGGGTTAAACTGGGTATTTGTGTCTGACCATCGACAGAGGCTTACACATAATTTAGTGTTCCAGGTTAATAAATCAATATATTACTCAACTTTAAGATAACCACTTCATCTTTAAAATGATATTAGAAGAAATCACAACCCTAGATCTTTGTGTCTTTTGTTATTTTCCTTAATATTTTCTATTGTCTATTTATTTATTTATTTATTGTGCAAAACTACATTCAACCAATCAAACAATCATTCTCTTCTCCATTTAATTAGATATTTGTAAATAAATAGATTCAATAATTAATAACAACAGTAGGAATTAAGTCCTCGTGGGATCGAAATTTTTATATTACTTCAACGATACGTGCGCTTGCGTTATACGCGTGTGTTTGCACATGTCAAGTGTTTACCTACAAACAAAAATATTAGTGTGTCTGATCAGACATATCTTTGGACATATTCTTCGAATAAAATAACACGATTGATATATAAATTACATAATTCATAATTGTTGAGGGGATTTTGCTAATGTACTCCACAATCGGTACAATGTCTTATTATCGGTATTAAGAGTATTGAAATTGAAATCTAAATCATTAAACTTGAAATAGATGGTTATTGACCTTGAACTTAAAATTAGGGAATGTCTTGGGTTTTATTGAATTTTATAGTCTTATAAGAGTTTTTAAAATGCGATCTCTATCATAAAGCATTAAAAATATATTAATCATATAATACACTGAAAATTGAAATTTATCTACATTCAAAAATTATAATTTTAGGTCAAACTTAGGGATTTCAATTGTGTGCTTGTGTTAACCCCCCCTATCTACATGAGATGCTTGATGTTCAATATTAAAAATTTTAACTTAAATAATATCTTTTTCAAATTTAATGACAATTGTTTTAAGTTTAATGCCTCGTTGGTGGCGGTTCTACGACTTACGCGGCGGTCAAGCTCGAGTGCGATCGAGCCTTGACGGCTCTTCGGCGAGGGAATCACACGAAAGCGTTGAGATTAATGAAGGAGCTGAGTTCGCGCCACGAGAACTCGGCGTACGCGGCGCTGATTCATCGCGTGCAAGGCACGGTGTGCGTTAAAGTGGCGTCGATCATCGACGACTCGAACTCGAAACAACGGCATTTGAAGAACGCTGTTGAATCGGCGAAAAAAGCCGTGGAGTTATCACCTAACTCTGTTGAATTCGCTCATTTTTACGCGAATCTATTGTACGAGGCTGCCAATGAAGGCAAAGAATATGAAGAGGTAGTTCAAGAGTGTGAACGTGCGTTAGCTATTGAGAATCCTATGGATCCTGCTAAAGAGAGCTTACAGGATGAGAGTCAGCAAAAAATTTGAACAGCTGAAGCTCGAATTGCGCACGTGCAGAGCGAGCTTCGGAGCTTGATTCAGAGATCGAACATTGCTTCGATTTCTACGTGGATGAAAAATTTAGGAACTGGTGAAGAGAAGTGTAGGTTGATTCCTTTTCGGAGAGTGGCTGAGGACCCAATGGAGGTTAGGTTAGTTCAAACTAGGAGACCTAATGAGATTAAAAAAGCCGCAAAAACACCAGAAGATAGGCGAAAAGAGATTGAGGTTAGGGTTGCTGCTGCTAGATTGCTGCAACAGAAATCGGAGATAGGGCAGCTGCAACAGAATAATGAGGGGGAGAGGAATGTGGATTCGGGTTCAGGAGGGTTGGATAAAAGAGAAAGAGAGAGGAGGAAGCATGGAACTAATGCGAGGAGAAACAGGTCAAAAGAAGAGAGGAGGGATTTTGTGCAGTCGTATTGGAATTCCATGAGTTTAGAAATGAAGAAAGAGTTGCTTAGCGTTAAGGTTTGCGATATTAAAGCTCATTTTGGGTCATTGAAGGATGGTTTGGCAAGTGATGTTTTAGTGGAGGCCTTGGCATTTGCAGAAGATAATAAGACTTGGAGGTTTTGGGTTTGTTGTAGGTTTTGCGGATTCGGAATCGCATATGCATCATGTTGTGCAGGAGCATATGGGGAATTTGTTGCCTAAGATGCAGGCAATTTTGCCTCAGAGTGTTGATAATGAGTAGAACGAGATGATTTATAATTGTTCCTGGAAGCCGCTGGATATTGTAGCAGCTGTTAAAATGCTTGGACAGGATAAAACGAAGTCACAGGATTCTGAAGTTAGTGAAGATGTCTACTCAGGGAAACATATTGATGGGTGTGATGATTGTTTTAAAGATGCATGGGATTCTTCACCTGAGAAGGAGAATTTGGGTGATAGTTATAACTGTAGCTCTGTTGAGGGAAATGATTGTGAAGAAGCTGTGAACATCCAGTGTAGAGAGTGTGATGGCAACCAGATATCTGCTATAAATCCAGTAATTAACAGTTGGCCGGTGGCTGACGACACTGAACGCGCAAAGCTTCTTGAAAGAATTCATGCTTTATTGGAGTTGCTTCTTAGACATAAGTGTCTCTACAAGCCATCTCAGCAAGGTCATACAGTATGCAATGGATGAGCTGCAGAGTCTGGCATCTGGATCTCAGCTTCTGAATCATGGTGTGGACCAAACACCAATGTGCATATGCTTTTTGGGAGTTCACCAGCTGAGAAAAATTTTCAAGTTCTTGCAGGAACTATCTTATGCTTGTAATTTGGGTAGATATTCTGAGAAAAGTAATTCTATCAATGATGCAAACATTGTCAGCCAAGATCTTGAGATTAAAGAGAATATTGATCTTAACGGAGATGCATCATGTCTTCTGTTGGACGAACGGTTACTACTCACTGAATTTATTTCTGAAAATGCTGTTATGGATAATGGAACTTCGGTTAACGTTAGGAGTGAGAATGAGAGTGCAGCAGCAGATGCCGATGCTTTGCTGTCCTGGATCTTTGCAAGCCCCTCGAGTGGGGAACGTCTGACGTCGTGGATGCGTACCAAAGAAGAGAGAACATATCAGGGAATGGAAAATCTCCAGACCCTTGAAAAGGAGGTTTATCACTTGCAGAGCCTTTGTGAGAGAAAATGTGAGCATTTGAGCTATGAGGAGGCATTGCAGGCAGTGGAGGATCTCTGTCTTGAAGAAGGTAAGAAAAGAGAGACTGTCACGGAATTTGGCTATTGCAGCTATGAGTCTGTACTTAGGAAGCGAAGAGAAGAGATTCTTGAGGGTGAAAATGATATTACGTTCATCAGCAGCAGGTTTGAGTCAGATGCAATATCGAATGTTTTAAAAGAAGCTGAAGCTCTAAATGTCAATCAATTTGGATATGAAAATACTTATTCTGGTATGACTTCCCAGTTATGTGATTTGAAATCTGGTGAAGACGGTGATTGGAGAACGAAGGATTGTTTGCATCAAGTAGACTCATGCATAGAAGTTGCAATCCAGAGACAAAAAGAACAGTTATCAGTAGAGGTCAGTTCATTGGTTTGAGAGAGACCTTTTCATGAAGAAAACACGCAATATTGTTCCTTTAACTAACTTGTTTGATCATGCAGCTTAGCAAAATTGATGCTCGAATCATGCAAAATGTCACTGGTATGCAGCAGTTGGAACTGAAACTCAAGCCTGTTTCTGCTTATGACTATCGGTCAATATTATTACCTCTAATGCAGTCATATTTGAGGGTTTGTAATTAAAAACTTGGTCTTTGTGTGGGATTCCTTAATTTTCTTGGCCCGACTTGAATCACTTGATTAATTGGAATGTCAATCTTTCTAGGCACATTTAGAGGATATGGCTGAGAAAGATGCCACAGAGAAGTCTGATGCTGCAAGAGAAGCATTTTTAGCAGAACTTGCACTGGATTCTAAGAAGGGTGCACGGGGAGGAAGTGATAGCTTGAGACAAACACACGATAAGGCAAAGGATAAAAAGAAGCACAAGGAGTATAGGAAAACTAAGGATTCAAAGGTTTTGATTTGATGGTTTTGTTTAGTTTCTTCTAGTTTAGATGCTAGTTAATGAACACACAAAATCTTTGTTATAGGTTTAACATTTTCTTACTTTTCAGGCTGTTGGTGGTATTGAGCGGCACATAGTTCATGATGAGACTGCTGACCTGGTGTATGTCATCATTTCACACTACCTTTGCACATAAGCATTCTCTCTGTTCATGAGCTCTTTTATAAATAGATGTCATACTGTCTAGACTCTATTGTTAAATATGTTTGATGCATGTCTCATTGCAGCTCCTTTCCAGTTGAATCTGATGGTGATAATCCAGATTCAGAGACTGTTGTTTGTGCCAATGGGGATGACTTAAAACTACAAGAAGAGGAATTTAGACTTAAAATGGAGCTTGAAGCAGAGGAAAGAAAGCTTGAAGAAACATTAGAGTATCAAAGACGAATAGAGAATGAGGCTAAACTGAAACATCTTGCTGTGCAAACCAAAAAATGTGCTCAAACATTTGGAGAAAATGTGGCTGAGGGAGCCAATGATGTTTACTTGGGTCATGGCACTAATGATCTAGAAATGAATGTGTCGATGAAACTTTCAGTAAGCATCACTGTCTTTGTGCTGTTACATGTATAAGATAGAATTTGATGCTACCAGTTTGCGTGTCCCTTCCCATGGACAATTGGACATAGAAATGAATTCTGGAGATATGTTAAGAGAAAACTTTTGCTTCTTACTTTAGGGGATTTGTATCGAAGGTACCTCATGAACATCACTTTTCAGGTACAGTTGGTGCTAAAAGATGGATTCCCAAACACCTTTGAAGGCACGCCAGTGAATACTACTGCTAATGGCACTGCCGTGCCAATCAGATCCTCTCCCACTTCCAGTGTCCAGAACATTGATGCTGTTTGTCACACAAGCATTAATCAAGGTTCACAATCATTTGGAATGTAATTGTATGGTTTACCACATGGAGACATGTTCACCATCTTTTCATATTGTGTAGGGCTACCCAATGGAGGAACTCCGGAGGATGGTTTTCTTCCTACTGATAGACGAACAGGAAGGAGAGGTAGAAGGCAGAGGAGTTCTAGTAGATCTCAAGATGGGAAGAGTCAGGCCTTGTCATCCGAAAAGGAAAATAATGAAGTTAGATCGAATGACAGTCTCCTTATTGGTGCTTGTAAGCTTTATACTCGTTTTGTTTTTTGTTTTATGTTTTATGTTTTATGTTTTATGTTTTATGTTTTATGTTTTATGTTTTATGTTTTATGTTTTATGTTTTATGTTTTATGTTTTATGTTTTATGTTTTATGTTTTATGTTTTATGTTTTATGTTTTATGTTTTATGTTTTATGTTTTATGTTTTATGTTTATGCTTTAGTACTAATGTACTATATAAACATTTTTACTTGTTTGATTGTGCCAGCTGCATTCATTTTCAGTTTTGATTTCATGGCAGTATAGAATCTAAGCATACAAGTAGACTTAAATACGTGGGGTGATATTGGGATTTTAGATCACTTGGCATGGCAACATGGTAAAACATATGAATCTTAGTTGCTTGTCATTCTACATACATTGGAAGAAAACCAAATTGATTATTTTTACTGTGGTCAGTTAGAAGTTACGAGCATGAAGATTAATTTGCTTGTTTCTTTCTTTGGGGGCAATCATCATTTTTTCCTTTAATTTATATCACAAATGTTAGTTGCTTGTCATCAATTTTACGAGTTAGTATACAGTTAATGTCTTATAGATGCTTTATTGTTTTGAGCATTGCCGGGCCATGGTCCATCTCTTGAATATGGAACTAATGTTATCATGGATCTGTTTATACTGAATCAGCTGCTCCTTACTTGGGAGACAGTGGAACAAAGACATTGAGACAATTACATGTAGAGGAGGACGATGAGGAAAGCTGACCTTAAGCAAGCTGTACGCCAAAGCCTTGGTAAACTCTGTTTTTCTTCCTATTTTTCCTGTAAGCTTCTTGTTTTTATGTTACTCTCGTAATTATATATGTGAAGCTATTTAGCATAGTTGTCAAAGGCGCGCCTCAGGTTCAGGCTTAGATCACTGCGCCTCATGAAGGGTCAGGCTAGGCGAGGCGACCTTCATCAGCATGCGCCTTTGAGATGCGCTTTGGTGCGCCTCATAAAAATGTGTGAGGAAACCCCTACTTAGATTGAACCACCCAACCCGAAATCAAGTTTTATAACATTTCTTTAATAAATTAAGATAGATTTTGGGGTGAGCTTTAAATTTCAGCAAACATTTATATATTTATATTGCAATTTTCTCCTCAGCTTCATCAGGCGTGCCCCTTGTGCTTGAGGCGCTCGCCTAGGCCCGAGGACCCTTTGCGCCTTAGAGCGCCTTGCGCCTTTAACAACACTGCTATTTAGTGACTGAATGGACTTTAAGATATAAAGGAAACTGAATTACTACCAGTGGGTAATTACTGTAAAGTGTTCCCAATACTAGTTGTGAACTTTCTAACATTTGGTTCTGTTGTTTTTCAGACGCGTTCCAAGCGCATAAAAAAATACCTTCGGTTTCAAGTTTGAGGATGCCACAAAAAGTGCCTCTGGAAGCAAATAAAGTCGGGGTTTCATCAAATGAAGCCAGCATTGAAAATGTGAATGGAATTGATGTCTATGGTACAGGACTGAAGAATGAAGTTGGTGAATACAATTGCTTTCTAAATGTTATTATACAGGTGGTACATAGATGTTTTTCTTGTCGAGTTTTATGATCTTCATTGCTGCACCCATCTTTTAATTTTTTTGTTTAACTTTGATTTTTTTGGCTGAATTGTTTCTTTTTTTTTCCTATATAAATTTAGTCGTAATGGCATTTAAGGTCATTTTCGAGAGGAGTTCTTGAGGAGGTCACCATCAGAACATTTTCATGTGGGAGATCCATGTGTTGTCTGTGCACTGTATGAGATTTTTACTGCCCTGAGCATTGCGTCAACAGATACTCGGAAAGAGGCAGTTGCCCCTACAACTTTGAGGATAGCACTGAGTAATTTACCAGATAGTAATTTCTTCCAGGAGGTAAATTCACAGAACTACATTCACCCTTTGCCTTGAGTCGTTTTACTTTCTATTCCTCTGTCGTTCCCACTTAATCATGGTTACTGTTTTAATGTCTCGACTAAGATGATGGTTACTGACAGGCTCAGATGAATGATGCTTCTGAAGTACTACTAGTAATATTCGAGTGCTTCATAGGTCTTTCACACTTGGTTCTAGTGTCTCTGATAATGAATCGGTGGAAAACAATTGCATGGGCTCTTGGGATTGTACAAACACTGCTTGCATGGTCCATTCTTTTTTTGGAATGAACATTTCTGAACGAATGTACTGCTACAATTGTGGTTTAGAATCCAGGCATCTAAGGTACACTTCATTCTTTCATAACATAAATGCCAGTGCCCTCCGAACAACAAAGGTATCTACTACAGGAAGAAATTTTTTATACCAGGTTTGTTACAGGAAATTATGCCCCTATTCCTCATGACTTTTTCACTTCTTTTGCCCCTCAGGTTATGTGTGCAGAAAGCTCCTTGGATGATCTCTTAAATCTTGTAGAGATGAATCATCAGTTAGCTTGTGATCCAGAGGCTGGTGGCTGTGGGAAGCTCAACTATATCCATCACATTCTCTCATCTCCACCACATGTTTTCACAACAGGTGATTTAGAGATGTCAGGACAAATCTTATCAGCAGTGTCTTTTATGGAAACTCATATTGATGGTTGTGCTTGGTCTTTGCAGTTCTGGGTTGGCAGAATACATGTGAGAGTTCCGATGACATAACAGCAACACTGGCAGCCCTAAGTCCTGAGATTGATATTAGTGTTCTTTAACGTGGGCTGGATCCAAAGAGAAGACATAACTTGGTTTCAGTGGTATGTATACTTGGATGAACTTTGAATATAAATATTTTGATGTTGATTAATATGTGATGAGCTTTTTTGTTCTTAGCTGATAAAATGTCTGATGAATGATAAGAACTTAGTGATGCAGGCACCAATGTTAAAACATCATTTATATCTATGTTTTGCAACTTTCAGGTTTGCTACTATGGGCAGCATTATCATTGCTTTGCCTACAATCATGACCATGAACCGGTGGTGGATTATGTATGACGACAAAACTGTGAAGGTAAAATCAACTACATCTAAAACGACGCCATTTAATAGGTGCCATTTTTCCTGTGTTACAATTTGCATTTGATGTTTAGGTCATTGGTAGCTGGTCTGATGTTCTTAGCATCTATGAAAGGGGGCAGTTGCAACCTCAGGTTCTTTTCTTTGAATCTATATATTAGATATATAATGGTATTTACCAATTATAATGGGAGAACATGAGGTTTGTTATGACCTGGCATTTGATCAGTCTGTGACGGCAAGTGGTTTATGGTGACACCATTGCGTCCTACATTCCCTGCAGCTGAGACGGTAATATTCAGTACTCATGGGCATTGGTTTCAAAATAAGTTCAGAAGTTTTGGTACAAAATTAGGAGTCGAGATATAAATCATAAATCAAGAGTTTCGTGGATTTATTAAAGAATTTTGTAGGACAAAGTCCCCTTTTTGGAAGAACAATGTGTGTCGAAAGGATATATCTTTTTATGTTGACGAAAATCAGAGAATTAGTAGTTTAAGTTTAGAGCCTGAAATGTAGTTTTTGGTTCAATTGCATCGGGGGTATTTTGTCTGCATAGCAGGGGCAGCTGTCCAATGCATTTTCACCCTTTTTATGGAGATTATTGCCAATAAGCAATTTGGTGGAGGAAAAAAGTAAATACCATGTCGGTGTTAATGAATAAATTGGAGGAGCTTGTTGCTAGGTCCATGCTTATAAATGGGGATTAGTTATTTAGTGGCAAAAATCTCTGCTAGATGTTTTCTTCTTTATGTATTACTTTATTTTCCCCAAATCTAAGGAGGTCGTGTATAGATATCAATTCATGGTCCCTTTGGGTCCATAAACTCCTTGTGCCTCAGCATATAGTAAATTTATTATCATTATGATGCCAGTGGGGTTAAAATCTGCGGATCATCTTGTTCATTTATTCAATCGTCTTGTTATGGTTTCATGTCTTCATGTGTATAAGTATTGTTGCTGCATTTATATTTTGAACGACTTCCCCTTTTACTGAGTAGGATTTTTAGCTTTCATTTAGGGAAAATAGAAGAAAAATAAATTGCTATTTTCTCACTTTCTTTTATCCTTGTGGTGGCATGAAACGATTGCACTGAACTTCACGATGAAATTGCCACCTTTAGCAAGTCGCCCTCTCTTTAATTCTCTCAAATTTCAGGTTTCTGATAAATATTTCAAGTTTATATTAAACGTGTTCAAGTTGAAACGTTTAGTGATAGAAGTTTCAAATTCAATCGTTTCGTTTCAACTTCAATGCCCATGTACCTCTACTCTACAGGGTTTATTAGCGACAATCGTGTCTTTTCAAAACTTGCATAAATTTAAGGGTTATTGTCATTTCATTACTTCAAAAGTTGAGAAATAACAATGGATAAAAGAAGTATCGAGTTGTAATATTTTACTATTATATTTTACAAAAACTTGTAATATAGATATTGCAGTTGCTATAATAGTCTGATTGGTGTCTTGTATGCGTCCTCAACATCTATATGACTTCTAGCATCGAGATTCGATGCGCACGCTGCTGTGTTCTAATTGACTGTAGATTACAGGAATCAATGTAGTTGAATGAGACAGCAGGCGGGCTACCCAGAGACAAAATGGTCTAGTCACTCCAATTCAATGTAGCTTTGTGGCTAGTAAGTTGTGTCTCTAAACTGGGTTTTGTTCTCTATTTGCAGAAGACAATAAAAATGATATTTAGTATTTGAGCATTATTGATTTGCGAAATTGGTGTCCGAATTAGTGTCTAAACGGATCAAATCAAAATGACGTTATTTTGAATTTTGTTTGTGCGAATATCAATTTCGGTCAAAGTGTTGCATCCCCAAGGAGACTACGATTTGAGTTTTGGACCTGTCTCAGATTCAAGGTCCGAGTAATACCTTTATAAGAGTCTGAGATAAAATCAAAACACCCACATATTTATGTTGGAGTCCAATGACCCTGGTTGACGTGGGGTTTCCCCAGTATTCCAAAAAATACGGGATATATATATATATATATATATATATATATATATATATATATATATATATATATATATATATATTTGCACGATCAATCCGTTGTGATTCTACGTTCCAAAGATCAATTAGCCATTCCAAGGCCACGTTCTTCTTCCCCAAATTCCAAAATGTACTGATGAAATCTCGGTATAGATGTGTGGCGTTTCCCTAGTATTCCAAAAAATATGGGATATATATATATATATTAGTTGCACAATCAATCCGCTGTAAGTCTACGTTCCAAAGAAAAACTAGCCACTCAAGACCACGTTCTTTCCCAAAACCCAATAAGTTACTGATGATAAGTTGGAGAAACACTGGTTTCTTTATCTTATTTTTGTTACTTGTCCTTGATGTTGCCTTATAAAAAATGTTACTTATAAAATTATCATTTGGATCGTAATTCGTGTCAATTAAATAATAATGTATTCAAGCAATTAGTTGTCCGAATCTTCTTTTTCTTAATTAGTCAATGCTTAGGCTTTTAGACAAATCAATAATGACTTGTGATAAGTCAATGATAGTTACAACTTAGAAGATCCCATGGAAAATTTAATGAATAATGATAGAGGCACAGATGAATTACACAGATTCAACCACAAATAATATTAAAAAAACGCGATTTTAATATATCTGTGATTAAATTTGTATAATTCATCTGTGTATCTGTATCATTTTCAAAATTTAATTCTTCGTTGATGTCTTTTTCACATTCATTTATTGTGCCTTGATGACTTGGCCTAATTAATCAAATGTTTTTCTAACCTTTATGCATAATAATAGGTCAACTTTTCTATTTTATGTTATCTCAATTATCCATTAAAGAAAGTTGGGATTGGGGTCAATAATGGGAACGCAAGTAAGTTTATAGTCGAGTTAAATTCACGTCATTTTGAGCGGTTGAATTTTTACAAGTTAAAATTCCATTAATTATAAGAATGTAAATATATGGATAGATATCTCTTGAATATTAGATGGAATAAGCTTCTAATCTCAGACAGACGTGAGCGGCATTGCAAGTGATTTTATATAATTTTCTAATAGATTATCTGTAGAATTGAAACAATCATTAAGAAAAAAAGTAAATAAATTGTACCTTTTTAAATGAAAACAGAAAGTCATAAACTTTTTTCAAATAAGACCAAAACATGAGACCTTTTTGTAATAAGACAATTAAAACGTAATAACATGTCAGTAGAGTTCAAGAAAAGTCAACTTAAAAATCAAGTGGTAAGCATAATTTTTAAAATCGGAAAAAATCAGTGGGTTCGATCGCCGAGAACCGATTTTATGCTTGTCTGAGAAAAAATGGGTCAAAATAGGTGAATTGATTCTTTTTTTTAAAAAAATTTAAAATTTAAATTTTTTTAATAATTTTTAATTAAATAAAACTGTTTATAATCGATTTTGTCGATTTTTAATCCATTAATTTTTTTGGATCACCGGTCTGATTCTGAAAACAGCTGAGAAGTTCCTCTTGAGTCTTCACAGTGTTATATATTCGTGTAACCAACAGCGCGCAAGGGTATTTTGGTCACATCAAGTTTAATGTTTTTGAAAGAATTATAAGAATCTTTATAAACAAGTGCTATTTTTCTGTAATAGGTTTTCAATTTGGCTAATATTCATTTTTTTTTCCATGCACATTATTATGTAAAAAACTGTTGCAACCCAACAACCAAGAAGGCAAGAAGCTTCTCTATTTATTGTCTCGTCTCTTTTTCAATACTTACCATTACTTCATCACTTAATAAAGGTTAGTGCATGCTTTGACCAAATTTATAATCTTTCTTTTTTCTTTTTCTTTTTTTTTTTTTAAATTGTTAGAAATCTCACCGGCAAACCATTCATTCCGGAACTTAAGTGTAATATGTAAAACATCTGACTGTCTCAAGTTCTTATATAAAATACACTCTTTGAATTCGAATTCAATACTTTAATATGAAATCTTGAACCGTACATCATCAACCCGTGTTCCATGCGACATAAATTTATAATGTTATTATGTTCATAACCGTTGTCTAGCATTGATGGTGACCATGTGATGTTCCCATTTGTTTATTAAAAAAAAAAAGTATCCATTCATTAATACAATTATGTCATTCTACTCATCATATCTTTGTCTGGTTTGTTCTAGTTTTGATGTCATCGCCTTCTCTTTAATTCCACTTTTAGCTCTTTTAATGATAAATTTAAGCGGCCCAAGTGTTTGACCGATTGATTTTTAAGTAATTTTATTTGATCGATTATTAGAATTCGAATCTCGGGTAGGAATAATAATGGTCGGATATCCGACCATTTTTGCTAAAATTATAACCTAAACTATATCTAATATCCAAAACTTATCTATAATCGAAAAAAAATTCACAATTGATATCTATAATCAAAACCGATAAAATATTCAGATATCTGATACGGCTCGAAATAATCGAAAATTTAAAAATTAGAAATTTATAATTAAAATTTTTTTTTTTCATTTTTTATTATTAATATCATTAATATTTCTACTATTTTTTAAAAATTTTTTTTTATTCTCTTTGGTCGGATAACATCACCAAAATTATTTCAATACCTAATGCTCAAATCCATCAAATTCCAATATTAAATAATTTTAATCGAATAATATCAAGTATCTAAAATAACCGATTATAATATCATCCAGACATCAAATACACATAAAACTCAAACCAAGATCAGTATATACAACTTGGTTTTTTGTGAAAATGAGTGGGTGTACTTCTTCTCAACCAACCCCACTGTGTTTTCCATTAAAGAATTTCATCTACAGGTCAACTATGTACACTGCCCAATCGCTCTCTCCATTTGATTCATGGAGTTTAAAAAATGAAAAATGTCAAAAGCTAAAGTCAACTTTCTTTTTGGCAGTTGAGTTAAAATAAAAATGAGGGACTTGAAAACCGAAAATTATATTATGTGCCGGATGTATATGTCATTTCTCTCAAAGCAGTCGGGGAGATAACATATACACCCGGCACATGATATACCACCTTATATCACCTCCTTGAAAACATTGTTTCTTCTGGAAGCTGAGCTGAAGAGTTTTTAATATTTTGTGATGGGACACTATTTTTTTTTTTTTTTAGGGTAATGAAAGCTTTGATTCATAAATATCATCACTTAAAATACAAGTAGATTTCAACTCGATTACAATATTTATGATATTTTAAGAATTAAGTTTAGTTACGATAAAATCTAACAATATAAAACTCCGTATACTTCGTATTTCTCTTATCAATAGGAAGTTAGATTCACACGTATAAATATTGAAAGTATTAAAAGAATTATACGACCGGCCCGATATGATGGGGCACTTTTTAGGAGTTGGTATTGGGAAGAATGTTTCAAAACCAATAAAAATTGTATATGTAAATAATATTTTTCTACAACCAACCAAACAATTTTGCTTCTTAAGATGAAACCTGCAATGTAATATCTGTTCTTGTCTGTCAATTGGTAGAGATGGGAGGAGTTCTTGATATTATCTTCCTTTGTGCTAACTTTCTACTGCTTCTTGGTCCTTCATTTTCCCTTCCTCTATGCATTGATTCAAGTGAGTTTCTTTCTTTCTTTTTAATTCTTGTTCAGTTTATAGAATTTTCATTTGATTTGATTTGATTTGTTATTTTCCCTGAATTAATTTTACTTAGAGGCTCCAATTACTCTGAACACAACACTAAGTTTCTGCCCTTACAATGGCAAGACATGCTGCAACTCCACAGAAGATTCACAAGTGCAGAAGCAGTTTCAAGCAATGAATATCTCTGATCCTGCCTGTGCTTCTCTCCTGAAATCAATCCTTTGCGCCGTAAGTCTTTGATCCTCTGATGATAAGACTAGAATTTCCCTATGCTGCTGTCAAATTTTAAAACTTTGCATTGGTTGAGTGCTTAATTTCCTGAGAGCATATTCATATTTAATTGCATATCTTCATCTATTGAATGGAATTCTAATGTTCATGCTGAATTTTAGTTCGTTTGTGATAATTAGGGGCAAAGATTTTTCTAGCTTTTCTTTTCATGTCATTTGGTGTTGTTTATTTTGAGGAAAGGTTCACCATGCGACTCGTTTCTTCATTACTGCTATTACAGAAATGTGATCAGTTTTCGGGGGAGTTATTTACTGCTAATTCTGTAATTCGGCCAGTTCCGCTACTATGCAACTCCACTGGTTCAAATTCATCTCAGTCCAGTAAAGCTAGAAGTAGTGACTTCTGTTCTGAAGTATGGGATACATGTCAGAATGTATCTATTCGTAATTCCCCCTTCTCGCCTTCATTACAAGGTCAAGCCGGAGCACCATTAAATTCCAATTTCACCAAATTGACTGAGTTCTGGCAGTCGAAAGCTGATTTCTGTAATGCCTTTGGTGAAACATCTATGGAAGGATCAGTGTGTTTTGATGGTGAACCTGTCACACTAAACAACACTGGAATGTCTAACCCTCCACATGGGCTGTGCCTTGAGAAAATTGGGAAAGGTTCTTACCTCAATATGGTTGCTCACCCTGATGGTTCCAACCGCGTGTTCTTCTCTGACCAACCAGGCAAGATTTGGTTGGCGACTATTCCAGAACAAGGATTATGAGAAACAATAGAGCTTGATGAATCCAGTCCCTTTGTAGATCTGACTGATGAAGTTCACTATGATACTCAATTTGGTATGATGGGTATGGCGTTTCATCCAAACTTCGCAAAAAATGGCAGATTTTTTGCTTCATTCAACTGTGATAAAGTGAAGTGGCCAGCATGTGCTGGTAGATGTTCATGTAATTCGGATGTGAACTGTGATCCTTCTAAACTACGCGGTGATAATGGAGCCCAACCATGTCAGTATCAAACTGTTATAGTGGAGTATACTGCTAATGGCTCTGTATCTGAGCCAGCCTCGGTATGAGTCCATATATCAT
The DNA here is from genome assembly GCA_019454045.1 of Zanthoxylum bungeanum. Taxonomy (NCBI): domain Eukaryota; kingdom Viridiplantae; phylum Streptophyta; class Magnoliopsida; order Sapindales; family Rutaceae; genus Zanthoxylum; species Zanthoxylum bungeanum. The sequence continues at coordinate 464,079 of SKCR01038187.1, read as the reverse complement.
ATCAAATTTCAACCCAGTTTCTTCGTAATACAATTTTAACTCCAGGATTTCAACTGATTCTTTGATCTCTTTTCAGGCAAAAAGTGCCAATCCATCAGAAGTGAGAAGGATCTTTACCATGGGCCTCCCATTTACAGGTCATCATGGTGGACAAATACTCTTTGGACCAAAAGACGGGTATTTGTACTTTATGATGGGAGATGGTGGTGGTACTGGCGATCCCTACAAGTTTTCGCAGAACAAGAAATCATTGCTTGGAAAGATCATGAGACTTGATGTTGATAATATGCCAAGTGAGCATAGTGTTTCATTGTTTAGTTGTGTTGTTAATACTGTCTGCTGCCTATTTCATATTTTCCTTCCAGTAGAAGTTGAATAGAGTGGTCTATTCTCATTTTTCGGTTACTAAACATCCATTTCTCACTGATGCTTGTCTATCATATCCAGGTGCGGCAGAAATTGATAAACTCGGTTTGTGGGGAAACTACTCTATCCCCAATGACAATCCTTTCAGTGAAGATAATGAATTGCAGCCTGAAATATGGGCTTTAGGATTAAGAAATCCTTGGCGCTGCAGTTTTGATTCAGATAGGCCTTCTTACTTCATGTGTGCTGATGTTGGACAGGTTTGTGATTCAAAATAACCTTTGATCAACTGTTAATATGCTTACAAAATTCAACAACTCCATTTTTTTTTCAACAGGATGTACATGAAGAAGTTGATATCATCACCAGAGGTGGAAATTATGGCTGGAGTCTTTACGAGGGACCTTATCGTTACTCCGCTCCAGCATCATCTGGAGGAACTATGCCTCTAAATTCTGGTAGCCTAATATTTCCAGTTTTGGGATACAATCACTCTGATGTTAACAAGAAAGAAGGATCAGCATCAATCACCGGAGGCTACTTCTATCGTTCGACAGCTGATCCATGCATGGCTGGAAGGTAGCTTAGCTTTTGTAACTTGACAAAACTTAAGGCTTTTCTTACAAGTTCACTGATGTGTCATTGGATTTGCAAATTGCAGGTACTTGTATGCAGATTTGTATGCTACTGCTATATGGGCAGGAACTGAAAGCCCTAAAAACAGTGGCAACTTTACCGCTAGCCAAATTCCTTTCGGTTGTGCTCGCGATTCGCCTATGCAGTGCAAAGTCTTGCCAGGAAATGATCTTCCATCTCTTGGATACATTTACTCATTCGGAGAGGACAACCGGAAGGATACCTTTATCCTAACCAGCGAAGGCGTTTACCGAGTTGTTAGTCCTCGTCGTTGCAACTACACTTGCTCTAAGGACAATGTCACTGCTGCTGGTGCAAGTCAAAGCCCTGCTACTTCTCCCAGTTCATATGCAAAACGTCTGAGTGACCCTTTTAATAGTTTGGTTCTCATATGCTCTTGTATGTTGGTGCTTCTTCTTGGTCTTTTCTAATATCACATCATATCTTAATTTTAGATTATGAAATTATTGTACCATAAAATCAAAATTTCTTTTTCTTTCTTCTTCTCATTGTATCAATGAGGACTGACAAAGAAAGAGAGATGTATTCATTTACTTTTCACTATTTTGTAATTCGGTTAGGTTTTCTTTCTTTCTTTATAGCACAAAAATTTAATTGACGTACGATAATATTATTTGCTATCTTTTATTCATCGAGTCACTTAGAGATTTTTGTTAAACATACCAGACCATTTTAATCATATTTCTCTACTCTACTCTTCTCTTCGGTCGATGCTACATTCATTTTCTTTCGAATTTTTCATTTCTAACTTTGTCTCATCTAATTTACACACACATCTATCTAAGTATTCTTATCTCAATTACTTCTGAACATCAATTATAACCAAAATGTAGATTTAAATACTTTTTAATTTTTAATAAGTAATATAAAGACTCTTTCCTTTTGTTATTATTATTATTAAAATAAAACAATAAAAAATTTATTAATGTTTTATTTTCATTATTTGTATACTTTCTTTAAATAGGTTAATCCAACTTACCCAAAAACAATCCAGCTTTTAATAAAACTATCATGTTAACCACTAATTAACAATTACTAACCCAGGTTAAAATCCAAAAAGCTAAATAGGGGTGGCAAAACGAATCAACAAATCGAATTTGTATCGAATCATAAACGAATCGAATCAAAATATGATGGATTCGTATTCGATTCGTTTATTAAACGAATCCTAATATCATAATTCATATTCGATTCGTTTATAAACGAATCGAATACAAATATTCGTTTAGTCATGATATTATTCAATAACATAATTTACCATAATTTATTTACATTAATTATTCATATGAAATATGTAATTAATATATGTACTTAAAATATCTCACTAAATATCGACAATATTAATTTTTATGGTAATTAGCCATAATTTATCAAATATTAATTGAAAAATAACAATAATTAGTAAAAAAAAAAAAAAAAAAACGAATCTTAAACGAATCAATTAGCTTAAATTCGAATTCGATTCTTTTAATAAACGAATTGAATTGAATTGACTCATTTATTAAACGAATCCATTTTTTCAAACTCGTATTCGCTTTAAAGCGAATCGAATCGAACGAATAAACGAATCTTAACCCAAATTACCATTCCTAAAACTAAAACAATTAATCAGTGAAATTACCAAAATAACCTCGTCCTATATCAAATATAATTGGACTCCGATTTGGATAAAATGGGATTGGATGCTGTCCCAGGCTCCTATAAATATTGATTCTATAAGTTGAACACTGATCTCTTAAATGACATGCGAAGACTCAACCATTTGACCAATCACCTGGGGACCCTCCTTCCCAATTCCTGGTTCTGGCCACTCCCCAGACGGTGATCGACCGCAAGCCTAATAATAAGAAGGAGGATGAGGAGGAGCCGCCGCCGCCTCAGCAGCAATGCAGTGCTAATAGTAAGATTGTCATGTGTTGGTCGGTGACCCTCCCCCGTCGCAGCTGCCACAGTGGAATCTCCGGGCTATGTGGGAGTTTCTTTCCGTACTTAATTTCTTGCATGTGAGTATTTTCGTTTTGCAATCTTTTTAGTTAAGTAAATTGAAGTTTTTTTTTTTTTTTTTTTTTTTTTTGGTGTTGTTAGGTGTTTAGGTCGTTGTTGAATATAGCAGCTGAGTTTTCGCCGGAGGAGTTTGAGACGGCGTTGATTACTCCAAATGATACTTTGAGTGATATTCATATACCTATTTTGAAGGTTGGTGCTTTTAACTTTGTTTTAAAGTTTGTATTTTTAGTTTGTAATTGAAATTTAGGAGTATTGGTCGTTAGTTCAGTTCTTAGTGTGGCAATGCCTGCACTTTTTAGTTTTCTTTGCCGTTGTTTTGACTAAGGGTGCTTTTGGTGGAGCGTTAACGCTCCACTAAACGAGTAAGTTAACGCTAGCGTCAATGCTAGCGTTAACACTCACAAAATCATAATCTCATAACTTGAGATTATTTTTTGACGCTATCGCTATCTTATATTCTAGCGTTTGTTCTATAGCTTATAAGCTAGTTTACAATATTCTCTACCAAACGCATCCTATGAATGAGTAATGTACTTGCATAGTTTAGTGCTTTAGGTGGAGAGGATAGGTCGGATAGTATGTTAGTCAGATTTTAAGTGAGGGAAATGGTGGAGAACATCTGTAATGTATTTGGAATATGGCCAGAGGTTTTGTGATTTGAGAATATCTTGCAATGTGATGTGGACTGTGATTATCATTTGGTGAAGCTTTGAATGCTATGTCTGGGATGAGACCCGACTGAAGGTGTATCATAGGATAGGAGAAAAAGGGGCCCAGCTTAAATTACTGTGGGGAGTGCAGCTAAGGCTGAGTGGGAAAGAGAGAGAGAGAAGATGCAACAAAAGGCAAACGACATTACATGAGGAGGGTATCCGAGTATGGAAGGAATGAACAAGCGAGACAGAATAGGAGAAAAGGAATGAATATATTGTCCTGATTTCATGATTCTAGGAATTCCCAAAATAAGCAAATTTACGTTATTTCCTTACTAGTATAAATAAGAGAGAAATGTAGAATTCTCCATACACGCATGTATGATACAAAGAATGGACTAAGGCCTATTATTGAAATTTGAGTTTCATTACAATATCCATTACAATTGATTGCTGCATTTTCTGGTACAATTGACCTCTACTTTTACAAAAATCACCAAGCTATTCTACCCTGCTATTTTCATTCTACTCTGATTGCCTTGTTGCCTTGAATCATTGTTGTTACTTGCAAGTGGTTGTGATTGAGAAGCTGCAGGGCTGTGAATTCCTGAAAGTGGACAAGGAAGAACAGTGAGACAGGGAAGCAGTTCCATTAGTCTGTAACTAGTAATTTTCTCTCAAAGCAAAGGATCCAAATATTGATGCTACTGATGCTTTTATATTTGCCATGGAGCTTAGGGTTCAACACAACTGTAAAAAGCAATGAGGTTTGTTCATTTGTCTTATGACTACAAATTGTGATATATGTCCATGAGTACATTTTGTATTCAAACAACAGGTTCCTCGTTTTTAAAATTATGCCTTCCATGGCATATTGGCATGTCCTGCGATTACGAATGCAAAGAGCTAAAAAATTAATTAAAAGCCCATTGGACTTTAATTATTATGGATACTAAATGGGTCTTTGAGACCCATGTAGATTGAATTTGGAATCCAAGTCTAAAAGACATTTTTAAAAGTGTAATTATTTAATTTGGAATTAAATATGAATTAGTATTGAATATAATTTAAAAATTGAATTTAAAATTGTAGTTCGATATAATTCAAAAATACGTACTTTGAGTATTTATTCTCAAACGAGTTGGACTCGAGTAAATCAAATCGTTGTTTGAACATTGGATGGTCATTAATCAAAGATTAATTAATTGGATTAGATTGATTGATAACATGCTTTGTGTGAATAAATGGTTGTATTATATGAATAATTTATATCGAATGGATATTAGAAGGGTGAGGGCAATTTTGAAAATTATTGTAATAAATTTAGAATTTATTAATTGGACCTGCGTGTCCAGCCTTATATCTATTGACTCTTTGTAATTCTCTTCTCACCAATTCCTCTCAATGTAAATGATGTTTCTTTATTGTATTATGTAAATTGGGTAAAATTTAGAATAATGCTAACCGGGGAGAGGAAATAGAGAGATTTGTTCTAGGAACAATTTGTTAAATATCCATCCGCATATTATTATTATTATTATTTCTCGCCTTATTATGATTTTAGAATGCATGCTTAAGGGTATATAATGAGACATAATCAAAAATAATAAATTGGTTGTCAATTTACGCGAAAAAAATCCTCAATACAATATTAAGCGATTTCCTTCCATTGAGTGGTTCTCTCTCAAGATCCAAGATTGACATTGGTTTGTTGGCCAAAGTCAAGATCAATGTCCATCGCGGATGTGTTTGAACCACGAAAGTTTTGTTCCATATCGCATATCTTGGGCAAGTTGTGATTTGTTGGCCAAAGTCAAGGTCACTTCTTGTTCATCGACATAGATTACGAAGCTTTCCCACTGTCAATGGGTCCCGCTTAACTGGAATCATTAAGCTTGTTGAGCCAAAGACAAGGCTTAGTTGATTCAGAGGAAAATGTTATGAAATATATTGGATATATTAGCATATATAATGTATATATGTTTTAGACTTGGAGGTCCATCTATCGGATCTAGGAATTGGATGAGATCCAATTGATCTTAGAGATTTACCTAGTTAAATATCATACAGCTTGTTGGCCAAAGTCAAAGTTGTGTGTTATTTAACGAGATCCTAGCCCACTAGGAAACTAGGTTTCCCGAGTACTCAACAGAGGGTTAGAGGCTCCCTGAAAAATAATGGGAGGCCAGTATTGAATTTATAATTTCGTTCAAATACTTACCAAATACGCACATTCAAATTATTTGTCATTATAAATATTTATTATTTGGACTAATATTTTATTATTTTCTTGTAACAGTTGGACTGTACCCGTAATCGTTGATTGAATAGTTAGACTATTGCAATCAAGATGACTGGAAAGAACGACGTTAGGGACATCGTCATGAGCGAAAATGTCTTTAATGTCGTAAATTTTCCTGACTAGGATATGAACCTCAAGATTGTCCTATGGTCTGAGAAGTTGCTCTATATGATAGAAAAACCTCTTGGCCTAAGCCCGGAGTTGAGCAACCAGTTGAGCTTGAGCTTTGGAAGACTCACAATGATAAAACTCAACTGCTCAATCCGTTATTCTTGCTGCGATGACCCTATAATTTCGTCGTCAAAATAAGGGATTGGATCCCTATGAAATGATGTTGAAATTGAAGTACCTTCATCGATCTAACCTTAGATAGCAAAGGTATGAATTATAGAAGAAGCTCTTTCGCTCTCGCATGTCAGAGGGTATATATGTTGAGCACCATGTGTCACAGCTTATTGCTGACATCGAACAGCTAGGACAACTGGTCATAGTCTTAGAGGCTGAGACATCCATAGATTTGATCTTACAGTCTCTTTCTGACAGCTGGAGCGGGTTCATCATGAATTGCAATATGATGAACCGAGAAAATACTCTTGGAGAGTTGATGTCCATACTGAAAGAGGCAGAAAATGAGCTTCTGAAGGGCAAAAAGCGTGAGGCGCACTTCGTTTCAACATCTCATAATGCCAAGGTTTGGCCGAAGGCTTCTGGAGGTGTGAAGAAGAAGAAGTAGAGAAAGGGCAAGGCCAAATCACAAAAGTCTTATGGGAAGGAAAATGACAAATCCCAAGATGTTTGCTTGTAATATGGCAAATGGGGTTGTTGGAAGCGTGACTGCCGTAAGTACAAGGCGTAGATAAAAGAAGTGAATGCGGGCAAAGCACCAACTTCAGGTATGTTTGTTTTTGAGATAAACGTGTCTACTTCTAGTTTTAAAAATTAGATTTTTTATTCTGGTTGTGGTACTCATATATGTACTGATGTGCAGGATCTGTAGATTAGCAGGAGATTGGCTTCAGGAGAGATTGATCTCCGAGTTGGAAATGGGACTAAAGTTTCCGTTTTGGCTATTGGGACATATATTTTGGAACTGCCATCTAGGCATGTACTTAATTTATCAAACTGCTATTATGTACCTAATTTTACTAGAAACATTATATCTGTATCATGTTTGACCCAACGTGGGTATACTTTTGTATTCAGAAACACCGGGTGTTTTGTTTATAAAAATGATTTTGAGATATGCAGTGCTGATGTTAATAATGGTCTTTATATTTTGAATATAAATCAATCTCAAACATATAACATGACAAAGAAAAGACTTAAATTAAGTAAAAAAAAGATGAAACTTATATGTGGCATTGTCGTCTGGGACACATTAACAAGACTCGTATATCCAGACTTTCGAAGAGTGGATACTTGGACAGATTTGATCCAAATTCATATGACGTGTACGAATCTTGTTTATTAGGTAAAATGCCTAAAACACCTTTTAGCAGTAAATGTTCACATGCCACCAAACTGTTAACCCTCGTTCATAGTGACATTTTTGGGCCCAAGTCTAGCCAGGCTAAAGGTGGATATGAATACTTCGTAACCTTTACAGATGATACATCGCGTTATGGTTATGTGTATCTTATGAGACATAAGTCGGAAACCTTTGAGAAATTCAAAGAGTTCCGACACGAAGTAGAAAAACAGACCGGCACAAGACATTACGGTCGGACCGTGGTGGCGAATACTTGAGTAATGAGTTTCTTGATTACTTGAAAGAGTATGGTATTCTTTCACAGTGGACTCCTCTCGGAACACCTCAATTAAACGGTGTGTACGAACGGAGAAATCAAACTTTTTTGGATATGGTAAGGTCCATGATGAGTCGCACTGAGCTACCAATTTCCTTCTAGGGATACACATTGAATAATGCAATACTTATTTTGAATAAGGTTCCGTCAAAGTCTGTTTAACAGACTCCATATGAAACTGTTTAATAGACTCCATATGAAATATTGACAATAAAGAAATCGGGTTTCTCATTCCTGAAGATTTTGAGATGCTGGACATACGTTTAGTGTTTGGATAATACCAAACTAGAACCCAAATCGGATAAGTGCCTATTTGTAGGTTATCATAGGGAAACCAAAAGATATTACTTCTACCACCCACAAGAGAACAAGGTATTTGTTGCTCTACATGCGGTTTTCATTGAAAAGGAATTCCTAAATGCACTGGTAAGTGGGAGGAAAGTAGAACTCAATGAAAATCAGAGTAATACTGTTCCTAACACATATTCCTTAATGGAACACAAACAGTTCATCAGGGATGAGACTGTACTATAATGTTCTAATACACAAGAACCGCGTAGGTCGGAGAGTCAGAAAACAACATTAGAGGTATGAGTTTCTGATCTCACCTCAGGTGGATATTAATCTTATTGAGGAAGATGAACCAGCTACGTATGATGAAGCAATACAAGGTATCGACTCCGTTTTTTGGCAAGATGCCATGAAGTCAAAAATTGATTCCATGTATACCAACCAAGTTTGGACACTGGCTGATGCACCAGAAGGCGTAAAGCCTATTGATTGTAAATGGGTTATCAAGAAGAAGACTGACATGGATGGCTATTGGTTTCTATTAGGGTTCCAAGATCAATTTAAGCAATGAAAGATTGTGAATACAAAATGAAGTATGGCGGAATCACACTTACATTGAACGGATTTAAAATGCGTCAAAAATAAAAATTTCTCCTCCAAGTTTCGGCCAAGCTCCAAGATCCAAGCTTTGTCTTTTGATTCCAAGCTTTTGGGATGGTTTCCCTATCACATTTGAATGATCCTTGTGTGTGCTAGCACTCTTGAAGATTTGCAACAAATCTTCTTCTTTTTCCTTGAAGCTCTCGGCAATGAGAGGCAAAGAGAGGGAATGATTTCTTTTGGTTGAAACCGTGTGAGAGAGAGTGAAAATGAGTGAATTATTTGATTTCAAAAATCAAATGAAAGATATACCAAACATTTGGTAAAAGTCTTTCAATCATTACACACAAAATGTGTTTTACAAGTCATCATCATACCATCACCAAAACCCATCACCAAAAAGTAACTTAAAATGACAAGTGATGTGACATGTGGGCCCCATTTGATTCAAAATCCGAGTGGGCCCGCGACACATCTCGGGCTCGGGTTCGTTAATTCGAAATTAATGAATTTTTCGTTGCGACGTAATTAAATCAAATTTAATTAAATAATTATGCCAAGCAAAATTAATATTCACGTCGCTCGCGAATTAATTCTAAATTAATTCATTTGCCCGAATTAAAACCCAATTTAATTCTGCGTCGAAATCTAATTTCGTTTAATATATCAAATATATTATTTTATCGATTAATTCCAAATTAATCGTTCTCTCTCTTCAAATAGTATTTTGTCATATATAAAATCTCTCCGTAATTAATCCCAGATTAATTGAGTTTGAATCATACGTCATCGGTGAATCTTCGGGAAGTGATCCAAGAGATCCCTGGATATGTTGGCATCAAATTTGATCGTCAGACTATCTGAACACGTACGTACTTCGTACTATATTTTTATCGATTTATGAGACATGGTTGGCTTCTAGCAAAGCGCCATGCCTACCCAATTCTCCAGAAATATTTCTAATGGAATATGTGATATTTTCAGGCGTATTATACGTAGTATTGCGTATTGCGATCCAATATCGGATGTCACATGCAATGCCTGAGGCTGGAATAGTGTCTGCCCCGTACGAAACATATATCGGATCACAAGTAACTAGTCTCTTTAATCGGTTAATCATGACCTTGTCATATTATCCCGATGGTTGCAACACATTAGAGTACCAATTCTGTATCCCTGTGTGATCATCATCTCCATATGACTGAAGTGATACTTCATTCTTGACATTACATCCAATACACTACGATTCTCAATAAACCCAGAAGAGGCGTACATAGAACCTGTTAAAGTCCTGGACGACCAAAACCAAAACGTATTGATTTTCGTAAGTACTAGCGATGCAAGTCTCAGGTTCAAACTAAATACACATACCCTGATGTAGATTCTCATAGCCACATAGTCATACTACCAATGAGATTCTGCGGGGTCTATCCAGAGTAAAGCTGTTTTCCGTACTATCGGTAAAACACAACCTCCTATCACACTTGCATAAGTATCCAATACTTAAATACATGAGAATTATGCTGTTACTCTTCCATAACAAGCGCAAGTGCAATACTAGTGTATTCCGCATTATCGATGTCTAGTCTCAATAATACTACGACTAGAGATATTTAATGATTAAACTGTTGTGATTGATATCGTATCATAGCTCATTGACCGACATAATCACACGCGTATAACGCAAGCGCATGTATCGTTCAAGTAGTATAAAATATCGATCCCACGAGGACTTAATTCCTACTGTTGTTATTAATTATTGAATCTATTTATTTACAGGTATCTAATTATAGGGAGAAGGGAATTGATTGTTTTGGTTGGTTGAATGTGGAATTGCTTAATTAAAATAAAAATAAAATAAACAAAAGAAAATACTAAGGAAAATTATAAAAGACTCAAAAGATATAGGGTCGTGACTCCACACAATACTGTTAAAAAGATGAATTGATTCTCTTATTTATGTGTACTAATTCAGTTTGCTAACCTGGAACACGAAAATATGCAAAAGCCTCTTCCGATGGTCAGACGCAAATACCCAGTATAACCCAATTTAACCATATTCCTATGTCAACCACATTACCCTAGATTCATTAAGTTTAAGTTCCAATTATGGCTACCCACGCCCGACAGGTATATTCCTATCCTGTAAGGAAATCTATTAAAGGGTTATCTATCCTCAAGGAAGATCGTGAGCTATTAAGTCTAAGGCTGAAACCTAAAATCCCTATGTCTAGTTCATTTTAGATTTACCACATCAATCATATTGGTGATCAGGCAACATGAAACATTAAGACTAAGACTTAATAAACAACCTAAAGAATTACCCATAAAAAGAAAAATCAATTATTAAGTGTGGATATTATATTTTATCACTTCCCTAGAATAAAAATAAAATACTGGGGTTAGGGGATCCACTTTTACTATTTATAATTTAGAAATCTCCCTTACTATAATATAGAATTTAACGGTGATAGCCAACCAGCCATGTAGGCGGTATTCCTTATTAAGTCAGATTTAAATGAAGTCTAACCAGCCATAAATGGGGTATTATTATTTGTTCATAAACCAGCCATATAGGCGGTAATTATCTGTCACCTAAAGACCAGCCATATAGGCGGTGCCACATTATGCAAAATAAATAAAACCATCCATTAAGGCGGTAATTCCTTTTAGTGAATAATAAATTTTATATTATAATTAAGGGAGATTAATCTAAATTAAAATATTAAAAGCTTCACCCTTCCCCCAGCGGAAATTTAACTACTAAACATAAAAAGAAAGGAGAAGAAGAAGAGAACTACTACTATTACTGAAAATAAAAATGCATAAATTAAATACTTAAAATAAATACAAACAAGATGTAATCCTTAAATTTCTTACAAAAACCTAAGGAAAGCATGAGAATTACAAATGAAATGACTTGATATTTATAGAAAAACCTAAAGGCTTCCACCAATTTCTCCACCAATTGCTCCACAAATTGCTCCACCAAACACTCCACCAAACATGCCAAAGACATGGCATCAAACATGGCACCAAACATGGCACCAAACATGGCATCAAACAAGGCACCAAACATGCAAGCATGTTTGGTGAAAGTTTGACAATTTTTATTTTTTTATTTTATTAATTTTATTTTACATTTTGTAAATGACTATAGTAGATACACAAAATATACTGTATTGTTCATCAATTTCGGCCATGAAAACTTCTGAATTCGAAATTGTTTTGACTTTCAAAGTTGTAGATCGTCGAGTCTTCTTTAATTTACAACTTGAATCAGCTCAATCGGACATCGAACGAAAACGTTATGGCCAAAATAAAAAAATTGCGCAAAATTGGAAATTTTGACTACACTTCGTGACGCGTATAGTAAAATTTCATTTTTGACCATTTTTCCTATGGATTTCATCATTTTAGCTCCGAGTTAATTCCATTAAGTCCCAATATTATTTTTATCTGCAAAATATACAAAAACACATCAAAACATTAATAAAACTCGAGAAACTATACAAAATATTAGGTTAAATGAGTGGAAAATAGTGATATAATTACCACTCATCACTCATCAATCCAGAACTAATCATAAGGAATTTTATCATTTATGTTTCCAAGTAAATAAATTATAAAATGATAAAAGGCAATTTCATTGTCACATAGTTAATTTGTATAAAAAACACAATGTCTTTTACAAATAGCAACGCTATGGGTCATAACTGTCCAACAATCTCCTATTTGGCCTATAGCCAGTCACTCAAGAATCTAATACTAATCTCCTTTAATTATAATATAAAATTTATTATTCACTAAAAGGAATTACCGCCTTAATGGCTGATTTTATTTATTTGGCATAAAGTGGCACCACCTATATGGCTGGTTTTTAGGTGACAGATAATTACCGCCTATATGGCTGGTTTATGTTCAAATACTATTACCGCCTTTATGGCTGGTTGGACTTCAATTAAATCTGACTTAATAAGGAATACCGCCACATGGCTGGTTGGCTATCACTGTTAAATTACATATTATAGTAAGAGAGATTTCTAAATTATAAATAGTAAAAGTGGATCCCCTACTCCCGGCATTTTATTTTTAATATAGGGAAGTGATGAAACACAATACTCACACTTAATAATTGATTTTCTTCTTATGGGTAGGTCTTTAGTTTGTTTATTAAGTCTTAAGCTTAATGCGTCTTGTTAACTGGCCATTAATAAGATTGATAGGGTAAATCTAAAATGAACTAGACATAGAGACTTTAGGTTTCAGCCTTAGATTCAATAGCCCACGATCTTCCTTGAGGATATATAACCCTTTAATAGATTTCCTTACATGATAGGAATATACCTGTCGGGCGGGGGTAGCCATAATTAGAACTTGGTCTTAATGAATCCAGGTAATCTGGTTGACAAAGGAATATGGTTTAATTGGGTTATATTGGGTATTTGCGTCTGACCATCGAAAGAGACTTTTGCATATTTTCGTGTTCCAGGTTAGCAGACTAAATTAATACAAATAAGTAAGAGAATCAATTCATCTTTTTAACAGTATTGTGTGAAGTCACGACCCTAGATCTTTTGAGTCTTTTGTAATTTTCCTTAGTATTTTCTTTTGTGTATTTTATTTTTATTTTAATTAAGCAATTCCACATTCAACCAACCAAAGTAATCAATTCCATTCTCCCTATAATTAGATACCTGTAAATAAATAGATTCAATAATTAATAACAATAGTAGAAATTAAGTCCTTGTGGGATCGATATTTTTATACTACTTGAACGATAAGTGCGCTTGCGTTATACGCGTGTGATTACGCTGGTCAAGTTTTTGGCGCCGTTGCCGGGGACTTATATTTCTTGAGTTATTAATTTTGAAGCTATCTAATTTACTTGTATCTAATTTTCTTTAGTTTTATTTGTAATTTTTATTTCTTTCGTTTATTTTCAGATGGTTGAACAATGGAACACTACTGGGAGATTGAGAGATTACGAGCCTTATACGAAGATACACTCCAATTCTGGGAGCAACAGTCCAGTTTTCTGAGGTCTGTTGTACAGCCCAATAATTATCACTGGATGCCAGAGCCAAGCAATACTACATTTGCTTATCAGAACGCAACATGGAACTGTGAGATATATGACGGTAACCACCCAAGTAATCATTGCGAGTACAATTACCATCCAGGGTGGCAGAGCTATCAAAATCATTCATGGTATGAAGAACCATCACATTTCACAAAGCCACAATTTCCATCTTATCCACCATCCACATTTGATCTTCATCAACAACCAGAACCATCAGAGGAAAATCAATTGATTCATATGTTCAAGGAATGGAAGCTCAATTTGATGCACAAATTCAGAGTAACATAGAATCCATACAGAGGATGACAGATCAAATTAGGAACTACCCTTAGGATGTGTACTTAAGTTAGGAAACTATTAAATGTACTTAGTTTGACTATAAACATTATCTCTATATCGAGTATAACTCGTTGCGAGTATACCTTTATATTGTAGAACACTAAATTGTTTTATTTTATAAAGATGATATTGATATAAACACATTAGATGTGAATAATAGTATTTATATTTTGAATATAAATAAATCTCAAACGTATGATATGAAAAACAAATAGCTCAAACTGATTTGATCAGATGAGACTTGTTTGTGGCATTATTGTCTAGGACACATTTAAACAAGACTCGTATATCCACACTTTTGAAGAGTGGATATTAGGACATATTTGATTCTATTCAAATGATGTCTACAAATTTAGTTTATTGGGCAAAATGCCTAAAATACATTTTTTCTTGGTAAAAGTGTAAGTGCCATCGATCTGTTAGCCCTCGTTCATAGTCACGTAAGTGGGCCCATATCTAGCTAGGCTAGAGGTGGATAATGAATGTTTCGTGACCTTTACGGATGTGGCATCGCGTTATGGTTATATGTTTCTTTTGAAACACGATTAGAAACTTTTAGAGTTTCGACACAAAGTAGACAAACAGATAAGCTAAAGTATTATTTCGTCATGGTTAGACCATGATGAAAGATACTTAAGCAATAAGTTTCTTGAATACTTGAAAGAGTATAGTGTTCTTCCAATGAGGACTCCTCCTGGAACACGTCAATCTAACGGTGCGTCCGGATGGAGAAACTGAATTTTGTTAGACATGATAAAGTTAATCATGAGTTGCTCTGAGCTACCATTTTCCTTCAAAGAGATAAGCATTTAATAGTGCAATACTTATTTTGAATAAGGATCAATGAAAATCTGTTAGACATAATTCATATTAGATATGAACATGAAAGAAACCGGGCTTTCGCATTCCTGAAAATTTGGGAATGCTAGGCAGATGTTTGGATGATACCAAACTAGAACCCAAATTGGATAAGTGCCTAATTGTAGGTTATCCTAGGGTAACCAAAGTGTAGTACTTATACGATCTCACAAGAGAACAATTTAATTGTTGCTCGCCATGCGATTTTCCTATAAGGAATACCTATTTGCAGTGGTAAGTGAGAGGATAGTAAAACTCGATGAAAATCGAAGTAATACTATTCAAGGCACCGAGTCCTTAATGGAACACAAATAGTTCATCAAGGATGAAACTATACCAATAATCTTCAAATACACAAGAACCGCGTAGATCAGAGAGAGTCAGAAAACAACCTGGGAGGTATGGGTTTCTGATCTCACCTCGTAAAGATGTCAATCTTATTGAGGAAGACAAACTGACTGCGTATAAGGAAGTGATACAAGGTATCGACTACCTATTACGGCAAAGTGCCATAATGTTCGAAATGGATTCCATATAAATCAACCAAGTTTGGATACTGGTTGTTGTACCGTAAGACATTGTGTCTGTTGATACTAATGAATCTTCAAGGAAGACATACATGGATGGCAACACATAAATGTACCAAGCACGACTTGTACAGAAAGGGTATCGTCATCAACATAGTGTTGATTATGACGAAACCTTTTATTCATTGCCATGATTAAATCCATTTGGATAATGCTTGCAAATACTGCATGTTTCATTTATGAAATATGGCAGCAGAATGTCAAGATCGTTTTCCTTAACGGAAACCTTTTGGAGGATGTTTATCAACATCCTAACAGTTTTGTCATACTAAAATAAGCAAACAAGGTTTGCAAGTTAATTCGATCCATTGATGGATTGAAGCAAGCATTACGTTCTAGGAGCTATATCGTTTTTGATGTAATCATAATGGTTTACGATTTAATTCAAAACATATATGATTCTTGTGTAAATAAGGAGGTTAGTGGGAGCGCACTGACAATGAATGTCAAATGATGATATATCATTTCTTGGAAATGACATTCCTATATTACAATAAGTGAAAGCTTGGCTTGCAAGAAAAATTCTCCGTAGAATACTTGGGAGAAACAACCTTTATTCTAGGAATAAGGATCTACTTGGTAAGATCTAAAAGTTGTTGACACTCTCCGAGAACTCGTACATTGAAATAAATATACGTGACCTGGTGTCTCATATACTTTGAGCATATGGAGTCACAATCAGACAATCCAAATGAAAGTCACTGGATTGATGTTAAGAACATCATTTAGTATCTTAGATGAACTAAGGATGTTGTCTTATACTATGGAGAAGTAGAACTTGAAGTGACTAGGTTCACTACTGCAAGTTTCCAAACCGACAAAGACGACTATAAGTTGTAAAACGGTACTATATAGTTTGAATAACAAAATAATGAGCTTGAAATCTTCCAAGCAAGATACTGTTACTGAATAAGCAACAAAAGCAGAACTTTTCTGCAACTGAGACAGCATAAGTAGCATTTTGTATCTAAACAATTCTAATTAGATTAGAAATACTTCTGTTAGCAGCTGAGCTAGGCTACAACACATGCTAAAGAATTAACAGTCTCATCAACGATCTGATATGTAATTCATATGGTTTAATCTGATTCATCGGATCATACATCGTGGTGATGTGATGATCGGATAAATCCCATAAGATGATAACCTTATAAATCCTCAGAAGAAAACTGTTTATCAACAGAAATTTGAGCCACCCGTACATAGTTCAGGTGTAAGACACCTGAGTGATTAGCTATGGGCCAAATGGGAGATTGTTGGACAATTATGACCCATATCATCACTATTTGTACAGATCATGGTGATTGTTGTAAAAATTAATTATGTGACAAAAGAAATTGCTCTTTTATCATTTGTAATTGGATTACCAAGATATAAAAATGATAGAAGTCCTTATGATTAGTTCCGGATTGAGATGATATGAGACAATATCAATCCATAAAGGTTTAATCATTAAACATCCCTAGTCGTAGTATTATTGAGACTCGACATCAGTAATGTGGAATAGACTAGTATTGCACTTGTGCGCGTTATGAGAGCATAACAGTATAGTTCTCACATATTTAAGTATTGGATACTTATGTAAGTATGATATGAGGTTTTGTTTTACCGATGGACGGAAAATAGCTTCGCTCTGGATAGACCTCGTGGAATCCAATTGGTAGTATGTCTATGTGTCTATGGGAGTTCGCTTTAGGGTAGGTGTATTTGATCTAACCTGAGACTTGCACTGCTAGTACTTGCGACAATCAGTGTACTTTGGTTTTGGTCGCCTAGGGCTTTAACCGGTTCTATGTATGCCTCTTCTGGGTATATTGATAATCGTAGTGTATTGGGTGTGATGTGAAGATGGAAGTATCACTTCAGACATATGGAGATAATGTCATGTAGGATACGGAACTGGTGCTCTTATATGCTGCAGCTATCGGGATATTATGACAAGGTCATGTTTATCCGATTATAGAGACTAGTTACTAGAGATCCGGCATGTGCTTCGTACGGGGCATACACATTCCCAACCCCAGGCCTAGCATGTGACATCCGATACTGGATCGACATACACATATACTACGTATACTACGCCTGACATAGATCATATATTCCTTTAACAATATTTCTGGAGAATTGGGTAGACTTGGCGCTTTGCTAGAAGCCAACATTGTCTTGTAAATTGGTAAAAACATAGTACTAGGTACGTACGTGTTCGGATAGTCCGACGATCGGATTTACTGCCAACATATCTGGGGATCTCATGGGTCGCTTCCCGAAGATTCACCGATGATGTATGACTCACACTCTATTAATCTGTGATTAATTAGGTGGGAGAGAAACATAATCTGGGACTATTTACAGAGATATTTTATCTGGGATAAAATATTATTTAAAGAGAGAGAACGATTAATTTGGAATTAATCGATAAAATAATATATTCGATATATTAAACGAAATTGGATTTCGACGCGAAATTAAAATCGGATTTTAATTTGAGCAAATGAGTTAATTTAGAATTAATTCGCTAGCGACATGAATAGTAATTTTACTAGACATAATTATTTAATTAAATTTGATTTAATTACGTCGTAACAGAAAATTCGTTAATTCGGAACAAGTGGGGCCCACAAGTCACATCACGCGTCACATCAGGCACTCAAGTGATGGAAGACTCATCACCTTTTTGGTGATTGACATATAGTCACTATTCATTGAGTGATGGACGTAGTTGGTTGATGTGAATAGTTGATGGAAAGCTTTTGAAGGCTTGAAAGACATATATCATTATTTTATGTTTGGGTATTTGACTTTCAAAAATGTGTATTAGATACATAATTCTCATCACACCAACAACATTATCTTCTCTCTTTCTCCTCTCCATTTCTCAGCCTTGGGCCATTTTCTCTCCTAAAATTGTTCTTCATTGCCGTGAGCAAGGAGAAGCAAAGGGAAATTTTGTTGCAAAATTTCCTAGTGCTAGCACACCAAAGAGGGCATACAAAGGTAATAGGGAAACCCACCCATGGGCATGGAATCCAAACCCAAAGCTTGGATCTTGAATATTCAACTTGGATCACAAAATCAAGACATTGCCGTGAGCACCTTGGAGGAGGAAAAAGTTTTTTTGTTCATCACATCTCTCATCCGATCAATGTAAGTATGTTTTCGCCATACTTCTTGATGTATTCACATGTATTTTCTTGCTTGAATGATCCGTGGGACTATAGTAGAAATCCAACACTCTTGTACCCAACTCTTATATTATTTTTATTTGATTCTTTGATGAACTTATTTGTTTAATAAAATTGATATCACATTCTTCTCTTTATCTTTTGATTATTTGAATCCATAACCTATATTTTATTAATTTACTTATAGATTTTGTCACTTTTTTTCTATGTGTGGGATGTGAAATTGGTTGTGAATTGTTAAGGTTGTTTTACGAGTTAATCTTCTGCTGCAATATTGCTCGATGTTATATTGTTGTCATTAGATAGATTGTAAGTGTCTTACGAACATAGATAAGATAAAATATAAATTACTTTAGAACTTTAATTTGTGTAGAATTGAATATCCTCTGATTGTTAGTTTGGGACGTGAAACCCTCAATTGTGTATTAAAAAGAGTCAATAACTGAATATATGAAATTGGTGTAAGAGGGGATCCTAAAACTTTGCTATTTCTCTCTTTTTATAAAATCTTACAATTGTTCATAATCTTTAGTTACATTGCAATTTAATCGTTTCTTTAATTTAGTTATTGCTAAACATTTTTGCTTTAGTGAATTAGTTCCGTTGTAACCTTCTCTCTGAGGAATCGACACCCTAACTATACTGCGATAACCGTAAATTATTTTTGGGCGTAATCAATGTTGGATAATATGACCCATAGCGTCACTATTTGTACAGATCACGGTGTTGTTGTACAAATTAACTACGTGACAAGGAAATTGCACTCTCATCATTTGTGATTAGATCACCATAGATGTATAAATGAAGAGAGGTCCATATGATTAGTTCCTGGATTGAGATGATATGAGACAGTATCAATCCCCGAAGGATTAATCATTAAATATCTCTAGCCGGAGTATTATCGAGACTGGACATCGATAATGCGGAATAGGCTAGTATTGCACTTGTGCGTGTTGTGAGGGCACAACGACATAGTTATCATATATATAAGTATTGGATACTTATGCAAGTGCGATAGGAGGTCGTGTTTCACCGATGGTACGGGAAACAGCTTCGCTCTGGATAGACCCCTCGGAATCCCATTGGTATTATAACTATGTGTCTATGGGAGGCCGAAATCAAGGTAGGTGTGTATAGTCTTAACCTGAGACTTGCGTCGCTAATACTTGCGATAATCGGTAGACTTTGGTCTTGGTGGTACAGGGCTTTAACCGGTTCTGTGTACACCATTTCTGGGTTTATCAGAGAGTCGTAGTGTATTGGGTGTGATGTCAAGACAGAAGTATCACTTCAGTTATATTGGAGATGATGTCACGCAGGATACGGTACTAGTGCTCTTAAGTGTTGCGCAACCAATCGGGATATTGTGACCAGGTCATAAATATCCGATTATAGAGACTATGTTACCAGACATCCGACATGTGCTTCGGACCGGGCAGACACTTATCCAGTCCCAGCCCTAGCACGTGACTATCCGATACTGGGCCAATATACACAATACTACGGTATACTACACTTGATACATATCTATATATTTCTGTAAGAATATTTCTGGAGAATTGGGTAGGGATGGCTCTTTCCTAGAAGCCAACCTTGTCTTGTAGATCGATATAAACGTAGTACGAGGTACTTACGTGTTCGGACAGTCCGACGATCATATTTACTGCCAACATATCCGGAGATCTCATGGGTCGGTTCCTGAAGATTCACCGATGACGTATGACTCGCACTTTGATTAATCTGGGATTAATTAGAAGAGAGAGATAGAATTAATCTGGGATTAATTCGATGAGAGAGAAAATTAATCTGGGATTAATTACGGAGATATTTTATCTCGGATAAAATATCGTTAAAGAGAGAGAACGATTAATTTGGAATTAATCGATGAAATTGATATATTCGATATATTAATCGAAACTAGATTTCGACGCGGAATTAAAATTAGATTTTAATTCGGGCGAACGAATTAATTTAGAATTAATTCGTTAGCGACGTGAATAGTGAATTCGCTAGGCGTAATCACTTAATTACGACGCGACGGAAAATTCGTTAATTTGGAATTAGCGAACCTGAGCCCGAGAGTGATTGCGAGAGCATTCGCATTTCGAATTCGAGCGCGGCACGCGAGTCACATCAAGCGTCAAATCGTTAGTCGCGTCAATCGTCAAATCAATTGTCACTTTGAGTGATGTGACTTGACAACATATCACTTTATTAAAAGTGATGTGATGTGACTTAAAGTAAAAGTAGAAATGATGGGTGATAAGCTTTTGCTTTAATTTTAAATAGAAAAAGGTAAATGGTTTATTAAATAATTTTGGAAATTATATAAACCTTTTTTACATTTTTTATTTTCTAACTTATCACTCTCTCTCTCACATGCAAAGGACATACGGTCCTTTCTCTTTCCCTCCTTTTCTCTCTCGGCTTGAAGCCGTTTTCATCTCCTTCTCTTTTTTTTTTTTTTTCTGGTTTTGCCGAGAAGTAATGAGAAGCAAGAATTGATTTTGTTTCAAAACTAAGTGCTAGCACACCATGAGTGATACATAGGTGATAGGGAAGTTATTCTTTGAGCATGGAAGCTTGAAGCTTGGAGCTTCAATGGAGTCCATGCATGGCCGAAAATGGTGGAGTCCAAACCACTCCAAACCGTGCACCCCACTGCCTTGGAGAGCTGTTGCCGTGAGCTTGGAGGAAGCAAAACGCATCTTGTTCTTCATTTCATCAAAACCGAATTCAATGTGAGTATATTCCGCACCTCCTTTGATGTGTTCATATGAGGTTTTTGTGCTTGATTTGTTGATCTTGGGACTTGATTTGAACTCTTACAATGGTATCAAGAGCTATTGATGCATAAAACCGAATTAGGGTTCTTGAGCAAATTTGGGGCTTTTTGATTTAAGCTTGATTCTGACAAATTGATTGTTTAAGAATACTTATATATGATTGAATTTGAGTTATATGTAATCAATTTGATAAAAAATTGATTGGATTGATTTTCCCCAATTTGCTTATTGTTGGTCAAAACTTTAATTTGGGTAAACTCGATTTAGGCATGATTTGGTTGAATTGTTTGATGAAGTATGCTTGAATGAGGTTGAATTGAAGTTGTGCATGATCAATTTCAAGAAAATTGGATTGGATCAATTTTCCCCAATTCTTTAGGTTGAACATGTAACTTGAAATTGGGTAAAATGTGTTTGAGCATGTTTTAATTAAATTGGATGTTTAAGTATGCTTAAAACATGTTTAATTGAGATTGTGTGTGATCAATTTCAAGAAAATTGGATTGGATCAATTTTCCCCAAATTGAAGGCTTGGCCGAAAATTGGATAACCCTAATGTCTTGGTAATTTTGTTTTGTTTAATCATTGGATGACTTAAAACAATTGGTTAATGTTGTTTTGAAGTTCAATTGGATTGAATTTTGATTTGGAACATTTTTCCCTTTTAAAGTGGCTTGGCCGAATCTTAATGAACATGAAATTCATTGTGATTTTTTGTTTTAATTCATTGGATGAATTGAATTGATTTGGGAAATGATGATTGTGGATTCAAATTGGATTGAAACCGAATCGAATTGAAAAACCCCTAATTGCCGAGACTTGAAAGCATGTTAATTGGGTTTGATTTTAATTGAATTGTGTTGGACACTATTTGGTTGTAAAAGTGCATGATTAATTAGGCTAATTGATGTTTTAGAAATATTAATTGGGTAATTGATTGTGTATTACACTTAGGTTAATTAATTGTGAAATTTGGAATTTTATAAGTTAATTAATTTGGGCTTGATTTTGGAAATTGGGCTTGTTAGGTTGTAATTGGGCTTTTGGGCTTTGTTGTAACAAAGTTGATTTTAGGCAAATTTGGTTGGATCCAATTGGGCCTAAAACCGCATCCAAAAGGTCCAATTATGACTTAATGGACCTTAATTATTTAATTGGGCCTAATGGGCCAAAATTAATTTAAAGGCTTATGGGGTAACTCCCGGATTGGGTTTTGGTTGTTCGGTTTGACCCGAGTTGACCAAAAGTCCACGCCTATAGAAATTAATTAAAAGCCCATTGGACTTTAATTAAATAAAACATTAGATGTTAATCAGGCTTTGAGACCCATTGCGATTAAATTTGGAATTTAAGTCGTAAAGGTTCGTTAATAAAAATGTAATATTTAATTTGGAATTAAATAATGAATTAGAATTAAATACGTATTAAATTGGATTTAATTATGTAATTTAATTTAATTCGTAGAAATTGTACTCTGAGTACGTGTTCGCAATACGAGTTTGACTCGAACAAAACCAAATATTTGTTTGAACATTGGATGATCACTAATAATCAAGATTAATTAATTTGATTGATTGATTGATAACATGCTTGTATGAATACATGGTTGTGATGTTTGAATAATGTATATCGGATGGATATTAGTCGGGTTGGGCGATTTTGGAAATTGTAATAAATTTGATTTATTAAATTAGACCTGCGTGTCCAGCCTTATCTCCTATTTCTTTGTATTCTCTTCCCACCTATTCCCCTCCATGTAAAAGAGGTTTCTTTAGAAGTGTAGTGTAACGGGTAGAAGTAATACAAGTGCTAGCGGGAGAGAGAAAGTGAGAGATTTGATCTAGGGTCAATGTAAAATATCCATCCGCATATCATTATTATTTTATTTCATACTCGCTTTATTATGTGTTTAGAATTCATGCTTAAGGGTGTATGATGATGAGACCTTAACAAAGATAATTAAATTGGTAGCCAATTTGCACGCGAAAAACCCTCGTTAAATATCATGCGTTTTTCCTTCCATTGAGTGATTCTTACTCAAGATCCGAGATTGGCAGGGGTTGTTGGCCAAAGTCAAGCCCTTGTCCATCAAAGATGTGTTTTAATCACGAGGCTTTGTTCTATATCGATGTCGTGTCCAAGTTGTGGTTTGTTGGCCAAAGTCAAGACCACTTCTTGTCCATTGACATTGATTACGAAGCTTCCATGTCAATGGATCCGCGCTTGACTGGGATCACTAGGTTTGTTGTGCCAAAGCCAAGGCCTAGTTGATTGACCGGCGCAAACACACACGTATAACGCAAACGTACGTATCGTTCAAGTAGTATAAAAAGTATCGATCCCACGAGGACTTAAAATCTTATCTATTAATTTTATAAGGTCAAATGATTACTAGTATCTAACAAGTTGTTTGATTGATTTGAAAAGGTGACGATTCTAAATTTAAAATTAAGTAAATGAAATTGTTTTAAGGTTGATTTTAAGAAAATTCAATATTAAAAACTATCTAGGGTTGTGATTTATTCCAATATTATTTAAAGATGAAGTGGTTATCTTATAATTGGGTAAAATATTGATTTATTAACCTGGAACACTAAATTATGTAAAAGCCTCTTCCGGTGGTCAATTACAAATATCCAATTTAACCTAATTGAACCATATGTCTATGTCAACCAAATTATCTGGATTCATTAAGATTAAGTTCCAATTATGGCTACCCCCGCCCGACAGGTATATTCCTATCCTGTAAGGAAATCTATTAAAGGGTTATTTATCCTCAAAGAAGATCGTGGGTTATTGAGTCTGAGGTCTTAAACTTAAAATCCCTATGTCTAGTTCATTTTAAGTTTACCTTATCAATTTTATTAGTGGCCAGTTAATAAAAAGCATTAAGATTAAGACTCAATAAATAAATCTTTATATTACCAAATTATAATTTAACCCTTATAAACCGGTGATATTGGATTTCATCACAACCCTAGATTACTAACTTAGTTATGACACATAGCTAGGGCTAGTAAAAACTTAAAAGACATAAAATGAAAATGCTGAAAAGTAATTGCGGTGAATTAAAATGCTGAAAAGTAAATTACAAATGAAATAAAATGCTAAGGCAAAAGGAATTACTTTTACTACTACTAAATTAGATATCTCCCATAAAATAATATATAAACTTGTGATAATATATTTTACCAACCGACCAATCTGGCGGTATCCTGATTAAGTCAGGTTAAGTCCAACCAGCCATATAGGTGGTAATATTTGTCCATAATCCAGCCATAAAGGCGGTACCAAAATAAATTTACCAACCGACCAATATAGCGGTATTCCTTGATTAATCAGGTTTAAACCAGATTAAAATTAAATTACCAACCGACCAATATAGCGGTATTCCTTTATTAATCAGAATTTTAAATAGTAAATATATTATTTTTAAGGGAGATTAATCTAAATAGCAATAGTAAAATAATTACCTTTCACCCTAGCATAGGGAAGTTACCTCCTCATAGTGAATAGTAAAAACTGTAAAATAAAGAAAGTAAATTATTATTATTACAGAACGTAATTAAAATTTACAAAACTAAATTAAAAGAAATTTAGAGAGAGAAACACCCCCTAATTACATAGAAGAAGTGAGAGAATGGTGTACTAAAAACTGAAAATTCGCGGCCTATTTATAGCAAAATTTTTCACTGTTCGGTTACTGTTCGCGCGTCGCGACGCTGGATTTATCGACGTGGCACGCTGAGGAGGCGACACGTAGCAAGGCGGCTGACTATTCAACTGACACGTGTCAAGGCGGCTAATTCTCAATTATTGTGATGACGTCATGCTGACGTCATGCTGACGCGGCGACGACGTGGTGATGACGTGGCGCTGACGTGGCGTGGCGGCTGACTGTTCACTTGTCGGCACAATGGGATGGCGACACGTGTCAAGTTCTGATTGGCTGAGGCTGACGTGGCAAGTTGACTCGGTTGACTTGCTGACGTGTCTGATGATGTGGCACACACGTGGCAAGGTTGACTTGTTGACCTGCTGACGTGGCTGATGACGAGGCGACACGTGGCAAGTCTGAGTGTCGGCAGCATATGATGTTGACACGTGGCACGGCGCACGTTAGCAGATTGGTTGTGATGGTGACACGTGGCACGACGCATTTTAGCAAAGTCAAAACTTCTCAAATTGTTGACCGTTGACCAGGCGCATGTTAGCAGATTCGGCTCACGCTGGGCGTCGCGACGCGGAAGTCTGGGTCGGCGCGCGCGACGCTGGAATTACCAAAATGCCCTTTTTTTCGCCAATTTTCACTGTTTTACTCCAAATCACCTCCAGAATGTCCTGAAATTTTATTTATCTAAAAAATAACACAAAACACATCAAAACATTCACAAAACTCAAGAAACTATTCAAAATATTAGATTAAATGAGTGAGAAATAGTGATATAAATACCACTCATCACACCCCTAAACCTAACATTTTGCTAGTCCTCGAGCAAAATACAAAATAAAATAACATAACAAAATTTATCTAAGCCACTTTCGTAGGGATCACGGTTGCATTTAGCATATGCAACAAGCCTTTAAACCCCTAGGTGTCCCTAGTGGACGAGTGTAGTCTCGTGAGGGTTTACAGCAATGATACCCACAAACATTTTACAAAAGTAAAAAGGTAGTAAAACTAATGCACACAAAAGCAAAAAGACAAGCGAAAAGAGAATAAAGAAAGAAAGTAACTAATCAGGTGAAAATTCTACTCCAAGTTACTATTTGTTTTGTTTCTTTCTAAAATACCGAATAAGTAAATTCTCCGATTATTTTTACCATTCTTCATATACACAATTAACAAAATATTAATCAACTCATTTTTGCCCACAACAGTCATAAGTGCAGTTGATAAGAGAGTAATATTTTTGTCCTAAAGCTATATCAGAATTCACACCTTTTTGTAGCAATGGAATAATTTTCTGATTTTTCTGATTTTTTCTTTGATTTTTTTTCTATTTTTTAGTTATATACAATACCTTCCGTCTATGTAGCGAGCTTTGGGTCGGTGGCTCCCAAACCAGTTGGCTTTAGGGCACCAGGTGTTAAGACACCCCTACGAACTTAATTACTCAGACTTCAAATATATATATATTTTTGTAGCATCTTCGATCCATGTAACGAGCTTTGGGCCAATGACTCCCAAACCAGTTGGTTTTAGGGCACTAGGTATTAAAACACCCTTACAGACTTAATAACTCGGATCTCGGACGTTTTTTTTTTTTTTTTTTTACTCCATCACTATTTAGAGATGCTTCCTCCAATTAAACTATAGCACTGAATATTACAAACTTTTCAATTTTAGCTCATGTCCGTATGTTTCCATGTAAGTTCATAATACCTGTCAACTGAACATATGAAGATCCATTTTAGTCAGTTTTAAGGAGAATTCACAAATTAAATAATTTAAAAGGAAATAAACAAAAATTAACTTGTTTCGAAATAGGTTTGAGATACGTCTCAGGAGCGGAAATTCCTTACTCGGCTATCTCTTACCAATTCCACCTTTTTAGTCAAAATAAAAACACAAAAATGCAAAATATTTTTGTAATTTTTGAAAATTTTTCAATTTTTTTGTATTTTTCGAAAAATTTTGAACTAAAAAATAAAAACAACATACAAACTAAAAACAAGGTACTAATCAACTAAATCCCTCCCCCAAACCTAAATGAGACATTGTCCCCAATGTCTTAAACATTAAAAAGAGAGTTTAGACGATAATACCTGGTTAACTGAAATTCTACAAGAAATTAAAGGTTAAGATCCAGATTAACCCGACGTCTCTTACCACGATCGTCCCCAGACCAATTATCTTTGAAATGATAGGGTCATTGTGGTTTCATAGGCTATGAGTTGGTCAATTAGATCTGGAGCAGTTCTGGCAGTAAATATGAGTTCTTTCATAGGTTTTGAAACGAACCCATTTCTCCGAGCATCATCAAGAAACACACAAAGAAAATCATAAAATCCATCAACGTTGAGTAGTCCAAGAGGTTTCTGGTGTATGTTCAGGTTCGCCCAAGATAGTACAATAAAAATTTCTTCCAATGTACCCAAGCCACTTGGCAAAGCAATAAAAGCATCAGCACGGTTAATCATTTCTACCAGTCGTTCAGACATACCTGGCACTATCAGTTCCTCTCCGTTTGTTGGTTCAATAAGATTTGCCTCAGCTAAGGGTTTTGGGATGATTCCCAAAACATGACTGCCTCCTACCTGTACGGCCTTTGAAACGATCCCCATTAATCCAAGATTTCCTCCGCCATATATTAAGTGCATATTCCTTGCAGCTAATACTCGACCCAACTCCTGTGCCGCTTCTATGTATTGTGGTTTAGTACCAACACTACTACCGCAAAACACACAAATGTTTTCAACTCGTCTTCTTGAAGTGGCTTCCATTTTTCTATGTATTTTTTTTCTCAACTCAGGATGACTTCAAAGGTACAATGATGAGTTGAATTTATAATACCTGAAAAATGGGTGAGTAAAAATAGCAAAAGTATCTTCCAAATGACGATTAGTACAACAATAGTAAAATAGATCGTGATAGTCAAAAAAGAATCTGGATCCTGTCGGAGAAAATAAAAGAAAATAACAAACAAATCACAATTATTAAGAAAAGACAAAGATATATATGTACAAGAAAAATAATGGCTTGATTGACATCTATGTGTCAGGGACAAGCTTCCCATCCAATTTTCTTATAAATTGGCAAACAGGGTCTTTTTGAGTCAGATTCCCAAGACTTAACTGTTGTCTTTCTTTTTGATATTGTGTATGTAATCTGCGAAAGTCTTTGTGAACATATCCACTGGGATGCGTCTCAAGAGTCGAAGATATATCATCTAAAGACTCCTTACTCAAGCCATTCCTAATGAATTTAATTTTGTCTTCGCGATTAACAGACACCATTCCTAAAGAACGACAACGAGTATTGCAATTCCAACGTGCACATTTGTAACAAACACCCATTTGCTTAGCTCTTCGTTTCTTTGCATAGGTGCTTCTTCCAAAACCAGGCAGATGTGAAATAAAAGAATCAGAGGATTCACCTGCCAATCGGACTCGTGCTTCAATTACCCAACGAATGTCATTGGGCACACCATGTATTGTCAGTAGTCTCATCCGTTCCAAGCGAGCTTTGTAGACTTTTATCAGAGATTTTTAAGGGAGAGAAGGAAATTGTTTGTGAAGATTTGCGAGAGCTTCTTCCATCTTGAAATGACTTAATCTGCAAAACTAAACAAACAAAATTAAATCACACCAAATCATAATATATACAAAAATTGCATGGGTTGCCTCCCTGCGAGCGCTAAGTTTAATTGTCGTCAGCTAGACGTGACTTTTTCGAACGTTTATGCTGGATCTGAAAGTGTGACACTTTCTTTTTGTCGCTCAAATGATTTTCCCCAGTAGTGCTTGACACGCTGACTGTTAACTTTGAATGTGTTGTTGGTATTAGGATTCAGTAATTCAACAGCTCCATATGGTAAAATCTGAGTGATCACAAATGGTCCGGACCACCTAGATTTTAACTTTCCAGGGAAAAGTTTTAACCTTGAGTTGTACAACAACACCTGCTGCCTTGGTTCCAACTGTCTGTGCACTATTTTTCGGTCATGCCATTTTTTGGTCTTTTCTTTGTATAATTTGGCATTCTCATAAGCCTGTAGGCGAAATTCCTCCAATTCATTGAGTTGGTGAAGTCTTTTCTCTCCTGCAGCTTGTGAATCAAGATTCAGTTTCTTCAGTGCCCAATACGCCTTGTGTTCAAGTTCAACTGGCAGATGGCATGCTTTCCCAAATACCAATCGATATGGGGACATACCAATGGGTGTCTTGTAAGCTGTTCGGTAGGCCCATAATGCATCATCTAGTTTTGTAGACCAGTCCTTCCTTGTTGATCCAACGGTTCTTTCTAGGATTCTTTTGATCTCCCTGTTTGAAACTTCAACCTGTCCATTTGACTGTGGATGGTAAGCTGTGGCAACTTTGTGAGTAACTCCATATTTGGATAGGAGTGCATCAAAATATCTGTTGCAGAAATGTGAACCACCATCGCTGATAATTGCTCGAGGTGTTCCAAACCGAGTGAAAATGTTCTTTTTCAGGAATTTGATCACCACTTTGGAATCATTGGATGGCAGTGCAATTGCTTCAACCCATTTGGAGACGTAGTCTACAGCAACCAGAATGTACATGTTTCCAAATGATGGAACAAATGGTCCCATGAAATCAATACCCCACACATCGAATATCTCCACTTCCAGAATGTTTTGCAATGGTCCTTCGTTTCTTCTCGAAATATTCCCTGTTCTTTGACACCTATCACATTGAAAAGCAAAAAGATAAGCATCTTTAAAAAGTGTGGGCCAGAACAAACCTGATTGAAGGACTTTGGCTGCAGTTTTGTTTCCACTGAAGTGTCCGCCGTATGGTGATGAATGACAGTGTTGCAAAACACTGTTGACTTCTCATGTGGAACACCACCGTCTCAGTAATTGATCAGCACAGCGTTTAAACAGGTACGGTTCATCCCAGACATAGTGCTTGACTTCTTTGAAAACTTCTTCCGTTGTTGAGTTGTCCATTCCAACGGCCATTTTCCTGATAAATATAATTAACATAGTCAGCATACCAAGGGACTTCCTGTTGTTTTATGGAAAATAATTGTTCATCTGGAAAAGTTTCTTTGATTATTAGTTCTTTGTCAGCTGTTTTTCCATTCTCAAGCCTCGATAAGTGATCTGCCACCTGGTTCTCTGTTCCTTTCCTGTCTCGGATCTCTACGTCGAATTCTTGTAAAAGAAGTATCCAACGGATCAATCTAGGTTTGGCATCTTTCTTTGTGATCAGATATTTGATTGCTGAATGATATGTATATACAGCCACTTTGGGACCCAGCAGATAGGAGCGGAATTTGTCAAAAGCGTACACAAATGCTAGCAACTCCTTTTCAGTGGTTGTGTAGTTGAGTTGAGCTTCATTCAGAGTTCTGCTGGAGTAGTAAATGGTGTGGAAAATCTTTGCTTTGCGTTGTCCCAAAACTGCACCTACAACAAAATCACTAGCATCACACATTACTTCAAATGGAAGGGTCCAATCTGGTGCTACAATGATGGGGGCAGAAATCAGCTTCTGTTTTAAGATCTCAAAAGCTTCCTGGCATTCTTTGGTGAAGTTGAAAGGCACACATCCTTTTCCAAAAGATTGCAAAGAGGTTTGGCAATCTTGGAAAAGTCTTTGATAAATCTCCTGTAAAAACCTGCATGTCCAAGAAAACTCCGAATCCCTTTTACAGATGTTGGTGGAGGTAAGTATTTCTCAATTGTCTCGATTTTTGCTTTGTCTACCTCGATTCCCTTTTGTGAAATCCGGTGTCTAAGAACAATACCTTCTGTACCATGAAATGGCATTTCTCCCAATTGAGTACCAGGTTTGTATCTTCGCACCTTTGTAATACCTGTTCCAAATTTAACAAACAATGATCAAAAGAATCTCCAAACACAGAAAAATCATCCATAAAAACCTCCATACTCTCTCCAGCATGTCTGAGAAAATGGCCATCATGCAACGTTGAAAAGTGGCAGGGGCATTACATAATCCAAATGGCATCCTGCGAAAAGCAAAAGTACCATAGGGACATGTAAAAGTAGTTTCTCCTGGTCTCTTGGTGCGATGGCAATATGATTGTAACCTGAATATCCATCAAGAAAACAATAGAACTCATGTCCTGCCAGTCTGTCTAACATCTGGTCAATGAATGGCAGCGGAAAATGGTCCTTTCTCGTGGCTTTGTTCAGCTTCCTGTAATCCATACATACTCTCCATCCAGTCACCGTTCTTGTTGGAATCAACTCGTTCTTTTCATTGGTGACAACAGTAATTCCTCATTTCTTTGGTACACACTGCATAGGACTTACCCAAGTGCTGTCTGAGATGGGGGTAAATGATACCAGCATCCAACCATTTGATGATTCTTTCTTCACCACTTCCTTCATGATAGGATTGAGTCTCCGTTGATGCTCCACTGTTGGTTTGTATTCATCATTCATCAGGATCTTGTGCATGCAAAATGATGGACTAATGCCTCGAATGTCTGCTATAGTCCAGCCAATGGCTCTTTTGTGTTCTCGTAACACTCTTAGTAGCTTTTCTTCCTGTTCCAATGTTAGTGAAGAAGAATAATAACAGGTAATTCAGAAGAGTTTCCAAGAAATGCATACCTAAGATGGCTCTCGAAGTAACTTTAGTTCCAGCTGCGGTGGTTCTTCAATCGAAGGCTTGATTCGATCTTTCTTTGGTAATTCCAAGCTTTCAACTGGTGGTGTTACTTTGAATCGGAATGGTTTGTCAAGGTAATTGATACATTCCAAGATTTCAGCATCTAGTTCATTGTTTGTCATGTTGGTGATGCAAGCTTCAAGTGTATCTGTGGGATTTGACTCAGTATTCTGAACAATATTATCAACAACATCAATTCTGAAGCATTCTTCTTCTTCCTTTTCATCACTTGGAAATTTCATGGCTTGGAAAACATTAAAGGTCACTTCTTGGTCCTGCACTTTCATTGTTAGTTCTCCTTTTTGTACATCAATCACAGTTTTACCTGTAGCAAAAATGGTCTCCCAAGAATGATAGGTACTTCTTTGTCTTCTTCCATGTCAAAGATGATGAAGTCTGTTGGAAGGATGAGTTTGTCAACTTTTACCAACACATTTTCCACGACTCCTCTCGGAAATGCGAGTGTCGATCAGCAAGTTGCAAAGATACTGAGGTAGGCATTGCTTCTCCAATTTGCAGTTTCCTGTAAATAGAAAAAGGCATTAAATTAACACTGGCACCTAAATCACATAAAGCCTTACCAATGTAATGTTCTCCAATGGTGCAAGGAACTGTGAAACTGCCAGGATCTTTCAACTTCGGGGGAAGTTTCCTCTGAATGATGGCGCTGCATTCTTCTGTCAAAGCTACTGTCTCGTAGTCTCCCAATCTCCGTTTTCGTGAAAGAATATCTTTCATGAATTTTACATAACTGGGCATTTGTTCCAAGGCTTCAGCAAATGGTATGTTGATGTGTAGCTTTTTGAAAATTTCCAAGAAACGAGCAAACTGCTTATCCATTTTGCTTTTCTGAAGACGCTGAGGAAAAGGTGGTGGAAGAGTGATCTGTTCTGGTTCTTTTTCCTTTGCTTCTTTTTCTTTTGCTTCTTTTTCCTCAATCTGTTTCTCGGTTTCTTTTGGAACTTCTTCTTGAGATATCTGGACTCCAACATCTTTGTTGATCTCAGTACCGCTCTTTAAGGTAATGGCTTGACATTGCTCCTTCCCTCGGTTCCTTGGATTTGGTTCTGTGTTGCTGGGAAGATTGCCTGGTGGTCTGTAACTCTGAGCATTGGCCAGTTGTCCGATTTGATTCTCCAGTGCTTTGATGGAAGCTGATTGGCTCTGAATCATGGCTTCATATCTTTTTAATTGAGCTAGCATCTCTGCCAATACTGGTTCATTTGTCTGCTCCTGGCCTTTATTCTGTTGCTGGAATCCAGGTGGTGGATAGTTCTTTTGCCCTGAATTGTTACTCCATGAAAAATTAGGATGATTCCTCCACCCTGGGTTGTAGGTGTTGGAATATGGATTGTTCCCCTGTCTGTTGAAATTGTTGACATAATTCACTGTTTCTTCAAGTTGGTTTGGTTCTGGTGCTCCTCCATATGGTGAACTTGTGGATCCAGTGGTGCTTTGAGTGTTGAGAGTCTCCATAAATTTGCATATCTGATCTAGCTTGGTGTTGACTGCTGTATTAGCTCCAACTTCATATATTCCTGCAATTCTTTGAATCAGACTTCTTTCTGTTGGCCACAAGGAGTTGTTGTTGGCCTTTTCTTCAATTAGGTCCCAGGCTTGATCTTCTCCTTTTGCCATTAAAGCTCCTCCAGCAGCAGCATCGATTGTGGTTCTCATCAGTCCAGAAAGTCCATTGTAGAAAGTTTGGACTTGAAGCCATTTTGGAATCTCATGGTGAGGACATTTCCGGAGCAAATCTTTGTATCTCTCCCAAGCTTCATACAGAGATTCTGAATCTTGCTGCACAAAGGATGTGATGTCATTTCTCAACTTTGCAGTTCTGGCTGGTGGAAAATATTTTGCAAGGAATTTTGTAGCAAGAGTGTTCCAGGTTGTGATTGATCCTGCTGGTAGTGAATGTAGCCATGCTTTTGCTCTGTCTTTCAGGGAATATGGGAAAACTCTCAACCTCATAGCTTCTTCAGCTCCTCGGTTGTAATTGAACGTGCCGCAGACTTCTAGGAAGTTGCTGATGTGGGCATTAGGATCTTCAGTTGCATTTCCCCCAAACTGAACTGTTTGCTGAATCATCTGAATGCAAGTTTTGATATCACCTGCATTTGCTGGTAAAGGAGGAAGTACAATACACGAAATGAGGCCATCTACCACCGGAATGGTTCTGTCTCGAATGGGAATTGGTGGTGCAACCTCCAAAGGTTCAGGTTCCATGTTGACTAAAGCTTCTTGGCCTTCTCGCCTTTCCCTTCTCAACTGTCTGATAGTTCTTTCAATTTCTGGGTCAAGCGGTCGGATTTCAAAACTTCTGGTTCGTCTCATGAAGTGTCTGAGAACCTGAATCACAATAAAACAAAAATAATAAGTAAAAAGAACAATTAGATACAAGTAACAAATCTAACCTGTAAACTAATAGTAAAAGATAACTAAGTCCCCGGCAACGGCGCCAAAAACTTGACCGGCGTAAACACACACGTATAACGCAAGCGTACGTATCGTTCAAGTAGTATAAAAAGTATCGATCCCACGAGGACTTAAAATCTTATCTATTAATTTTATAAGGTCAAATGATTACTAGTATCTAACAAGTTGTTTGATTGATTTGAAAAGGTGACGATTCTAAATTTAAAATTAAGTAAATGAAATTGTTTTAAGGTTGATTTTAAGAAAATTCAATATTAAAAACTATCTAGGGTTGTGATTTATTCCAATATTATTTAAAGATGAAGTGGTTATCTTATAATTGGGTAAAATATTGATTTATTAACCTGGAACACTAAATTATGTAAAAGCCTCTTCCGATGGTCAATTACAAATATCCAATTTAACCTAATTGAACCATATGTCTATGTCAACCAAATTATCTGGATTCATTAAGATTAAGTTCCAATTATGGCTACCCCCGCCCGACAGGTATATTCCTATCCTGTAAGGAAATCTATTAAAGGGTTATTTATCCTCAAAGAAGATCGTGGGTTATTGAGTCTGAGGTCTTAAACTTAAAATCCCTATGTCTAGTTCATTTTAAGTTTACCTTATCAATTTTATTAGTGGCCAGTTAATAAAAAGCATTAAGATTAAGACTCAATAAATAAATCTTTATATTACCCAAATTATAATTTAACCCTTATAAACCGGTGATATTGGATTTCATCACAACCCTAGATTACTAACTTAGTTATGACACATAGCTAGGGCTAGTAAAAACTTAAAAGACATAAAATGAAAATGCTGAAAAGTAATTGCGGTGAATTAAAATGCTGAAAAGTAAATTACAAATGAAATAAAATGCTAAGGCAAAAGGAATTACTTTTACTACTACTAAATTAGATATCTCCCATAAAATAATATATAAACTTGTGATAATATATTTTACCAACCGACCAATCTGACGGTATCCTGATTAAGTCAGGTTAAGTCCAACCAGCCATATAGGTGGTAATATTTGTCCATAATCCAGCCATAAAGGCGGTACCAAAATAAATTTACCAACCGACCAATATAGCGGTATTCCTTTATTAATCAGGTTCAAACCAACAGAAAATAAATTTACCAACCGACCAATATAGCGGTATTCCTTGATTAGTCAGGTTTAAACCAGATTAAAATTAAATTACCAACCGACCAATATAGCGGTATTCCTTTATTAATCAGAATTTTAAATAGTAAATATATTATTTTTAAGGGAGATTAATCTAAATAGCAATAGTAAAATAATTACCTTTCACCCTAGCATAGGGAAGTTACCTCCTCATAGTGAATAGTAAAAACTGTAAAATAAAGAAAGTAAATTATTATTATTACAGAACGTAATTAAAATTTACAAAACTAAATTAAAAGAAATTTAGAGAGAGAAACACCCCCTAATTACATAGAAGAAGTGAGAGAATGGTGTACTAAAAACTGAAAATTCGAGGCCTATTTATAGCAAAATTTTTCACTGTTCGGTTACTGTTCACGCGTCGCGACGCCAAGGAGCTCAGCGTCGCGACGCTGGATTTGTCGACGTGGCACGCTGAGGAGGCGACACGTAGCAAGGCGGCTGACTATTCAACTGACACATGTCAAGGCGGCTAATTCTCAATTATTGTGATGACGTCATGCTGACGCGGCGATGACGTGGCGATGACGTGGCGTGGCGGCTGACTGTTCACTTGTCGGCACAATGGGATTGCGACACGTGGCGACACGTGTCAAGTTCTGATTGGCTGAGGCTGACGTGGCAAGTTGACTCGGTTGACTTGCTGACGTGTCTGATGATGTGGCACACACGTGGCAAGGTTGACTTGTTGACCTGCTGACGTGGCTGATGACGAGGCGACACGTGGCAAGTCTGAGTGTCGGCAGCATATGATGTTGACACGTGGCACGACGCACGTTAGCAGATTGGTTGTGATGGTGACACGTGGCACGGCGCATTTTAGCAAAGTCAAAACTTCTCAAATTGTTGACCGTTGACCAGGCGCATGTTAGCAGATTCGGCTCACGCTGGGCGTCGCGACGCGGAAGGTCTGGGCGGCGCGACGCTGGAAATTACCAAAATGCCCTTTTTCGCCAATTTTCACTGTTTTACTCCAAATCACCTCCAGAATGTCCTGAAACTTTATTTATCTACAAAATAACACAAAACACATCAAAACATTCACAAAACTCAAGAAACTATTCAAAATATTAGATTAAATGAGTGGGAAATAGTGATATAAATACCACTCATCATTGATTCAGAGGAAAAAGGTTAGGGTATACATTCGATGTATAGGCATATATGAGATATATGTTTGGGACTTGGATGTCCACCTACTGGATCTAGGAGTTGGATGAGATCCAATTGATCTTCGAGATCTACCTAGTTAATTATCATACAATTTGTTGGCCAAAGTCAAGATTGTGTGATATTTAACGGGATCCTAGCCCACTAGGAAACACGGTTTCCCGAGTACTCGACAGAGGGTTAGAGGCTCGACAAAAAAAGTGGGAGGCAAGAATTGAATTTGCAATACTCGTTCAATTACTCGCCATACGCGCTCAATTTAAATTATTTCGTCATTAGATTACATGTTAGTTAGACTAATATTTAAATTGTTGTTTTAATAAACAGTTGGACTGTATTATACTTGATTATATATAATTGGATTATATTAATCAATATATTTGAATTAATTAATTTCAGTTTACAGTTGATTTTATAATTGGATTATAGTAATCAATGTAATTGAGGTTAATTAATTTGGATTATATTTGATTATATAGTTGGACTATTATAATCATTATAATATATAAAGTACCACTAATCGTTGATTAAATAGTTGGACTATTGTAATCAAGATAAAATTGAAAAGTTGGATATTTAAAATATAATCTAGGATTAAAATATTTTAAATGATTTAATTTTCAAATTGGGAATAAATAATAGGTTACTTTATTTGATAAAATAACTCATTATACCTTAAGCCCAAAATTAAGCAAGATAAGTAGAGCATAAAATCTTTGGAAGATTTTTGTGATGATGACTTTAATGCTTAATTTAATATACTTGTCATAAATCTAATTTTGGATTTAAGAAGTATTAAAATTGCAATTTATAATTCTTGGAGAATTAATTGACTATTCATGTAAAGTCAAAGTTTGCAATTGGGCATGTAGCACGAGGTGCACATTCCTTTCAATATTCTAAAAACCCAAGGCTTGGCCTAAGGTTCCTAAAATATTGAAAAGGATAATTAACATATCCCAAAGTGACTACCATTTGGATATGGAAGACACGAATGAATTAAAGAAAGGGCGAGGCTCTAACTTTAAAAATGTTTGTCTTAGTTATGTTCACAGCTAGTATTGAAATTAGATTTTAAATACTTAGTGTGGTACATAAAATATATGTATTGATGTTCAGAATCTGCTTTAAGCAGGATACTGACTTCAAGCTGAGATTCCTCTGCGGATCGGAAACGGGACGAAAGTCGCTGTTTCGACCGTAGATACCTAAGTTTAGGAACTACCCTTCGGGTATGTACTTGAATTAGGAACTGTTATAATGTAACTAGTTTGACTAGAGACATTATCTTTTTATCAGTGTTTAATCCGTTGCGGATAAATCCTTTATATTATAGAACACTGAGTGTTTTATTATATAAAGATGATACTGAGATAAATACATTAGATGTAAATAACAGAATTTATATTTTGAATATAAATAAAATCTCAAACATATAAATTGACAAATAAATAGCTCAAATTGATTTGATCAATAGAGACTTATTTGTGGCATTGTTGTCTAGGACACAATTTAATTAGACTCGTATATCCACACTTTTGAAGAGTAGGTACTAGGACTGATTTGACTAATCAAATAAGGTCTGCGAATCTAGTTTATTAGGTAAAGTACCTAAAATACTATTTACTTGGTAATAGTGTAAGTGCCACCGATCTGTTAGCCCTATTCATGGTGAAGTTAGTGGGCCCATATCTAGCTAGGCTAGATGTGAACATGAATATTTCGTGACCTTAACGGATGTGGCATCACGTTATGGTTATGTGTTTCTTTTGAAGAACACAAATCAGAAACTTTTAGAGTTTCGACACAAAATAGACAAACAGATCGGCTATAGTATTATACCGTCACGGTAAGACCGTAATGAAAATACTTAAGCAATAAGTTTCTTATATACTTGAAAGAGTATGATATTCTTTCAAATGAGGAATCCTCCCGGAACACGTCAAAGTGACCGTGTTTCCGAACGTATTATCCGAATCATGTTAGACATGATAAGACTAATCACGAGTCACTCTGAGCCAATATTTCCTTCTAAAGGATATGTATTATCAGTGCAAAACTTATTTAGAATAAGGTTCCATATAAATCTGTTTGAAAGATATCGTATAGGATATGAACAGGAAAGAAACGAGGTTTCTCATTCCTGACAATTTGGGTATGCTAGGCATAACGTTTGGATGATACCAAACTAAGGACCCAAATTGGATAAGTGCCAATATAGGTTATCCTAAGGGAAACCATAAGTATAGTACTTATAAATCTCACATGAGAACAATGTGATTGTTGCTCACCATGCAGTTTTTCCTAAGAGGAATACCGATATGCAGTGGTCAGTGGGAGGATAGTGATACTCGATGAAAAATCGTAGTAATACTGTTCAAGGCACAAGGTCCGTGATGGAACACAAATAGTTCATCAATGATGAATCTATACCATTAATCTTCAAATACACAAGAAACCGCGAAGATCAGAGAGAGTCAGAAAACAACCTGGGGTATGGGTTTCTGATCTCACCTCATAAAGATTTTAATCTTTTAAGGTACACCAACTGATTACGTATGAGGTAGTGATACAAGGTATCGACTCCCTATTATGGCAAAGTGCCATGAGTCCAAAATGGATTCCATGTTTAACAACTATTTTGGATACTAGTTGTTGTACCACGAGGCATTGTGCCTATGGTACATTAAACGTCTTCAAGGAAGACATACATGGAATGCAACATACCAACGTACAAAGCAGGGCTTTTGACGGAAAGGTATCGTTATCAACATTGTGTTAATAACGGTTCAACCTTTTACCTGTTGCCATGGTAAATCCATTTTGAAGATGCTTGTTGATAACTGCATATTTCATTTATGAAATGTGTCAGTTGCAGATCAAAATCGCTTTCCTGAAAAGGAAACATTTTGGAGGATGCTTTCAACATCCTGACGATTTTGTATAACCGACAAACAAGGTTTGCGGGTTATTCGATCCATGTTTGGATTGAAGCAAGCATAAGGTTCTTGGAACTGACGTTTTGAAATAATCATAATGGTTTATGATTTGACTCAAAACAAAATAATTCTTGTGTATATAAGGAGGTTAGTGGGAGTGCACTGACATGAATGTCATGTAAAATAATAATAATATGTCACTACTTGACAATGAAATTCCCATAAAACAATCGATGAAAGCTTGGCTTTCATAAGAAATTCTCCGTAGAATTCTGGGAAGTAACAACCTTTATTCAAGGAATAAAGATCTACTGGGCTAGATTTGGAGTTGGTAACACTCTCTGAGAAATTGTACATTTAAAATGTACTTGTATTGGTGTCTCATACGCTTTGAGCATATGGAGTCACAATCGGGTCAATCCAAGTGATAGTCATTGGATTGAAGATTAAGAACATCTGTTAGTATCTGAGAGAACTAAAGATGTTGTCTTAAACTATGGAGATGGAGAACTTGAAGTGACTGGGATCACTGCTGCAAGTTTCCAAACCGATAAATACTGCGGTACTATAAAGTTTGAACACTGGGACAGTGAGCTGGAAATCTTCCGAGCAAGATAACTGTTGTCGAATTAACAACAAATGCGGATTATTGCTGCAGCTGAGGCAGCAATAGAAGCCATTTGGATTGATAATAAATCTAATTAGATTAGATGTAGTTCTGTTAGCAGCTGAGCTAGGCGTCAGCACAGGCTAAAGAATTAAAGGTCTCATCGACGATCCAGATATATACTTCTATATCATCTGATTCGTTCGGATCATACATCGTGGCGATGTGATGATCGTGTAAACCGCGTCAGACGAAAATTAAGCAAATCCGCTGACGAAAACTTTTCCTCAGCAATTTGAGCGAATTGTACATAGTTCGGGTGTTAGACACTCGAGTGACTGGCTATGTGCCAAGTGGGAGATTGTTGGATAATATGACCCATAGCGTCACTATTTATACAGATCACGGTGTTGTTGTACAAATTAACTATGTGACAAGGAAATTGCACTCTCATCATTTGTGATTAGATCACCATAGATGTATAAATGAAGAGAGGTCCATATGATTAGTTCCTGGATTGAGATGATATGAGACAGTATCAATCCCCGAAGGATTAATCATTAAATATCCCTAGCCGGAGTATTATCGAGACTAGACATCGATAATGCGGAATAGGCTAGTATTGCACTTGTGCGTGTTGTGAGGGCACAACGGCATAGTTCTCATATATATAAGTATTGGATACTTATGCTAGTGCGATAGGAGGTCGTGTTTTACCGATGGTACGGGAAACAGCTTCGCTCTGGATAGACCCCTCGGAATCCCATTGGTATTATAACTATGTGTCTATGGGAGGCCGAAATCAAGGTAGGTGTGTATAGTCTTAACCTGAGACTTGCATCGCTAATACTTACGATAATCGGTAGACTTTGGTCTTGGTAGTACAGGGCTTTAATCGGTTCTGTGTACACCATTTCTGGGTTTATCAGAGAGTCGTAGTGTATTGGGTGTGATGTCAAGACAGAAGTATCACTTCAGTTATATTGGAGATGATGTCACGCAGGATACGGTACTAGTGCTCTTAAGTGTTGCGCAACCAATCGGGATATTGTGACCAGGTCATAAATATCCGATTATAGAGACTATGTTACCAGACATCCGACATGTGCTTCGGATCGGGCAGACACTTATCCAGCCCCAGCC
Organism: Zanthoxylum bungeanum; assembly: GCA_019454045.1. Classification (NCBI taxonomy): domain Eukaryota; kingdom Viridiplantae; phylum Streptophyta; class Magnoliopsida; order Sapindales; family Rutaceae; genus Zanthoxylum; species Zanthoxylum bungeanum. Next base: position 422,756 of record SKCR01038187.1, on the reverse strand, counting down.
CTAGCACGTTACTATCCGATACTGGGCCAATATACACAATACTACGGTATACTACGCTTGATACAGATCTATATATTCCTGTAAGAATATTTCTGGAGAATTGGGTAGGCATGGCGCTTTGCTAGAAGCCAACCTTGTCTTATAGATCGATATAAACGTAGTACGAGGTACTTACGTGTTCGGACAGTCCGACGATCGTATTTACTGCCAACATATCCAGAGATCTCATGGGTCGGTTCCTGAAGATTCACCGATGACGTATGACTCGCACTTTGATTAATCTGGGATTAATTAGAAGAGAGAGATAGAATTAATCTGGGATTAATTCGATTAGAGAGAAAATTAATCTGGGATTAATTACGGAGATATTTTATCTCGGATAAAATATCGTTAAAGAGAGAGAACGATTAATTTGGAATTAATCGATGAAATTAATATATTCGATATATTAATCGAGACTGGATTTCGACGCGGAATTAAAATTAGATTTTAATTCGGGCGAACGAATTAATTTAGAATTAATTCGTTAGCGACGTGAATAGTGAATTCGCTAGGCGTAATCACTTAATTACGACGCGACGGAAAATTCGTTAATTTGGAATTAGCGAACCTGAGCCCGAGAGTGATTGCGAGCGCATTCGCATTTCGAATTCGAGCGCGGCACGCGAGTCACATCAAGCGTCAAATCATTAGTCGCGTCAATCGTCAAATCAATTGTCACTTTGAGTGATTTGACTTGACAACATATCACTTTATTAAAAGTGATGTGATGTGACTTAAAGTAAAAGTAGAAATAATGGGTGATAAGCTTTTGCTTTAATTTTAAATAGAAAAAGGTAAATGGTTTATTAAATAATTTTGGAAATTATATAAACCTTTTTTACATTTTTTATTTTCTAACTTATCACTCTCTCTCTCACATGCAAAGGACATACGGTCCTTTCTCTTTCCCTCATTTTCTCTCTCGGCTTGAAGCCATTTTCATCTCATTCTCTCTTTTTTTTTTTCTGGTTTTGCCGAGAAGTAATGAGAAGCAAGAATTGATTTTGTTTCAAAACTAAGTGCTAGCACACCATGAGTGATACATAGGTGTTAGAGAAGTGATTCTTTGAGCATGGAAGCTTGAAGCTTGGAGCTTCAATGGAGTCCATGCATGGCCGAAAATGGTGGAGTCCAAACCAGTCCAAACCGTGCACCCCACTGCCTTGGAGAGCTGTTACCGTGAGCTTGGAGGAAGCAAAACACATCTTGTTCTTCATTTCATCAAAACCGAATTCAATGTGAGTATATTCCGCACCTCATTTGATGTGTTCATATGCGGTTTTTGTGCTTGATTTGTTGATCTTGGGACTTGATTTGAACTCTTACAATCAATTGGGTAGTGGTGAAATATATTCTCAAGTATCTCCTAGAACAAGAAATTAGATGCTTTTATATACAAGTCAGGATATGGTTCTGAAAGGATATACATACTCTGATTTTCTGACAGATGTCGATTCTAGGAAATCAACATCTGATCAGTGTTCACCTTTGGTGGTGGGGCTATAGTTTGGAGGAGAATAAAGCAATCTTGTATTGCTGACTCCACCATGCATGCTGAATATATAACAGCTTGTGAAGCAGGTAGGGAATCAGTCTGGCTCCATAAGTTCTTGGAAGATCTAGAAGTTGTTCCAGATATGGATAAACCCCTCACACTTTATTGTGATAATAGTGGTGCAGTGACAAACTCCAAAGAACCAAGAAGCCATAAGAGGGGTAAGCATATTGAGAGAAAATACCACCTCATCCAGGAGATAATGTAGATAGGAGATGTTGCTGTCATGCAGATTCCATCAGTAGATAACCCGGTTGATCTGTTTACAAAGACCTTATCGGTTAAATTATTTGAAGGTCACCTAAAGGGTTTAAGATTGCATGACATGTCTCATTTGCTCTAGTCCAAGTGGGAGTTTATTGAGATTTATGTCTTAAAGCTTCATGCATTGTTAACAAAATTGATTATTATAATAATCATAAACTCATTATTTAGTTTATCAAAGTTGTTTGATTTATATCGCATATTGTCCAATTGTATTGTTTACCTTGATTACTCTTGTACCTTCAGACTTAGTGTATGTTTGAACACAAGAGGATTTAAGTCTGAAGTTAGTAATCTAAATAGTCTGTAGGGAGAAAACCAATAGGGTACTTTATTTATGGTTTATCTATAGCTGCGGTTTTTTCTATACGTGTATGGCGACCTTGATCTGAGATCATTCATGTATTGACATAAGAATGAAGGCACCTTGTGTGATGAGATCATATAGGACTGGAGTCAGAAAAATATGAATTTATTTTAATATATGGTAACTGAAGAAATTCATTTTATTTAATAGATGGTCATATATGGATTCGATTATAATCGTGAGTATACTACAAACTTCTGCATGATAGGCTATGTCATTTGATTTACTATAGTGAGGTTGGTATTGTATTCCCGACCAATAACTACATAATTTTGGGATATGGTTTGGTGTATAGTGGGAACGTTTTACATAGATATGGAATTCACTCATTCTTACGAGATGCAGAAGAATATCTTTTTCATTCGGGACTTGAATAATTTGAGCGCTCAAATTTTCAATTACAAATAGAAAGTTTTATATTCATCATTTTTATGAATTAATTATTTATTATAGAATCAATGGTGCTTAAGAGACAAAATATTTAGAGGGGTTTAATGGACTTTTGACCCGGATCTATTTATGAGATATTCGTGAAGGGTTATATCAATATGTAATGACTATATCGATGGACACCGAAGATGTTTAGTTTTATTTTATCCATCTGTGGTAACATGAGTTCAACTTCTAGTTTTTAGTGGAATAATACAGAGTTAATAATTCGTGATATTTGATTAAAGAGTTTAATTAATATTTTGGAATTATTGGAGCTCAAAACCGTATGTCCATTTGGTCCATATGCTAGCTCGATTAACTGTTGCAAACCTAGTATAATTAGATTGTCTAATTATAAGCTCACTTTATATTTATATATTATTAATGATATTAATAATATTTATTGTCACAAATGAAAACTATTTTAAATTAATTTAATTTAATGTTTTCTAGAATTATTTGATTATGAGATAATCAAGTCTTGATTATGAGATATCAAGTTAGTAATAATCATTATTAAGATATTGATTTTTATTTACCAATGGAGACAAAGCCATATAGCTTACCATTTCATTTAAGCAATTATGTCTATTAGGTGACTTGTATATACCTAATATATTTGTCATTATCTAATGCATTTTATGGTTTGGTATGGCCTCTAAATTTACGTGTTTCCCATTGAAAGAAAGCATTAGATGCTTAAGGACAAAGTCATTGTCTTTAACTTATCATTTATTATGCTTTGTTATGGCATTCATATTTTTGTGTTAGCTATAGCAAAAAAGCATTATATGTTTAATGACATGGTTAGTTGGCTTGTGACACGCTCGAAAAGTGGTCTTTTACTCCCAAGTATAAGAGTGTCGAAGTAATAAAATAACCCGGTGAGTCCGGGGTCGATCCACAGAGAAGAGATTTAGCAAAATAGAATATTTAATAGTACGGGAATGAAAAGTTTGCTTTGTTGAAGGAGTTGGAGGATTTTAGGTTGGAATACAATAAAAGAAGGAAATGCTGGAGTTATGGGATCCACTTTTAGTCTTTCAAACATTTATAAATATTGCTTTTATAATAATTTATAAATTGCCTTTTTTTATACCTACTTAATTTATTAAGAATTAATTATGCAAATAAAAAGAACCAGCCATAAAGGCGGTGATACTGTTTGTCCATTACAAGTCCTACCAAGGTACTAAATTATGCTAAAATCAGATAAAACCGACCATAATGGCGGTATAAAGATAAAATCGACCATAGTTGCGGTATAAAGATAAAACCGACCATAAAGGCGATATAAAGATGAAACCGACCATAAAGGCGGTATAAAGATTGTCAATAATTAATCTAGAATTAAATCAAGTTTTAATCATTAGATTTCAATTTATTTATTATCATAAAAGTGAGTTTAATTTATGTTCTTATTATAAAAGCTTCACCCTTACTCCAACAGAAAAGAAATTAGCTACTCATTTTGTAATAAAACATACTTAGTTTATTGAAAGAAAAAGAGATTACAAAAAGCTTGAAGTAAATAAACAAACAAGACACTCTCTCTCCAAGAATTATAGAGGAACCAGGAAAGAAAGTATGAAAATTTCTAATGCAGGAAGCTCCTTTTTATAGGCAAATTCGCCGCCCAAACCAGCGAATGCATGTTGTGGACACATGTCAAAGAATGGTGAAGCCACGTTGAGGACACGTGTCAGAGAATGGTGAAGCCACATTGGGGACACGTGTCGCGACGTAAAGGTTCCACGTGTCACTACGTGCTTGCAAAATTTACGACTTGCTTGCAGAATTTACGACGTGCTTGCAAAATTTACGTCGTGTTTGTAGAATATTTTTTTCAAGTCTGATTTGTCCCGTCGAGATTCCAAGCAGTATTTTTCCTGACAAAAACATAAAATAACACGGTAAAAGCACTCAAAGCATAATTCTAAAATATTTACACAAATGTGTCAATTTAAGGGGATTAGTGAAACTATAAGTGTAAAATGATTAACTTATCATCTAGTAAATATGCAATTTTTAGTATTCATCACACCCTCCAACCAGCTTATTACTAGTCCCTAGTAATTCAAGCGGAAGAAAAATTCTTATCTAAGTCAACAATTGTTTTCTTTCTTTCTGAATGATCAAATAAATGACTTCTCCTGTACTTTTTTTACAATTCTTCCATATACTCATAAAACAAGATATTAATCAATATATTGTGCTCACAATATCACAGATATTTATTGAAAAGAGAGTAATATTTTTGTCGTAAAATTATATTAGAGTTTACACATTTTTTGGCAGTGAAAGTTTATTTATAAACATATCTTCAATCCATGTATCAAACTCTGGGCCAGTGACTCCTAAACTAGTTGGTTTTAAGGCACTAGGTGTTAAGACACCCCTACAGGCTTTATTGCCCGGATCCCAGATAAACAGTGTCTAAAACATACCTTCAATCCATATATCGAACTTTGGGCCAATGACTCCCAAACTAGTTGGTTTTAGGGTACTAGGTGTTAAGACACTCCTACGGGCTTAATTGCTCGAATCTCTGATAAACAGTGTTCGATTTCCTTAAGCTTTCTTTTTAACCCTTGTAACGAGCTTCGGGCCAGTAATTCCCAGACCAGTTGGCCTTAGGGTACTAAGTGTTAAAACACTCATTCGGACTTAATTTCTCTGGTTAGAAAGGTTACGTAACGAACTTTATTCAAACTTCTATTTTTTTCTTTTTATATTTTTCTCTTTTTTTGCATAATAAAAAAAATTCACTGCTTTTAGGTGTTACCTCCAACAAATTAGAGAACTGAATATTACAGAATTTTCACTTACCACCCATGGTCATATGTTACCATATTGTTGATAATATCTGCCAGACGAGCATATAAAGATCAAATTTAATCGATGTTATGGAGAATTCAATAATTTAAATGATTCAAAAAGAAAGGAACGATAAATAACTTTTTACGAATTATATTGAGATGCGTCTTAGGAGTGAAAACTCCTTACACAACCACCTCTGAACAACAATTCCACTTGGTTTAGAAAACAAATTTGTTGTTAGTTTGTGTGTATATATATGGATATATATTTTTACACACAAAATAACAACACAGTAAAAACTAACATCAATGAAAACAAACATAAACATGAAAATTATTTATTTCCAAAACTATCCACTCCCCTCAACCAAAACGAGACATTGTCCCCAATGTTTAAAGAAAGAAAGAAAGAGTTTAGAAGATATCACCTGGTAATTGTGAAATTGACAGTTATAACTAAGGATTACAGAATAAGGTCCATGTTTACTTTGCACTTTTTTCCACGATCGTTACCAGACCAGTGTTAGTGTTCCTAGAACATGCCAATGATCTAATAAGCAAGAAAAGATGTTCATATATTCATTATAAGTTGAGGAATTACTTACATTGAATGGATTTGAGCTTTTAAAATTTTTGAGAATAAGATCTCCAAGACCCTTCCTTTGTTGATTCCATGCTTTGAGTTGGTTTCCCTATCACCTTAGAAGACTTGTACAAGTGCTAGCTTTGTTGATTTGAAAAAAAATCAAAGAGAAGAGAGACTCCAAGTTCACGCGTAAATGAGAGATATTAGGGTTTGTGTTTTTGTTCAAATGTGTAAAATGAGAGAGAGAGTTGGCTTTTGGTAAAATCCCTTTTACCCTTTACACCTAAACTAGGTGGTTGGGTAAATGGTTTTACCAAAACCATTCCAAGGTAGTTGGAAAGTTGATGGCTTGGCATAAATGCCAACTACCCTCCCAACTACCACATGTTAAGTAGTCCCCACATTTTAATTCAAAATTCAAATGTCTCTACGAACATTTTCCGTGGCTCGGATCTGTTTAATCCGATTAAATGAACTTTCGTCGCTAAATAAGTAAATCTAATTTAATTAAATAACGATGCCTCGCAAATATATTACAAACGTCATTTACGAATTAATTCTAAATTAATTCGTTCGTCCGTATTAAAGTCCGACTTTAATTTCTTAATGATATTCGATTCATATTTATATATCCGATATATTAATTTTAGCCCATATGAATAAATTAAATAGGAAAATAAAATTCAACTATTAACTTTATTTTACCAATTAATTCCAAATTAATCGTGTTCTCTCTCTTCCGAACACATTTAATCCCAGATTAAATAAAGCCTTAATTAATCCTAGATTAATTTTCTCTCTCTAAATTAATACCAGATTAATTCTAGTTTAAGCCAACTGTCATCGATGAATCTTTGGGAAGCCACCCAAGAGACCTCTGGATATGTTGGCAGTAAATCCGGTTATCGGACTATCCGATAAAGTGAGTACCTCATACCACGTTCTTACTGATTTACAAGACATGATTGGCTTCTAGCAAAACACCGTGCCTACCCAATTCTCAAGAAATATTCTTACTGGAATATATAATCTATGTCAGGCATAGTATACGTAGTATTGCGTATAGCGATCCAGTATCGGATGTCACGTGCAAGGCCTGAGGCTGGAATAGTGTCTACCCCGTAAGAAGGACATATCGGATATCAAGCAACTAGTCTCTTTGAATCGAATAATCATGACTTTGTCATATTATCCCGATGGTTGCAACACAATAGAGAGCTAGTTCTGAATCCATGCGTGATCATCATCTCCATATGTCTGAAGTGATACTTCTGTCTTGACATCACATCCAATACACTACGATTCTCAATAAACCTAGTAGAGGCATACACATAACCTTTTAAACCCCTGGACGACCAAAACCAAAGTCTATCGAATGTTGCAAGTACTAGCGATGTAAGTCTCAGGTTAAGACCAAATACATCTACCCTGAAGTGGACTCCCATAGACATATTACTACCAATGGGGTTCCGCAGGGTCTATCCAGAGCGAAACTGTTTTCGTACCATCGGTAAAACACAACCTCCTATCACACTTGCATAAGTATCCAATACTTAAATATATGAGAACTATTCTGTTATGCCCTCACAACGCGCACAAGTGCAATACTAGTCTATTCCGTATTATCGATGTCCAGTCTCGATAATACTACGACTAGGGATATTTAATGATTAAACCTTTATGGATTGATACTGTCTCATATCATCTCAATCCGGAACTAATCATAAGGACTTTTACCATTTATATATCAAAGTAAATAAATTACAAAACGGTAAAAGGCAATTTCATTACTACATAGTTAATTTTGTACAAAAACACAATGTCTTTTACAAACAGTGACGTTATGGGTCATAATTGTCTAACAATCTCCTACTTGGCCTATAGCCAGTCACTCAAGCATCTAACACCTGAACTATGTATATGTTTCTCAAACTATTGATGTGAAATAGCTTTCGTCAGCGGATCTGCAATGTTGTCATCTGATGCGACCTTCTCGATCTTCACATCACCACGATGTATGATCTCACGAATCAGATGGAAACGTCGAAGAACATGCTTGGATCGTTGATGAGACCGCGGTTCCTTAGCCTGCGCTATAGCCCTATTATTGTCACAATACATTGGAACAGGCTCAGCTACTAACGGAACTACTCCTAATCCAATTAAGAATTTACATATCCAAACTGCCTCTTTTGCTACTTCAGCTGCAGTAATATACTCCGCTTCAGTTGTTGAATCGATTACAATCTCTTGCTTGGAAGATTTCTAGCTTATTGCTTAGTTGTTCAAACAAAATATGTACCCGAATTGCGACTTAGAGTCGTTTTTATCAGTTTGGAAACTTGCATCGATATACCCAGTTACCTCAAGTTCTCCATCTCCATAAACTAAGAAAGCATCCTTAGTTCGTCTAAGTTACTTAAGGATGTTCTTAACCGCCATCCAGTGACCATCACCTGGATCGGCCTGATAGCGACTACACATGCTCAAAACATACGAGACATCAGGTCGTGTACATATCATGGCATACATGATCGATCCGACTGTCGAGGCGAACAATATCCGACTCATGATGTTTCTCTCATCTTGAGTTTTAGGGCACATGTCCTTAGATAGAGAGATGCCATATGACACTGGTAACAATCCCCTCTTGGACTGATCCATGTTGAATCTTTTCAACACTTTGTCAATGTACGTGCTATGAGAGAGTCCAAGCAGCTTTCTAGATCTATCCCGGTAGATCTTTATTCCTAGAATAGAGGCTGCTTCTCCCAGATCTTTCATGGAGAATTTTAATGAAAGCTAAGCTTTCACCGATTGTAGCATGGAAATTTCATTGCCCATAAGCAATACATCGTCAACATAAAGGACAATGAATGTCAGTGCACTCCCACTAAACTTCTTATATACACAAGGATCATCCTCATTTTGAATGAAATCATATTCTTTTATGATCTCATCAAAACGTTGGTTCCAAGAACGCGATGTTTGCTTCAGTCCATAAATATACCGATTTAACTTACAAACCTTGTTTGCAAGTATAGGCATGATAAAACCGTCAGGCTGTTGCATATAAACATCCTCCAAAAGGTTTCCGTTAAGGAAAGTGGTTTTAACGTCCATCTCCCATATCTCGTAATCGAAATATGCATCAATAGTAAGTATTATCCGAATGGATTTAATCATGGCAATGGGTGAGAAAGTTTCGTCATAATCAACACCATGTCGTTGACGATACCCATTCGCTACAAGCCTAGCTTTGTACGTTTGTACGTTGCCATCCATGTCGGTCTTCTTCTTGAAGACCCATTTGAATCCAATAGGCTTTACGCCTTCTGGTGCATCAACCAGTGTCCAAACTTGGTTGGTGTACATGGAATCCATTTCAGACTTCATGGCCTCTTGCATAAAGCAGAATCGATATCTTGTATCGCTTCCTCATACGTATCCGGCTCGTTATCCTCAATGAGATTAATATCTACATGAGGTGAGATCAGAAACCCATACCTCCCAGGTTGTTTCCTGACTCTCTCTGACCTACGCTGTCCTTGTGTAATAGAAGATTGTGGTACAGTCTCATCCCGGATGGACTGTTCTTTTTCCGTTGAGGATTATATGCCAGGAATAATATCACTCTGATTTTCATCGAGTTATACTTTCCTCCCACTAACCACTGCATTTAGGAATTCTTTCTCAAGTAAAACTGCATGTAGAGCAACAAATACTTTGTTCTCTCGTGGGTGATAGAAGTAATATCCTTTGGTTTCCCTAGTATATCCTACGAATAGGCATTTATCTGATTTGGCTCAATGGTACCTTCCAAACGTTTGACGTATGCCCAGCATCCCCAAATCTTCAGGAATGAGAAACCCGATTTCTTTTCTGTCCATATCACATACGGAGTCTGTTGTACAGACTTTGACAGAACCTTATTCAAAATAAGAATTGCACTATTTAATGCATATCCTCAGAAGGAAATAGGTAGCTCAATGTGACTCATCATAGACCTTACCATGTCCAACAAAGTTCGGTTTCTCCGTTCGAACACATCATTTAATTATGGTGTTCCAGGAGGAGTCAACTGTGAAAAAATAACATATTCTTTCAAGTAATCTAGAAACTCATTGCTCAAGTATTCGCCACCTTGGTCCGACCGTAATGTCTTTATACTCTTGCCGGTCTGTTTTTCAACTTCGTGTCGAAACTCTTTGAATTTCTCAAAAGCTTCCGACTTGTGTCTGCTAAGATACACATAACCATAACGCGATGCATCATCCGTAAAGGTTACAAAGTATTCGTATCCACCTCTAGCCTGGCTAGACATGGGCCCACATAAGTCACTATGAACGAGGGCTAATAGTTCAGTGGTGCGTTCACCCTTACCGCTAAAAGGTGATTTAGGCATTTTGCCTAATAGGCAAGATTCGCAGATGTCATATAAATTTGGATCAAATCCGTCCAAGTACCCACTATTTGAAAATGTGGATATGCGAGTTTTATTGATGTGTCCCAAATGACAATGCCACATATAAGTTTCATCTTTGTTACTTAGTTTAAGCCTTTTGTTTGTTACATTATATGTTTGAGATTGATTTATATTCAAAATATAAAGACCATTATTAGCATCAGCAGAACATATCTCAAAATCATCTTTATAAACAAAACACCAAGTGTTTCGGAATACAAAAGTGTACCCGCATTGGGTCAAATAAGATACAGAGATAATATTCCTAGTCAAACTAGGTACATAATAACAATCTGAAAGTTTAAGTACATGCCCCGAAGGCAGTTCTAAAACAAAAGTGCCAATGGCCAAAATGGCGACTGATGCCCCATTTCCAACGCTAAATCAATCTCCCATGAGGTCAGTCTCCTGCTAATTTGCAGATCCTTCACATCAGTACATATGTGAGTACCACAGAAAGAATCAAAAATCCAATTTTTAAAACTAGAAGTAGTCATGTTTATTTCAATAACAAACATACCTGAAGCCGGTGCCTTGCCCGCTTTAATCTCCTTCTGGAGCTCCTTGTACTCATGAAAGTCACGCTTCCAGTGACCCCGCTTGCCGCACTGGAGGCAAACATCCTGAGATTTGTTCTTAGGCTTCCCAGAAGCCTTTGACGATTTGGCCTTGTATTTTCTTTTACGCTTCTTCTTCTTCACACCTCCAGTCACCTTGCGCCCAGCCCTCGGTGTCTGAGATGTCGAAGAAAAGTGCACCTCGCACTTATTGCCCTTAAGTAACTATTTATCGGCTTCCTTGAGAATTAACAATAAGTCTCTAAGAGCATCATCAGTGTTCATCAAATTATAGTTTATGATGAACTGTCTCCAAGTGTCGGGGAGAGATTGGAAGATCATATCTACGGTAATCTCAGCCTCTAAGACTATCCCCATCTCAGCCAGCTCATCTATGTCAGCAATAATCTGTGCCACAAGGGACTCAACAGACATGCCTTCTGACATACGTGAACAGAAGAGCTTCTTTACTAACTCATATCTCTGCGACCTCTTGTTAGATCTATGAAGATCTTGCAACCTCGCCAATATGTTATAGGGATCCAAGTCCCTATTCTGTCGATGAAAATGCTGAGTCATGGAAGCAAGCATAATGGACTGAGCAGTATCGTAATTATTGTTGGCCAAAGTCAAAGTTGTGTGTTATTTAATGGGATCCTAGCCCACTAGGAAACTGGGTTTCCCGAGTACTCGACAGAGGGTTAGAGGCTCGCCGAAAAATAGTGGGAGGCTAGTATTGAATTTGCAATTTCATTCAGATACTTAGCTTTACGCGCTTTCAAAATGTTTCGTCAAAATTATTTTATGATATTTAACTAAGTAGATCTCGAAGATCAATTGGATTTAATCCAATTCCTAGATTCGGTAGGTGGACATCCATGTCCGAAATATATATACAATATATATGCCAATATATCAAATATATTTTCCTAACCTTTTTCCTCTGAATCAACTAAGCCTTGCCTTTGGCACAACAAGCTTAATGATTCCAGTTAAGCGAGACCCATTGACACGGAAAGCTTCGTAATCAATGTCGATGGACAAGAAGTGATCTTGACTTTGGCCAACAAATCATGACTTGGACAAGACACCGATATGCAACAAAACTCTCATGATTCAAACACATCCGCAATTGACAAAGGTCTTGACTTTGGCCAACAAACTAATACAAACTTTGGATCTTGAGTAAGAATCACTCAACTAAAGGAAAAACGCTTAATATGTTTTGAGGGTTTTTTCGCGTAAATTGGCAAACAATTATTATCTTTAACTTAATCATTCATTCTAAAAGCATAATAAGGCGCGATAAATAAATTAATAATGATATGCGGATGGATATGTCACAAATTGTTCCTAGAACAAATCACTCCATTTCCTCTCCCCTGCTAGAACTATTCTAACTTCTACCCAATTACATAATACAATAAAGAAACCTCATTTACATTGAGGGTAATTGGTAAGAAGAGAAATACAAAGAATAAGGAGATAAAATGCTGGACACGCAGGTCCAATTTAATAAATTCTAAATTTATTACAATTTCTAAAATTGCCCTCGCCCCTCTAATATCCATTTGATATACATTATTCGTACACCACATTCATGTATTCATACAAAGCATGTTATTCAATCAATCTAATCCAAATAATTAATCTTTGAATTAATGACCATCCAATGTTTAGACAACGATTTGATTTGCGTGAGTCAAACTCGTTTAAGAATAAATACTCAAAGTAAGTATTCTTGAAATATATTGAACTACAATTTTAAATCCAATTTATTTGTATTCAATACTAATTCCAAATTAAATATTTACACTTACTTATAAGCTTTAAAGACTTGGATTCCAAATCTAATCTTAATGGGTCTCAAAAGCCCAATAACATCCAATGTCATTTTAATTAAAGTCCAATGGGCTTTTAATTGATTCTTAAGGCATGGGCATTGGCCATAATGGATCAAACCCAAAATGCCAAGGCCCAATAGGAATCACCCTATTGCCAACAAATCAATTTAGGCCCATTAGGCCCAATTAAATTCTTTAAAGGGCCAAATGATGTATTTGGACTTTATGGAATTGGTTTTGGGCCCAATTGGATCCAATCCAAAAGTCCAAAACCAAACTTGGTCAAACCAAGCCCATTAAGCCCAAATACACACTTTTAGCCCAATTCATAATTAAAGGCTTATTAACATAATTATAATATTCCAAATATCACAATTACTTTAATTAAAGTGTATTAGCCATGATTAATTAATTAAACTCAATATTTCCAAAATACCAATTAACTTAATTAATCATGCTTAATCCATCAATTCATGCTCAACACAAATTAAAGCCAAAACACATCATTTCATGCTCAACGTGCTCTTTGATTTTAACATAAACATTATTGACTTTGATTCTAATCCAATCAAACCAACAATCAACATTTAAAAATGCATTTAAACACATCATTTCAAGTTACAAAAAAATTAAAAAGTGCAGTCCACTGCATGTAGATTCGGCCACACTAAGGATTTTTAAAAAATTTGATCGAATCAATTTTTCTCAAATCTAATCATGTACAACTCTAATTTAACATAATCTAAGCATGCTCAAAGCATCAATTTGAAGAAATCATATTCAAAAAATAAAAGTCTCATGAACCCTAAAACTTTCATGCTTAAAATTGGCTCTTGATACCATTACATGCCAAGGATCTAATAAGCAAGAAAAGGTGTTCATATATTCATTATAAGTTGCGGAATTACTTACATTGAATGGATTTGAGCTTTTAAAATTTTTGAGAAGAAGATCTCCAAGATCCTTCCTTTGTTGATTCCAAGCTTTGAGTTGGTTTCCCTATCACCTTAGAAGACTTATACAAGTGCTAGCTTTGTTGATTTGAAACAAAATCAATGAGAAGAGAGACTCCAAGTTCACGCCAAAATGAGCGATATTAGGGTTTGTGTTTTTGCTCAAGTGTGTAAAATGAGAGAGAGAGTTGGCTTTTGGTAAAATCCATTTTACCCTTTTCACCTAAACTAGGTGGTTGGGTAAATGGTTTTACCAAAATCATTCCAAGGTAGTTGGAAAGTTGGTGGCTTGGCATAAATGCCAACTACCCTCCCAACTACGACATGTTAAGTGAGCCCCACATTTGAATTCAAAATTCAAATGTTTCTATGAACATTTGCCGCGGCTCGGATCCGTTTAATCCGATTAAATGAACTTTCGTCGCTAAATAAGTAAATCTAATTTAATTAAATAACGATGCCTCGCAAATATATTATGAACGTCATTTACAAATTAATTCTAAATTAATTCATTCATTCGTATTAAAGTCCGAATTTAATTTCGTAATGAAATCCAAATCATATTAATATATCTGATATATTAATTTTAACCCATATGAATAAATTAAATAGAACAATCAAATTCAACTATTAAATTTATTTTACCGATTAATTCCAAATTAATCATGTTCTCTCTCTTCCGAACATATTTAATCCCAGATTAAATAAAGCCTCAATTAATCCCATATTAATTTTTTCTCTCTAAATTAATTCCAGATTAATTCTAATTTAAGTCAACTGTCATCGGTGAATCTTTGGGAAGCGACCCAGAGACCTCTGGATATGTTGGCAGTAAATCTGGTTATCGGACTATCCGATAAAACGACTACCTCGTACCACGTTCTTACCGATTTATAAGACATGATTGGCTTCTAGCAAAGCACCGTGCCTACCCAATTCTCAAGAAATATTCTTACTGGAATATATAATCTATGTCAGGCGTAGTATAGGTAGTATTATGTATAGCGATCCAGTATCGGATATCACGTGAAGGCCTGAGGCTGGAATAGTGTCTTCTCCGTACGAAGCACATATCAGATATCAAGCAACTAGTCTCTTTAAATCAGATAATTATGACCTTGTCATATTATCCCGATGGTTGCAACACAATAGAGAGCTAGATATGAATCCCTGCATGATCATCATCTCCATATGTCTGAAGTGATACTTTCGTCTTGACATCACATCCAATACACTACGATTCTCAATAAACCCAGTAGAGGCGTACACAGAACCTGTTAAAGCCCTGGACGAACAAAACCAAGGTCTACCGATTGTCGCAAGTACTAGCAATGCAAGTCTCAGATTAAGACCAAATACACCTACCCTGAAGCGGACTCCCATAGACACATATACATACTACCAATGGGATTCTGCGAGGTCTATCCAGAGCGAAGCTGTTTTTGTACCATCGGTAAAACACAACTCTATCGCACTTGCATAAGTATCTAATACTTAAATATATGAGAACTATACCGTTATGCCCTCGCGCATAAGTGCAATACTAGTCTATTCCGCATTATCGATGTCCAGTCTCGATAATATTACGACTAGGGATATTTAATGATTAAACCTTTATGGATTGACATTGTCTCATATCATCTCAATCTGGAACTAATCATAAGGACTTTTACCAGTTATTTATCAAAGTAAATAAATTACAAAATGGTAAAAGGTAATTTCATTACTACATAGTTAATTTTGTACAAAAACACAATGTCTTTTTCAAACAGTGACACTTGGGTCATAATTGTCTAACAACCAGTTCAACTTAGAAAGAATAGGGTCGATTTTTGATTCATAAGCTAAGAGTTGGTCAATTAAATGATCAGCTGTTCGTGCAATTAGGAAGATATCTCTTACTAGTTTTGAAATAAACTCATTCCTTTAGACATCTTCAAGAAATATAAAAAGAAAATCAAAAAATCCATTAACATTAAATAGCCCAATATGTTTTTGATGAATATTTAAGTTTTCCCATGATGCAATAGTGAATATTTCTTCCAACGCTCCGAGCCCACCTGGTAAAGCAATGAAAGCATCAGCATGATTGATCATTTCAATTAGTCTTTCAGACATACCTGGGACAATACATTCTTCTCCATTTGATTTTTTGATGATGTGGTTTTCTGTTAAAGGTTTTGGGATGATCCTCAATACTTGACTTCCACCATCTTGTACAGCTTTTGAAATACACCCCATCAATCCGAGATTTCCACTGCCATATACTAAGTACATATTTCTATTTGCCATAACTCTACCCAATTCTCGTGCTCCCTCAACAAATTCTGGTTTAGTTCCAGAGCTAGTTCCATAAAATACACAGATATTAGTGAATCGTCGTTTTAAAATTGCTCCATTTTTGCTACCTCTCTTAGCTAGATGTGTTGAGGAAATGGAAAAGACGAGCTAAATTTATAGATCCTGAAAAGGGTGAGTGAGAAATGCACTAATATCTGCAAAATAACAACTATCAGAAAAATAGATCGTGAACAAAAATGTTAGATACTGTCATCAAAAAGTAAAGGAAAATATTAATTTAAAGTAAAGAAAATCAATGCAATAATATGTACTAGTAGTTGTGATTGTGGCTCACATCTTCCTCTGGTTTTACGTCCAGTAACGGCTTGAATGCCCTTTATGGGTCGGGGATAGGCTTCCCATCCAATTTTCTTATAAATTGGCAAACATGGTCTTTTAAAGTCAGATTCCCGAGACTGTATGGTTGTATTTCTTTATGAAATTGTGTGCATAATTTGAGAATTTCACGATGAACATATCCACTAGGATGCGTCTCAAGAGTCATTGATATATCATCAAAAGGCTCCTTACTCAGTCCATCCCTAATGAATTATATTTTATTTTCATGATTATCGGACACCATTCCTAAAGAACGCCAACGAGTGTTGCACATGCAGCGTACACACTTATAACGAACACCCATTTATTTAGCTCTTCATTTTTTAGAATAGGTGATTTTCCCTGAACCAGACATGTAGGGAATGAAGGAGTCAGATGACTCACCTGCCAAACGAACCCTTGCTTTGATTACCCAACGAATATCATTCGGAATACCATGAATCATAAAAATTCTCAATCTTTCTGTGGGGGCTTTGTAAATTTTAATCAGAGCATTTCGGGGAAGTTTAGGAAAATATTTATGGAAGGTTGTGAGAGTTTCTTCTATGCCTTAGTTTGTCGGGTATCAGTGTTTTTAGGAAACTGAAATAACCGACTTGAGTCACGGAGTACCGTTATTCGCTGCTTTACCGGGGTGTGAGATAATAAAAGAACAAGGACACTGCAAAACTAAGAAAAATGGAAATTATAGAAATATTAAATAGAATATGAAAAAACAACTACATCAATCAAGGTATATTGGGTCTGACAGGAAAAAGTTTCTTGAAATTTCGAGTACTCTAAAAAGGGCTTCAGACGCAGTCCATTTACTTTAAATACATCACCATCCCTAAGATTCTCAATGTTAATAGCCCCATATGGGTAAATGTGTTTCACAATAAATGGGCCACTCCATTTGGATTTTAACTTTCAAGGAAATAAATGAAGACGAGAATTATAAAGCAAAACCTTTTGACCAACTTCAAATATTTTTCGTGAAATTTGACTATCATGAAAGTCTTTAGTTTTGGCTTTAAGAATTTTCATATTTTCATATGAATCATTCCTTAACTCTTCAATTTCATTTATTTGCAATTTACATTCATGACCATCATTTTCAAGGTTTGAATTAAATACTTTAATAGCCCAAAATGCTTTATGCTCAAGTTCTACTGGCAAATGACAGGGTTTTCCATAAAGTAGACGATAGGGAGACATACCCAAGGATGTTTTGAAAGCTGTTCGATATGCCCAGAGTGCATCAGTTAGTTGAAGAGACCAATCTTTGCGATTTGGGTTAACCGTTTTTTCTAGAATTTGTTTAATTTCCCTATTTACTAATTCAACTTGTCCATTTGTCTGAGGGTGATATGAGGTGGAAATTTTATGTGTGACTCCATACTTTTTCATTAGGGACTCAAAGGGTCTATTACAGAAGTGTTTACCTCCATCACTTATTATGGCCCGAGGAATTCCAAATCGACTCAATAAGTTTTCTTTTAAAAATTTGATCATAGTTCTATGATCATTGTTCCGACAAGGAATTGCCTCGACCCACTTTGAAACATAATCATCTGGAACTAAAATATATAAAAATCCAAAGGATGGTGGAAATGGGCCAATGAAATCTATCCCCTAACAATCAAAGATTTCAAAGATAAGGATGAGATTTAAAGGCATCATGTTTCTTTTTGAAATAGATCCCAACTTTTGACAATTTTCACAGGTTTTGCAGAAAGTGTATGTATCTTTAAAAATGGTGGGCCAATAAAATCCACACTGCAAGATTTTTGCAGCGGTTTTCTTAGATTAGAAATTACCTCCACATGCTTCTGAATGACAGAATTTAATAACACCACTTATCTCACTGTCAGGTATGCATCGTCTGAAAATCTGATCAGGGCAGCATTTAAACATATAATGGTCATCCCAGTATAATCTTTTGACCTCAGTCAAAAATTTCCTCTTATCTTGTTGGCTACAGTCTGTGGGTATCTTTCTTATTGCAAGAAAATTGACAATATTGGCATACCATGGCATTACATTTATCGAAAATAAAAATTCATCAGGGAAGGTGTTATTGATAGAAGTGGTATCGATTAGTGGCTCGTTGGTGAGTCTCGATAAGTGATCTGCAACCATGTTCTTTGCCCATTTTTTTTGTCTTTGATTGTGATATTGAATTATTGAAGCAACAAAATCCACCGTATTAATCTTGGCTTGGCATCCGATTTAGACATCAAATATCTAACAGCAGCATGATCAAAGTAAACAACAATGGAAGAACCATTTAAATATGATCGAAATTTATCCATTGTAAATATTACAGCAAGTAGTTCTTTTTCTGTGGTAGTGTAACTAATTTGTGCACTGTTTAATGTTCTACTAGCGTAATATAGCAGATGCAGTTTACCTACCTTTCTCTGCCCTAGAACTGCACCAACTGCATAATCACTAACATCACACATTAGCTCAAATGGCAATGACCAATCAGGGGATTGCATAATAGGAGTAGAAGTCAAAAGACTGGTAATTTTTTGGAATGATTTTTGATATTCTTCTGTCCATTCAAATGTTGCATCTTTTAATAGGAGGTTACATTAGGTCTGGATATGGTACTGAAGTCTTTAATAAACCTCCTATAAAATCCTACATTTCATAAAAAAGAACGAATTTCCCTGACTGTTTTTGGTGATGGTAATTTAGAAATGACCTCTATTTTTGCTTTGTCAACCTCAATACCATTAGACGGCACAACGTGTCCTAAAAAAATTCCTGAATCAGTCATGAAAGTTCATTTTCCCAGTTTAACACAAGTCATTTTTCTTCACATCTTTTCAAAATATTTTCCAGATTAGTTAAGCAATTATAAAATGAATTTCCAAAGACAGTTATATAATCCATAATGACCTCTAAATAGTGTTCAACCATGTCACTAAATATGCTCAACATGCATTGTTGGAATGTTTCAGGTGCATTACAAAGTCCAAAAGGCATTTTCCTAAATGCAAATGTTCCAAAAGGGCACGTGAATGTGGCATTTTCTTGGTCTTCTAAAGCAATGTGAATCTGAGAATAACCCGAGTAACCATCAAGAAAACAATAATATTGGTGTCCAGCTACTCTTTCTAAAATTTGGTCAAGAAATGGCAAGGGGAAATGATCTTTTCTAGTTGCATCATTCAATTTCCTATAATCAATGCACATGCGCGAACTAGATGAAATGTGGGTTGTGATTAATTCCCCTTTATCATTTTTTACAACAGTGATTCCAGATTTTTTAGGTACAACCTGTGTAGGACTTACCCACTCACTATCAGAGATAGGGTAGATAATGGATGCATCAAGAAGTTTAAGGACCTCAGTTTTTACTACATCTTTCATGTGAGGGTTTAATCTTCTTTGCAGTTGACGATATGTCCTAGCATTATCTTCTAGATGTATTCGGTGTATGCAAATTAATGGATTATTACCTTTTATGTCTTTTAAAGTCCATCCAATTGCGAGTTTAAGTTCTTTCAACACATTTAAATGTTTACCTTCTTGATCGCTTGTGAGAGAAAAAGAAATTACCACATGGTAAGTTTGATTATCTTCTAGAAATGCATATTTCAGTCCTTCTGGCAAAGCTTTTAACTCCAAATTAGGTGCTTCTTCATGTTTTTCTCCTTCCAGTGTTCCCAGTTCTTCATCGTCTTCCAATACCTGAATAGAGTCAAGTAGAAAATCATCAGTAATATCTGAATCAGTTTGTGCACTTGACTCAACATAATTAGCAGTAAAAAAATTTCATAGGATCAGATAAACTCCCCTGAATATGCTTATCCACAATAGGTTCAATTGATTCTGCGCTTTCGTTTTCATTATCTTCATCATATGGCTATTTACACATGTTAAAAACATTTAACTCTATTGTCATGTTGCCAAAAGAAAGATTCATGATTCCATTCCTGTAATTTATCAAAGCGTTAGCTGTCGCTAAAAATGGCCGACCAAGTATTAAATGGATTGGCTTATAACTGTGTGCCACATGTTGTGTTTCCAAAATAATAAAATCCACAAGATATAAAAAATTATCGATTTTGTAATAACACATCTTCCACAATTCCTTTTGGTACCTTAACTGATCTATCGGCAAGTAAAAGGGTAGTTGAGGTTGGTTTCATCTCACCGATATTAAGTTGTTGGTAAATCGAAAATGACAGTAAATTTACACTAGCTCTAAGATCAAGCAAAGCATGTTCAATGTTTTGATTTCCAATAATATAAGAAATAGTTGGACAACCAGGGTCTTTGTATTTTAATGTATTATTGGTTGAGAGAATGACACTTACCTGTTCAGCTAGAAATGCTTTCTTTCTTACATGGTGTTTTTGTTTAACAGTGCAAAGATCTTTCAGAAATTTGGCATAACATGGTATCTGTTGGATGACATCGAACAAATGGATATTGACCTTTACCTGTTTGAATATTTCATAAATCTCGGGGGAATGGTTCAATTTTTTTTTAATGCATGAGGAAATAGAGGTGAATGAGAAAAGCTATTATTATTGACGACGGGTAATGGCTCATCAACCCATTCCTTACCCTCTGATCCTGATTTTTCCTCAGTTTCATGAGGTTCAAGAATAGGTCTGTGGATGGTCTTACCACTACGAAGAGTAATAATAGATTTGACTTGGTCTAAGTGTTGACTTCCAGAACTACCCTCATGAATGTTTTGATGAGTCTTAGAATTTGACTGAGGTTGTGCATGAAACTTACCTTTTTCTTTAATGGCCAAAGCAGATGTAATTTTATCAAAAGTTTCCTTCAAATCCTTCATCATTTGTGTATTTTGGTTATTGATGGTTTCTTGTTTTTCCATGAATGCACTCAAGTTATCTTCAATGGTTTTCTTATGTGGTGGGACATATGGTGCATAATTATGGGAATTTCGGAAATTCTGGTGAAACTGAGGAGGTTGGTGTGAAGGTTATCTTTGGTTATCATTCCTCCAATTGAAGTTTAGATGGTTTCTCCAACGAGGATTATAGGTCTGTGAATATGGGTTTGGATTTGGTCTATTGAAAGTGTTTATGAAACTGAACTGGTCATGGAGTCAATCTTTCAGGGCTGGTATGGACGGGCAAACTTCTGTGACATTTTCTTTTGAACTACAAATTTGACATATGACTACCTGAACTGACTTGACATGATCATTCTTCTTTGTTTCTAAAGCCTCAACTTTTTTAGACAGAAATGCATACTTGGCAGCAAGGTCATGGTCTTCCCTAAGGTTAAAAATACATCTACCATATGGTTGTGGTTTAACAGATGACTCATATGTACCAATTGCATCCCATTGTTGTGTATTCTCTGCTATATGCTCTAGGTAATCTAGTGCATAATCGGGATCTTTGTCCCTAAACTCACCATTACATATCATCTCCACTACTTGTCTACCTTGGGGTGTTAAACCCTCGTAGAATTGGGCAACTAACCTCCATGTTTCAAACCTATGATGTAGACAAATATTTAACATCACTTTATACCTCTCCCAACATTGGTAAAGTGTTTCCCTGAATCTTATGTGAATGTTGTAATTCTTCTTTTAAAGAATTTGACCTAAGATTTTGTAGCCAAATTTTAGCTTTATCCTTTAAAGAAAAGGGAAAAACTTTAACCTAATTATATTCATTCTTCAATTTTGGTATGTGCAAGTGTTACATAATTCTTTGAACTCTCTTAGGTTCTGATAAGGGTTTTCTGATTCTAGACCATGGAATGTGGGTAAAAGATTGATGACACTTGATTTAAAATTGAAACGTTCCGCTTCTGCGAGAAAAATAATGCAAGATGGTGATCCTAACCTAGTGGGATTCATGAATTGTCTGAGTGTCCTAGGTTGATTAGGATCTCCATGCTGAGACTCAATTTCTTCCTGATTAATTGGGTTTTCAACTTGGGCAGGAGGATTTTCAATTTGGTTCTCAGCCATTGTCACTAATAATGAAGGTGATGAAGACCCTCTTTTTAATCTGCCACTAGATTTTCGAGACCAATGTTTCATGCAAAAAAAAAAAAAAAACTATA
The DNA here is from genome assembly GCA_019454045.1 of Zanthoxylum bungeanum. Lineage (NCBI taxonomy): Eukaryota > Viridiplantae > Streptophyta > Magnoliopsida > Sapindales > Rutaceae > Zanthoxylum > Zanthoxylum bungeanum. Next base: position 400,139 of record SKCR01038187.1, on the reverse strand, counting down.
TGTAAAGATAGGAAATTGCAAATACAAAACTTAAAAAAATCAAATTAAACTAAAAAAAAAGAACAAATTAAGGAAATACAAAAGCAGTGATTTAGTTCTAAAAACGCCCTCCAACTCTTGTTAATTCCGATCTCAAATGAATTTCTCGTTCATTTTTCTCAATATCTTGAATTATGTTTTCATGAAGTTTTATGAGAGCATCTCTACGTGGGGATTGTTCGAAAAATTCATTTATAAACATCAAACATATTTTAAGTTGATTTTTCCGTTTCCTGTAACTAAGAAAAATTAAGAACAAGGTCTCCCTATATGTGTGATTTCTGGGTTCAGGGTTCATCAAGGATTAATCAAGACAGTTTGGATCTACAAAAATAAAAGAAAATATGAGGAAGATAAGATGCAGAAATTAAACAAAATACGAAATAAAAATAATTAAAAGAAAAGTAAATAAAGAAGAAATTAATAAATATTCTATCTACTAAATAATACTTCCCCGGAAACGACCCGACTTTTACTCCCAAGTATAAGAGTGTCGAAGTAATAAAATAATCCGGTGAGTCCGGGGTCGATCCACAGAGAAGGGATTTAGCAAAATAGAATATTTAATATTACGGGAATGAAAAGTTTATTTTGTTGAAGGAGTTGGAGGATTTTAGGTTGGAATACAGTAGTAGAAGGAAATGCTGGAGTTAGGGGATCCACTTTTAGTCTTTCAAACATCTATAAATCTCGCTTTTATAATAATTTATAAATTGCCTTTTTTATACCCACTTAATTTATTACAAGAATTAACTATGCCAATAAAAAGAACCAGCCATAAAGTCGGTGATACTGTTTGTCTATAACAAGTCCTACCAAGGTACTAAATTATGCCAAAATCAGATAAAGCCGACCATAAAGGCGATATAAAGATGAAACCGACCACAAAGGCGGTATAAAGATGAAACCGACCATAAATGCGGTATAAAGATTGTCAATAATTAATCTAGAATTAAATCAAGTTTTAATAATTAGATTTCAATTTATTTATTATAATAAAAGTGAGTTTAATTTATGTTCTTATTATAAAAGCTTCACCATTACTCTAGTAGAAAAGAAATTAGCTACTCATTTTGTAATAAAACATAATTAGTTTATTGAAAGAAAAAGACATTACAAAAAGCTTGAAGTAAATAAACAAACAAGACACTCTCTCTCCAAGAATTACAGAGGAACCAAGAAAGAAAGTATGAAAATTTCTAATGCCGGAAGCTCCTTTTTATAGGCAAACTCACCGCCCAAACCATCGAATGCATGTTGTGGACACGTGTCAAAGAATGGTGAAGCCACGTTGGGGACACGTGTCAGAGAATTGTAAAGCCACGTTGGGGACACATGTCGCGACGTAAAGGTTCCACGTGTCATGACGTGCTTGCAAAATTTACAACGTGCTTGCAAAAATTTACAACGTGCTTGCAAAATTTATGACGTGCTTGTAGAATTTTTTTTTTTTCTCACGTCTGATTTGTCCCGTCGAGATTCCGAGTAGTATTTTTCCTAACAAAATCATAAATTAAAATGGTAAAAGCACTCAAAGCATAATTCTAAAATATTTACACAAATGTGTAAATTTAAGGAAATTAGTGACACTATAAGTGTAAAATGATTAACTTATCGTCTAATAAATATGCACTTTTTAGTATACATCAGCTTGCGTAAGAGAATATAAAATCTGCCATTTCTCTTACTTCTTAGGTTAACATTTTGCAAACATTCACACAATTGTTGTTAGAAAGATGATAAGTGGTATTTATATCACTATTTCTCACTCATTTAACCTAATATTTTGTACTGTTTCTCGAGTTTTATGAACATTTTGATGTGTTTTTGTTTATTTTCTAGATAAAAATAATATTGGGACTTAATTGAATCAACTTGAGGCTACAACGATGAAATTTGGAGAAAAAAGGTTAAAAATGAAAATTTACTATACGCGTCACGAAATGCAATCCTAAATTACAGTTTTGCGAAAGTTTAATATTTTGGCCATAACCTTTTCATCTGATATCCGATTGAGTTGATTCAAGTTGCTGATTGAAGAAGACTCGAAGATCTACAACTTTAAAAGTCAAAATAATTTCAAATTCTAAAGTTTCCATGATCGAAATTGATGAATAATCCAGTGTATTTTGAGTAATAACTATAGTCATTTACAAAATATAAAATAAAACTAATAAAAATAAAAATAAAAATAAAAATTGTCAAACTTCCACCAAACATGTTTGGTGCCATGTTTGGTGGAGCCATTGGTGGAGAAATCGGTGGAAGCCTTTAGATTTTCCTATAAATACCAAGCCATTTTGTAACATCCCAGATTTCCGGGACTGTTTTAGAAGATTCTCGGACGTCGTTTAGTCTTGGAGCATGATGATGGTGAAGAATAAGAGTTCGAGCGATGTTATATGAGTTGGAATATTAGGTTGTGAATTTTAGTCGCGTTGGAAATTGCGTGAGATCAAAAGTCGGTTACGCGATTTTAGTAAAACGCGTAAAGTTTACAGTTTTGACCACATAATTAGTAAACGAACTCCGATTGAGTTGATTCTTAAATCGCCGGACTCTTTTTTTCGAGATGGACAACCTTTGTGTTGAACACTTTTGGAGAATCACGCCATAAGAGCTTCAAAACGGCTGATTTCCGAAATTACCCTTATAGATGAGGGCATTTTAGTAAATTCAGGACCATATTTATATAAATATATATATATATATATTATTATTTATTTAAGATATACAGAATACAGAAGGAGAAAAAGAAAAGAGGTAATGGCGTCGTTCAGGCGAGAGAAAAGAAGGGAGAGCCGGTGGCCTCCGGCCGGCATCTCGCCGGCGGACCACCGGCATCTCGTCGGACCACCGTAAATATGTGTCGTAACTAGGCCAGTTATCTGGGGTTGTGATGAAATCCAATATCACCGGTTTATAAGGGGTTAGATTATAGCTTGGGTAATATATATGTTTATTTATTGAGTCTTAATCTTAATGCTTTTTATTAACTGGCCATTAATAAAATTGATTAGGTAAACTTAAAATGAACTTGGAAAAGAGATTTTAGGTTAAAGACCTTAGACTCAATAGCCCACGATCTTCCTTGAGGATAGATAACCCTTTAATAGATTTCCTTACAGGATAGGAATATACCTGTCGGGCGGGGTAGCCATAATTGGAACTTAAACTTAATGAATCCAGGTAATTTGGTTGACATAGACATATGATTCAATTTAGTTATACTGGGTATTTGTAATCGACCATCGGAGGAGGCTTTTACATAATTTAGTGTTCCAGGTTAATAAATTAATATATTACCCAACTGTAAGATAACTACTTCATCTTTAATAGATATTGGAATGATTCACAACCCTGGATAGTTTTATAAATTTGAATTTTCTTCAATCTACTTTCAAGAAATTTTATTTACTTGTTTTAAGTTTTGAAGTCACCACCCAATCAAACAATCAATCTATTAGATACTTGTAAACATTTGACATCATAAAAAATTAATAGCAAAGGTTTTAAGTCCTCGTGGGATCGATACTTTTTATACTACTTGAACGATACGTGCACTTGCATTATACGTGTGTGTTTACGCCGGCCACTTACATCCTAAATACAAATTTAAGACCAAATCACTACAAAATCTTATTATTTCTCCAACATAAATTCATCAAAAACATAATCATAATCATATTGTTTACGCCCAAAATGAAATCAACCCACCCACTATAAAATCAAGCCCCAGATGAAATGGAAGCCCATTGTCTCCAAAACAGTTATCAAAGTAAAAAACAATCTCTAAAGAATCATTTCCTCCAAAAAGGAAAAAAATGTCTCTATTTCCTCCAAAGATGTAAGTACATGATTATAGTGAAGTGATGAGGAGGTGGAAAGTTATCTTAAAGTGTCTATAAATTCAAGGAATATAAATAAGGGTGGCAAAATGAATCAACGAATCGAATTTGTATCGAATCTTAAACGAATCGAATCAAAATGTGATGGATTCGTATTCGATTCGTTTAGTAAACGAATCCTAATATCATGATTCGTATTCGATTCATTTAGTCAATGATATTATTTAATAAAATAATTTACCACACGATTTACATTAATTCTTCATAAATATATACATATGAAATATGTAAAAAGACCTCACCAAATATCGAAAATATTAATTTTTTTAATGATAATTAGCTATAATTTCTCGAATCTTAATTGAAAATTAACAAAAATTAGTAAATAAAAATAATAAAATGAATCCTAAACGAATCAATGAGCTTAAATTCGTATTCGATTCGTTTAATAAACAAATCGAATCGAATTGACCCATTTATTAAACGAATCCATTTTTTCAAACCCGTATTCGCTTTAAAGCGAATCAAATCGAATGAATAAACGACCCAAATTGTCACCCCTAAATATAAACAGAACCAATCAAACAACAATTTTAGACTCGTTTTCAATGTCAAATATAGTAGTTTAATCCCTTTAAACTGTTAGTTTCCTTCTGTAACTAAGTGTGTATTCATTATAAATTCTATTTTTTAGCCATCATTCCTCTTCATTTCAATTTTCTTTCAATCCAATAGCATTTATTTCCTCTTTTACAACATCTTTCTAGATATTGAATTATTTATCTCATTCATATAATTAGAAGACCAATCACAATCAATTTCGTTTATAAGTCAGTTTAAATAAATTTTTTCCTCCAAAAAAAAAAAAAAAAAAAAACTTTACTGTTATTCCCAAGTAACTTCCATGGAATGACTCAGTATGTGGTAAGTCCATATATCAAACAGCCCCAATTTCAACGATCACAATTGTTGGGCCTACTCTGGCCCATTTTGAACTCGTGAAATTTCTGTCTTCATCATTCTACCAAAAATAGAAAAGAAAAAACTTATCATCCATGATTTGTCTCCACCAAAATTGAGCTATACACAAATTCCCACATATAAGAACACCATAAAATAAACAAAGTGAAAAAAAAAATGACTCTGAAAAATACAATATATATGTAGTTTCAAAGAAGATCATAATTTCTCTCTCTTAACACAACATCCAAACCTTAGCTTTTGGATTTTGGCATTTGGTGTTTTGGATGTTTCTTGTCACAAGGGGCGTTATGGGTTCGAATTTAGGAAGTGTGTTTCTTATAAGAATCTGGGACAGTTGAGGGTTTTATCTGTTCCGCTTAAGCCTAAAAGTAATAATTTGACGGTGGGGTTTCCAAACAATTAAAGAGGTAATGGCGTCGTTCAGGCGAGAGAAAAGAAGGGAGAGCCGATGGCCTCCGGTCGGCATCTCGCTGGCGGACCACCTGTGTTCGCGTCGTCCGGCCACGGTGCATCTGCCGGTGGCCGGCGCCGACGCAGAAGATGCCGGAATCGGCGGCATGAGGGAGAAAAATAGGGCGAATTTGGGTTTCTCGATCCCGGCTCGTCGATTCGTTTCACGGCCCGAGCCAACTACAGAATCGAAGCCCTCGATGAGTACTACGAGTGTACGGAGTCGGTTTCGCCGAACAGCGGCCGGAAGCATGTGAATCGAGGAGAAAAGCGGCGCATGTACTGTAGCACCCACGTGAACAATAGCTCTGATCGGAATTCCGATCGCACCAACGCATTCGTATGGCCGAGGGGAGTCCGAATATGGCCTCAGAATTTCGGTATGACTCTCCGTTTAGATTTTGTTATTTTCAAGTGTTTCGATTTATATTCGGATGCTTCTAGTAATTTCGTAGTGTAACGAATTGGTATGAACTGTATTTGATATGTCTTAATATGTTAAAACAGTAAATGTGGTAGAATCCGGGGTGAATCAGATTAGATATGATCGATCCTGTAGAATTAGTGAGATTCCGGTAAAATGAAGTTTCTCGCGCGACTGAGCGTAGTTGATCGTAATCATGATAACAGTATTAAAATGATATTGCGAGGGTAATTAGGTAATTCTGGATTAGTTCGGGGGGTTCGAGACCCTTCCGTAGCGTTTGCGGAAACATTTCCGCAAGATTTACCGTAAACGAGTAAAACGAGATTCTAGGCTATTCGGCTAGTTGATATAGCCTACATCCCCCAAACCCAAGTTTCACTAAATTACATTTATGACCTTATTCATATATGGACTAGAGATATGAAGGAAATTTGTAATTTATGCGTTATATAAGAATATTAGTAATATAAGGATAGAAACAGGTATATAAAGTGATAAAGAGCCTGAAAGAATAGAATATGCATACATAAGATTCTTGAGCACAAGTTGATAGTTAGAAAATGGCAAAGCAGTTTAAGAACTAAGATAATGGAATTCATATACGTTCGAGGTCTAATATAGTTATAGAGTTTCGATTGTATGTGTATGAGAATAAATTACGCAATATATTGATTGTGAGCCACCGGCAAGGTAAGTGATAGAGGTAAGCCTAGTTATGATGGTATAAATGTGTAAGAACACTGAGAATAATATAAAAATATTTAATGTGAGATGATTCAAAATATAAGCATGTAAGGAATATAATACATAATTCATTACTTGCATATATGCATAAACACGTGCATGAACATATGTGATAGTATGGAATAAGCATATTGTTAAACATGGTTAAGCTAGCAAGGATCATGAGAAAACATCTGCATGTGTGTGTGTGTTAAAGTTTTCAGTAGTCGAGCAAAAGATAAAAATATTTTCAAAGATTTCAAAGGTTTCAAGGAAAAGTTTCAAATGTTTTGAAAGACAATATATTTCAGAAAAGATTTCTTTCAGTTTTGAGATACAGTATATGGTTTTATGGTTTTCGGGGCATGAGGTAAGAACTCACTCTAGTATGTAACTTGAGACACAGTATGGATTTGACGGATACATTGGATTCAGGATTTGAGATTTGACCCATCCCAGTGGTACATTGTTGGAATTGACGGATTCAGAAACATGTGCACATGTTAAGGACTGAGGGGACGCTCTCAGATCCTCCAGATTGTGGCTTGGGGGACGGCGAGACGTAACGCCCCAAGACCACCAGATATGAGACAGTAGTGGCATACTTTGGGGGACGGCGATACGTAACGCCCCAATGTCATGGATTTGCACTTCTGCCTCCAGATAGGCGTATGGGGGGACGGCGATACGTAACGCCCTCATACGTCCAGATTTTCAGATATAGACACAAAACTCAGAGAAAGTTTTCAGTTTTCAAAAGATACAGATTTCAGTTTTCAGAAGTTTTCAGTTTTCAAAAGATATAGATTTCAGACTTCAGAAACACGGATTTTAGACAGAGATATCAGATTTCAAGTACAGTTTTCAGAAACATTTTCTGAAAAGAAAAAGGTAAAATAGCATTTTCAGCAAAAAGCTTTCAGAAAGAGTTTTTAGAAAGAAGTTTTCAGAAAAATGTGCTTCAGAAAAGGGTTTTCATGCATTATAGAAGTGTAGCATGGATAAGTAAGACTAGTTATAATTTATATATGTAGATTATATATCCTAGATATTACTTGAGTTATATACAGCTTGTATTAATGCAAGATAGTATTTTTACATCCATATGCATGTGCGATTGGTATTGGTATATAATTAATATTGATATGAATTGTATGTTTTCATAAGAGAAACTCCTGTGAATGGTAATGTACGATGATATGATTATATATATATATATACACATACACACAGATACACACACACACACATATATATATATATATATATATATATATATATATATATATATATATATATATATATATATACACAGTTGATAATTGTTTAAGAAAAAAAATAATTTATAAGTCCGATTTGATGATATTTCAATGAAATAAAAGAGAAATAATTATGATCAATTCCTGAACTGGATTAGAAATAAGAAGGTAAGAAATAAGATATTCGAATAATGCAGTAGAAGCGTAATGGAATTCTATTTGACGAATGTGGATATAGAAACTTGACAACTATATTACAAATGTATGAAAGGATTAATAGTACACATGATATGAAGCATGAAAGACCAGATTAAAAGAAATCTATATTAGGGTTTCATAATTGATTAAAATGTTTGAGAGTAGAGACTAGCTTAAATCACGAAAGAAACAAAATTCAGAAGTTATGTTGATTGCAACTCAAAGAATGGGCATGGTTAATGAACGTATGTGTATGTTCAGATGAAAAGACTTATAACAAGTACTATGGAAATAAATGGATGTGCGATACTAAGTTAAATCTGATTTGTTAATGTTTGCATGGTTACTTACTGAGTCAATATGACACATCTTTTTAGTTGTAGTTTTGCAGGTTAGTAGCAGTGGTTGGGAGAAGACTTTGAAGACAGTGGAGCGCCCCAATTGCAGTCGAGAGAGTGCTGAGTCCTGGGTCGAGTTATGGGTCCTCACGGCCCTTGTCTTTGTATTTGCCTTGTATTTCCTCTGTATGAGTTATGTAATAGTTTTTTTTTATAGCATAGTTTCATTTTTGAGTTTTGGCCTGAGGCCAAGTTTTATATTTTGTTCATTGAGTTCAGGCCTGAGGCCTTGATGTTGATATATCGGCCGGAGGCCGAGATGTTTGGTTCTTGTTGTATGGAAGCTGGCTTGAGGCCAGGTTGCATGATGTTGCGAATACATCATGCCGAAATTTCGTTAGAATCAGAGGCTTATGGAGATGGGTTCTCCTGTCTCCTGCCGGTAGCATCCTGGCTTAGGCGGGATGTTACAAATTTGGTATCAGAGCATGGTTTAAGAGTCAGTCAGTAGCATGGTCTAGAAGTCTGTGACTGCAATTGTGGGGATCCAACTGTCGGAGATTGTCTTCGATTTGGTAAAGACCACGTAGGTCTTTGTATGTATTTTATGTACTTATTTGATGTGATATGATTACATTGTTCAGTGTTTTGCTTGTTTGAATTTGAGTCCATGGGCGACTCATTTGTTATGAATAGATTAGCTACCTTTGTATAGGAAGATATTTGATTAAGTTAGTACCTTGCGGCCTTTTACAGCAGAGAATCAGAAATGATAAGATAGTATCTGTAAAGGGCCCTTGTGAGGCCAGAGGATTCGAGATAAGAACCAGAGCAGTACAATCAAAGATAAGAGCCAGATTAGTATAGCCAGAGATGAGAATTGGACCAGTATAGTTAGTTTAAAGCCGTGGATAAGCCTTAAGGATCTTAGCTTATAGATAGAGATTAGTTAACAGTTGAGACAGAGAAGTGATATCAGTAGAGTTAGAGTAAGATAGTTTCCACGCATGAGACCGGGTTGGATTCAGTAGTTGTAAGGACGGAAAAATTTCGAGGACGAAATTTTTATAAGGAGGGGTGAATGTAACATCCCAGATTTCCGGTACTGTTTTAGAAGATTCCCGGACGTCGTTTAGTCTTGGAGCATGATGAGGGTGAAGAATAAGAGTTCGAGCGATGTTATATGAGTTGGAATATTAGGTTGTGAATTTTAGTCGCGTTGGAAAATGCGTGAGATCAAAAGTCGGTTATGCGATTTTCGTAAAACGCGTAAAGTTTACTGTTTTGACCACAGAATTAGTAAACAAACTACGATCGAGTTGATTCCTGAACCAGCAGACTCGTTTTTCCGAGATGGAGAACTTTTGTGTTGAACACGTTTTGAGAATCATGCCAGAAGAGCTTCAAAAAGGCTGATTTCCAAAATTACCCTTATAGATGAGGTCATTTTAGTAAATTTAGGACCAGATATATATATATATATATATATATTATTTATTTAAGATATACAGAATACATAAGGAGAAAAAAAAGAGGTAATTGATGAGTGGTATTTATACCACTATTTCCCACTCATTTGACCTAATATTTTGTATTGTTTCTCGAGATTTATGAACGTTTTGATGTGTTTTGTTGTTATTTTGCAGATAAATAAAGTTTGGACAGCACTGGAAGCAATTTGGGACAAAATCGGACAAAAATGCGTCAACAGGAATAATTTTATCTTCTGCGCGTCGCGACTCTGGTGCCTTGCGCGCCGCGACGCTCAACGTGCGCCGGTTTTGCTAAAATGCGCCGTGGTCAACGGGTCAACAATTTGAAAAGTTTGACTTTGCTAACGTGCGTCGTGCCACGTGTCAACATCACAGAAGACTTGCTAACGTGCGCTGCCACGTGTCATCATCACAACGGTGCCGACAATCATCATCTATGCTATCTTGCGCCTTACCACGTGTCGACATCTTAACGGCCTTGCTAAAATGCGCCCATGCCACGTGTCAAGATCAGACGCTGCCGACAATCTCACATCATGATGACGTAAGCAATGACGTCATGAACAGTGCCACGTCATCGGATAATACCTGAGTCAACGAATCAGCAAGTGACACGTGTCACTGTAGCGCGCGGCGCGACGCGCAGCGAGCGTCGCGACGCCCAGACCCCATCGACGCCTATAAATTGAGCTCGAGATTTCAGAATTCAGTATACCATCCTCTCTCTTCAATCCCTTCTAAAGAGAGAGTTTCTCTCTCTAAACGCTTTAAGTTTTTACTTTTTTTTAGTTTTGTAAATAATTTTTAATTACTTTTTGTAATAATAGTAATTTAATTTTTACTTTTTACTTTCTTTTACAGTTTTTACTATTTACTATTTACTTTTTACAGTTTTTACTATTCACCGTGATGAGGTAATTTCCTTATGTTCGGGTGAAAGGTAATTTCTTTTACTATTACTATTTAGATTAATCTCCCTTAAAGATAATATATTTACTATTTAAATTGGACTTAATCAGGATACCGCCAGATTGGTCGGTTGGTAATAAAACATATTTTCCGCCTTTATGGCTGGTTATTTTGGTTCCGCCTTTATGGCTGGTTATTTTGGTTCCGCCTTTATGGCTGGTTATTTTGGTTCCGCCTATATGGCTGGTAATAATCACAAGTTTATATATTATTTTAATGGGAGATATCTAAATAAGTAGTAGTAGAAATAATTCCTTTTACCCTAACATTTTATTTTGTTTTACTTTTTAGTAATTTTATTTTATGTCTTTTATTTTTATGTTTTTATTAGTCCTAGTTATGTGTTAGTTATATAGGGGTTGTGATGACTTTTAATATCACTAGTTTATAAGGGATTATTTTATAGTTTGGGTAATTTATAAGTTTACTTATTAAGTCTTAAGCTTTAATGCTTCTTATTGTCTGATCACCAATAAGATTGATATGGTAAATCTAAAATGAACTAGACATAGGGATTTTAGGTTTCAGCCTTAGACTTAATAGCCCACGATCTTCCTTGAGGTTAGATAACCCTTTAATAGATTTCCTTACATGATAGGAATATACCTGTTGGGCGGGGGTAGCCATATTTGGAACTTAGACTTAATGAATCCAGGTAATGTGGTTGACATAGAAATATGGTTCAATTGGGTTATACTGGGTATTTGTAGTTGACCATCGGAAGAGGCTTTTACATAATTTAGTGTTCCAGGTTAGTAAACTAATTTATTGCAGAAACATAAAATAATCACTTCATCTTTTAAATGATATTAAAGGAAATCACAACCTTATATCTTTTTATCTGTTATTTTCCTTAGTATTTTCTTTTATCTTTTTATTTATTTATTTAGCAAATCTACAATCAACCAAATCAATCAAGCAATCAATTCCATTCTCTCTTTTAATTAGATATTTGTAATTAAATAGATTCAATAATTAATAACAACAGTAGGAATTAAGTCCTCGTGGGATCGATATTTTTATACTACTTGAACGATACGTGCTCTTGCGTTATACGTGTGTGTTTACGCCGGTCAGTAATGGCGTCGTTCAGACGAGAGAAAAGAAGGGAGAGCCGTTGGCCTCCGTTCGGCATCTCGCCGGTGGACCACCGGTGTTAGCGTCGTCCGGCCACGGCGCATCTGCCGGTGGCCGGCAACAACGCAGAAGATGCCGGAATCAGCGGCAGGAGGGAGAAGAATGGCGCGAATTTGGGTTTCCCGATACCGAATCGTCGGTTCGTTTCACGGCCCGAGCCAACTACCGAATCAAAGCCCTCGATGAGTACTACGAGTGTGCTGAGTCGGTTTCACCAAACAGCGGCCGGAAGCATGTGAATCGAGGAGAAAAGCAGCGCATCTACTGTAGCACCCACGTGAACAGTAGATCCGATCCGAATTTCGATCGCATCAACACGTTCGTATGGCCGAGGGGAGTCCGAATATGGCCTCGGAATTTCGGTATGACTCTCCGTTTAGATTTTGTTATTTTCAAGTGTTTCGATTTATATTCGGATGCTTCTAGTAATTTCGTAGTGTAACGAATTGGTATGAACTGTATTGAATATGTCTTAATATGTTAAAATAGTAAATATGGTAGAATCCGGGGTGAATCGGATGAGATATGATCGATCCGGTAGAATTAGCGAGATTCCGGTAAAATGGAGTTTCTCGCGCGACTGAGTGTAGTTGATCGTAATCATGATAACAATATTAAAATGATATTGCGAGGGTAATTAGGTAATTCTGGATTAGTTCGGGGGGTTCGAGACCCTTCCGTAGCGTTTGCGGAAATGTTTCCGCAAGATTTTCCGCAAACGAGTAAAACGAGATTCTAGGCTATTCGGCTAGTTGATATAGTATAGAAAGATATGTATTAGAGTAGTGAAGTTGGTACCGAAGTATCGAAATGATTCGGGTGTTCCGAGAAAGTCCGTAGTTGGTATAGACGAGTTGAAAGTTCCGCAAATAGCGGTTCTGACAGATGATGTGTTTTGTTTTGACAGATCGGACCCAGATCGCGGGCGTTCGTCTAGCCCGGTAAGTAACTCATGCTTCTAACACTTAAAATATTTAGTAATGTCCGAAATTAGTTATGTAGTAAAGATACGTATAGTATATATGCTTGAAACAAATATATAATTTTATATAAAGATGAGTGTGGAAGAAGAAGCAGTTGTAATGAGATGCTAATATAGACAAAAATAAGCGATTATAAGCAGAAGTATGAGTAAGAGATAAGTATGAGTATATAGAAGAATAGAGACACTTGAGTAAGTATAAATCAGTAAGTATATTTAGATAAGAACATATGAATAAGGTCATAAATGTAATTTAGTGAAACGTGGGTTTGGGGGAAGTAGAAACTACACCCTAGGGAATGGGATTAGAGTTATAAATGAAATAACATATATGGACTAGAGATATGAAAGAAATTTGTAATTTATGCGTACCCTAGGGAATGAGATAAGAGTTATAAATGAAATAACAGATATGGACTAGAGATATGAAGGAAATTTGTAATTTATGTGTTATATAAGAATATTAGTAATATAAGGATAGAAACGGGTATATAAAGTGATAAAGAGCCTGAATGAATAGAATATGCATACATGAGATTCTTGAGCACAAGTTGATAGTTAGAAAATGGCAAAGCAGTTTAAGAACTAAGATAATGGAATTCATATACGTTCGAGGTCTAATATAGTTATAGAGTTTCGATTGTATGTGTATGAGAATAAATTACGCAATATATTGATTGTGAGCCACCGGCAAGGTAAGTGATAGAGGTAAGCCTAGTTATGATGGTATAAATGTGTAAGTACACTGAGAATAGTATAAACATATTTAATGTGAGATGATTCAAAATATAAGCATGTAAGGAATATAATACATAATTCATTACTTGCATATATGCATAAACACATGCATGAACATATGTGATAGTATGGAATAAACATATAGTTAAACATGGTTAAGCTAGCAAGGATCATGAGAAAGCATATGCATGTGTGTGTGTGTTAAAATTTTCAGTAGTCGAGCAAAAGATAAAAATATTTTCAAAGATTTCAAGGAAAAGTTTCAGATGTTTTGAAAGACAATATATTTCAGAAAAGATTTCTTTCAGTTTTGAGATACAGTATATGGTTTTATGGTTTTCGGGGCATGAGGTAAAAACTCACCCCAGTATGTAACTTGAGACACAGTATGGATTTGACGGATACATTGGATTCAGGATTTGGGATTTGACCCATCCCAGTGGTACACTGTTGGAATTGACGGATTCAGAAACATGTGCATATGTTGAGGACTGATGGGACGCTCTCAGATCCTCCAGATTGTGGCTTGGGGGACGGCGAGACGTAACGCCCCAAGACCACCAGATATGAGACAGTAGTGGCATGTTTTGTAGGACGACGATACGTAACGCCCCAATGTCATGGATTTGCACTTCTGCCTTCAGATAGGCGTATGGGGGGACGACGATACGTAACGCCCTCATACGTCCAGATTTTCAGATATAGACACAAAACTCAGAGAAAGTTTTCAGTTTTCAAAAGATACAGATTTCAGTTTTCAGAAGTTTTCAGTTTTCAAAAGATATAGATTTCAGACTTCAGAAACACGGATTTTAGACAGAGATATCAGATTTCAAGTACAGTTTTCAGAAACATTTTCTGAAAAGAAAAAGGTAAAATAGCATTTTCAGCAAAAAGCTTTCAGAAAGAGTTTTTAGAAAGAAGTTTTCAGAAAAATGTGATTCAAAAAAGGGTTTTCATGCATTATAGAAGTGTAGCATTGATAAGTAAGACTAGTTATAATTTATATATGTAGATTATATATCCTAGATATTACTTGAGTTATATACAGCTTGTATTAATGCATGATAGTATTTTTACATCCATATGCATGTGTGATTGGTATTGGTATATAATTAATATTGATATGAATTGTATGTTTTCATAAGATAAACTCCTATGAATGGTAATGTACGATGATATGATTATATATATATATATATACACACACACACACAGATACACATACACACACACACACACACACATATATATATATATATACAGTTGATAATTGTTTAAGAAAAATAATAATTTATAAGTCCGATTTGATGATATTTCAATGAAATAAAAGAGAAATAATTATGATCAATTCCTGAACTGGATTAGAAATAAGAAGGTAAGAATTAAGATATTCGAATAGCGCAGCAGAAGCGTAATGGAATTTGATTTGACGAACGTGGATATAGAAACTTGACAAGTATATTACAAATGTATGAAAGGATTAATAGTACACAAGATATGAAGCATGAAAGACCAGATTAAAAGAAATCTATAGTAGGGTTGCATAATTGATTAAAATGGTTGAGAGTAGAGACTAGCTTAAATCACGAAAGAAACAAAATTCAGAAGTTATGTTGATTGCAACTCAAAGAATGGGCATGGTTAATGAACGTATGTGTATGTTCAGATGAAAAGACATATAGCAAGTAATATGGAAATAAATGGATGTGCGATACTAAGTTAAATCTGATTTGTTAATGTTTGCATGGTTACTTACTGAGTCAATATGACATATCTTTTTAGTTGTAGTTTTGCAGGTTAGTAGCAGTGGTTGGGAGAAGACTTTGAAGACAGTGGATCGCCCCAATTGCAGTCGAGAGAGTGCTGAGTCCTGGGTCGAGTTATGGGTCCTCACGGCCATTGTCTTTGTATTTGCCTTGTATTTCCTCTATATGAGTTATGTAATAGTTTTTTTTATAGCATAGTTTCATTTTTGAGTTTTGGCCGGAGGCCAAGTTTTATATTTTGTTCATTGAGTTCAGGCCTGAGGCCTTGATGTTGATATACCGGCCTGAGGCCGAGATGTTTGGTTCTTGTTGTATGGATGCTGGCTTGAGGCCAGGTTGCATGATGTTGCGAATACATCATGCCGAAATTTCGTTAGAATCAGAGGCTTATGGAGATGGGTTCTCCTGTCTCCTGCCGGTAGCATCTTAGCTTAGGCGGGATGTTACAAAGTTGGTATCAGAGCATGGTTTAAGAGTCAGTCAGTAGCATGGTCTAGAAGTCTGTGACTGCAACTGTGGGGATCCAACTGTCGGAGATTGTCTTCGGTTTGGTAAAGACCACGTAGGTCTTTGTATGTATTTTATCTGCTTATTTGATGTGATATGATTACATTGTTCAGTGTTTTGCTTGTTTGAATTTGAGTCCATGGGCGACTCATTTGTTATGAATAGATTAGCTACCTTTGTATATGAAGATATTAGATTAAGTTAGTACCTTGCGGCCTTTTGCAGTAGAGAATCAGCAATGATAAGATAGTATCAGTATAGGGCCCTTGTGAGGCCAGAGGATTCGAGATAAGAACCAGAGCAGTACAATCAAAGATAAGAGCCAGATTAGTATAGCCAGAGATGAGAATTGGACCAGTATAGTTAGTTTAAAGGCGTGGATAAGCCTTAAGGATCTTAGCTTATAGATAGAGATTAGTTAACAGTTGAGACATAGAAGTGATATCAGTGGAGTTAGAGTAAGATAGTTTCCGCGCATGAGACCGGGTTGGATTCAGTAGTTGTAAGGACGGAGAAATTTCGAGGACGAAATTTTTATAAGGAGGGGTGAATGTAACATCCCAGATTTCCGGGACTGTTTTAGAAGATTCCCGGACGTCGTTTAGTCTTGGAGCATGATGATGGTGAAGAATAAGAGTTCGAGCGATGTTATATGAGTTGGAATATTAGGTTGTGAATTTTAGTCGCGTTGGAAAATGCGTGAGATCAAAAGTCGATTATGCGATTTCGTAAAACACATAAAGTTTACTGTTTTGACTACAAAATTAGTAAACAAACTCCGATCGAGTTGATTCCTGAATCAGCAGACTCGTTTTTCCGAGATGGACAACTTTTGTGTTGACACTTTTTGAGAATCATGCCAGAAGAGCTTCAAAACGGCTGATTTCCGAAATTACCCTTATAGATGAGGCATTTTAGTAAATTCAAGACCAGATTTATATATATATATATATATATTAGGGCACGTCTAAGGTACCCTGGGGTATCAGATACCCCTAAATTTCTGGCCATTGGATCACTATTAAAGTGATCCAACCGTTCATTTAAAAAATCGGCTATACCAGTTACTTAAAATATAAAAGTCTCTCTCTCTCTCCTCCCACACACAAGTGAATTCCCCCAATCCTCTCTCTCTCTGGCAGATGATGAACCATTTCCCCCAAATTTGTTGCCATCAAAATTGGCCGACGCCGTTTCACAGTTCTGCTTCATTGTCGTTGTTCAACTCCATCGTTGCTTCGCCGCATCCTCAACGCTGTCGCTGGAAGGAGGTAATTATGAAGGCGGAGAGGAAGGAGAGAAGAGAAATGGAAAATTCGATCCTGAGAAACAAATTGATGATTACTTGCCTGTCCGAGTCAATGAGCAAAGAGTGAGCAATCTGCTGCAATCACTTTTAGTGGCAGCATCTGTTTGTGCCATGCCTGCCATAAAGCTTATTCCAACATCAGTTCTTTGGGGTTATTTTGCTTACATGGCAATCGACAGTCTTCCCGGGAACCAATTCGCAGATCTGGTTAGCTCTCTTCATTCTTTCTTTCCCAAAGCCTCTCCCTTTCCGTTCGGGGCCAAGGTTGCTCATTCTCTTCATTACCCCTGGCCGGCAGTACAAGTGAGTTAAAACATTTTTTTTAGTATAGTGACCCAATAATATTCCATTCGAGAACACATAGTTTTTTCACTGGGATTATGCATAGCATGAAACAGGATTAGTCACTAACTAATTCCTTTTATGGCCGTGGATTTATCTTTGCAGGGTCTTGGAAAAGGATCATGCTTCCTTTGTGGAGTTGGTACCATACAAATACATTGTCATATTTACTCTTCTAATTTATATACTTCCTGGTCTGTTATGGTATCACCTGGATTACTAGAGCCGGAATCTTGTTCCCCTTGCCATTCCCTCTTCCAATTTATGAGTCTCATATTCTCTCTTACTATTGTCTGTACACTCATCTTTTGACCAAACTTGTTGTACTGCTTGGTTTGATTTTTTTCCTCATGTTTTTGTTTCAGATTAATGTCTTACTTATCTTAGGTGATTTGTTATCGTAGGTTTCACGTTGATATATCAGGATTTGCTTTTAACACCACTATCTTGTGGGATCCAAAGAGTTGGCGACGTCCCATTGTCAAATTCAATTGGCAGTTAAACACAGTGAATGAGGGTTTCCAAGTATATATCTCATCATTTCTTTTTGTGGATATATTTCCGAAGATTTATGAACATTGGATTGTGAGTAAAATTTAAAATTTATGTGGAATTTTTGTATGTTCCCTATTGGTCAATGTTTGTGTTGACTAAAGATGAACTCTTGCGTATTTTATGAAGTTAGGTTGGTATTGATACAAAGGTAGATTGCTAAAATTAAAATAAAAGATTATGATTCGTGTGTTTTCAAGATTTGACAAAAGAATGAATATTTTTGGTACAATTTAGTCTGTGTTTTTAGTTTAACGTTGCTTTTGGAGAATGAATTTTGTGTTTTCCTGTAAGTTAATGTTATATTGGGTGCTCTTGTTTGTAGCTTTATTGGCCTATTGGGTATGTGCTAATGGTAATGATGAAACTTTGACAGATATTTTGTTTGGAGTATCGAAACTACAATCAACACCAATGTTCAAAAGTTGAGAGACATGATGTCACAGTTGTAATTTGTCCGCTTTGTGCTAATGGGGTTCGTTTGAGACCGGATGAGAACCCATACATAACTTGGGACAATCATGTTAATGTTGATTGTGATCCATCAAACTATGACAAAGTTACTAAGAAGAGAAAATGCCTTGTTTATGGCTGTAGGGAGGTTCTAGTATTCTCAAACACAATCAAATGTAGGGATTACACTGTTGACCATTGTTTGAAGCACAGGTTTGGACCTGAACACTGTTGTCCCGGCCCCAAGAAAGTAGACATTAGTTTCACGTTTATGAATCTTTTAAATAGGAGTGGAGAAGAAGAGCCAAAATCCAAATAATCTCCAGCCACATCTTCACCCAGTGGGGGAATCCGGTTTATGAGACTGAAATTTGTTAGGGAACCAAAAACTGGGAAGATCAGTGAGACAATATACAATTTCATTGTTTCCACAATAAGAAATGCGGCCAGATTTTTATGCTTTGTTGTTTAATATATCGCCTAGTGGTTGTTTATATGATTTGGGTTTGTCTGTGGATTTAGGGATTGTTTCCACAGCAGGTCCAATGTGTCGGATTATTTAAAATATTGCTGATCCTACCTCAGCTAAAATAAATTAGCTAAATTAAGTTGTTACCACTGTTAAGTTCTTCAATTAGAATGTGTTATTGCAGTTAATTTAGTTTGGGGTGCAAAGTTATGAAATTTGTATAGGACAAGTGCTGTTGGATATGAATGACATAAAGCCACTAAGTTAAGATGATTGAGGCAGTAAATATGACTTGTGAGTTAAAAGCCTGTACTTTTTGCTACCACCATTAAAGAGAACATATTGTTGGGTAGTATTCAGCTATTTTTCACCAAATAAGGTAAAGAAATGCCAGGGTTAGTTGCATTCATGAGATTTGTTTGTTTTGGATGGTATAAATACATTGAGTTGAGTTTCTTGGGTGGTAGATATACTGACTAGTTTCCCTAACTTGTTTTATATCATCTGGACCAGCATAACTCTCAGGAAGCAAAAGTTACAATAGAATTGAAACTTATTAACTATCCATTGAATGACAAATGTGATGAGGTCTTACAGTTAGCAATGGGAGAATATAACACACAACAGCATGATGAGATTGTTTTGGATGGTATATATTTACTGAGGAAATACAATATAAATGTCAGCTAATTGAAGCAAAATTATTTGAAAATAGTGTTCTATTTGACTCACGCTCTTTTTCTTCCTTTATCTGAAGTGAATCATAAATTGTGTAAGCTTGGAGGAACTTCATAAATTATAAAGCTATATTATGTAAATAACACCAAAAAAATCAATCATTGTAGATAAAACTATATTTTTCTTCACTGTTATTTCCACAGCAGCTTTCATGGCAGTGCGTTGTTGCCCATCATTTTTTTCCGAAGCAAGTATCGCAACAACCTATCGCAAGTGTTTTAAACTCAATACAATGAATTTTTGCCATATTTCCGACTCATATTGCAAATACCTACTGGTTATAGCAAATAGAAAATAAAAAATTCATGGCAACAAGCTTACTGTGATGAAAGTAATGGCAGTAAAGCTCCTATCATCTTTCCTAATGGATAATGGATTATGTGATTAAGGATATGTTAGAATGGATTACATGACTATGTAAATATTAACTTGACACTATTACTATGCAATTTCACCATTGAGATGCAACTTTCAACCATAAAATATGCAATAAATATTTACGAGGTCTTTGTTACAATAAAAATTGGAGTTGGAGAAGGAATCCTCGTCAAAAGATGGTGGGATAGAGACTAATTTTACTGAAATTGCTAACGGTGGTGTGGGTGCTCCAGTGAAGCTAGAAAGAGTGATGAAATCAAATAAGGTCATGAGAAAGCTTGTATGTTCTTAGTTGATCTTCACACGACATGCATTATATATTAAGGATAACGTTCTTCCGTAAACAATTTGCTTTATCCAACAAATTTAGAGCGAAGCTCTAGTTATAGTTAGGTACCACTGTTTATTAAGCTAATGATAAATTTTCAATTTACCTTAGCTTGAATGATGCAACTTTCAACCATAAAATATGCAATAAATATTTTATGCTTCAAATATAAAAATTAAATAATGATAATGAAACATGCATACATTTCTTCAAAGGTAATTAGCCATAATTATTGGAATCTTAAATGAAAAATATTATTTTTCAAAGGTAATTAGTCATTTATTAAACGAATACATTTCTTCAAACTCATAACAATTAAAGACAAAATCTAGATTGATTCGTTTCGTTTAATAAATGAATCGAAATAATGGTTACTGGATGCTCATTAACTTTAGTTAAATAATTTTAATGAATCGAAATTTTAATGAATTAAAATTTTTCCTTCATGCTCATTAAATTTAGTTAATATCCGAAGTATTATTTTTTCAAAGGTAATTAGCCATAATTACTGGAATCTTAATTGAAAAATACCAATAACAGATAAAAGAAATAAAAAAACGAATCATACACGAATAACTAATAAAAATTAATTTTCATAAAAATTTTAAATTGAAAAACAAAAAATTAAATAATTTTAAAGAAAAATAACTTAATATTTGTGCTAGGGCGCATAAATATGACCATTGAATATGCAACTTCCACCATTAAACTTGCAACTTTCACCAATAAATATGCAATATTTCGAAGATGAAACCTTTAGCAATAAACATGCAAAATGAAACCGTTGGACTTGTAACTTTAGCAATAACATGCAACTACATCTGTCTCGAAAATCGCACCTGCAACTATGACCGTTGAATATGCAACTTCCACCATTAAACTTGCAACTTTCACCAATAAATATGCAATATTTCGAAGATGAAACCTTTAGCAATAAACATGCCAAATGAAACCGTTGGACTTGTAACTTTAGCAATAACATGCAGCTACATCTGCCTCGAAAATCATACCTGCAACTATGACCGTTGAAAATGAAACTTCCACCATTAAACTTGCAACTTTCACCAATAAATATGCAATATTTCGAAGATGAAACCTTTAGCAATAAACATGCAAAATGAAACCGTTGGACTTGTAACTTTAGCAATAACATGCAACTACATCTGTCTCGAAAATCGCACGTGCAACTATGACCGTTGAATATGCAACTTCCACCATTAAACTTGCAACTTTCACCAATAAATATGCAATATTTCGAAGATGAAACCTTTAGCAATAAACATGCCAAATGAAACCGTTGGACTTGTAACTTTAGCAATAACATGCAGCTACATCTGCCTCGAAAATCATACCTGCAACTATGACCGTTGAATATGAAACTTCCACCATTAAACTTGCAACTTTCACCAATAAATATGCAATATTTCAAAGATGAAACCTTTAGCAATAAACATGCAAAATAAAACCGTTGGACTTGTAACTTTAGTAATAACATGCAACTACATCTGCCTCGAAAATCGCACCTGCAACTATGACCGTTGAATATGCAACTTCCACCATTAAACTTGCGACTTTCACTAATAAATATGCAATATTTCGAAGATGAAACCTTTAGCAATAAACATGCAAAATGAAACCGTTGGACTTGTAACTTTAGCAATAACATGCAACTACATCTGCCTCGAAAATCGCACATGTAACTATGACCGTTGAATATGCAACTTCCACCATTAAACTTGCAACTTTCACCAATAAATATGCAATATTTCGAAGATGAAACCTTTAGCAATAAACATGCAAAATGTAACCGTTGGACTTGAAACTTTAGCAATAAACATGCAAAATGTAACCGTTGGACTTGAAACTTTAGCAATAACATGCAACTACATCTGCCTCGAAAATCGCACCTGCAACTATGACCGTTGAATATGCAACTTCCACCATTAAACTTGCAACTTTCACCAATAAATATGCAATATTTCGAAGATGAAACCTTTAGCAATAAACATGCAAAATGAAACCGTTGAACTTGTAACTTTAGCAATAATATGCAACTACATCTGCCTCGAAAATCGCACCTGCAACTATGACTGTTGAATATGCAAATTCCACTGTTAAACTTGCAACTTTCACCAATACATATGCAATAATTCGAAGATGAAACCTTTAGCAATAAACATGCAAAATGTAACCGTTGGACTTGAAACTTTAGCAATAACATGCAACTGCATCTGCCTCGAAAATCGCACCTGTAACTATGACCATTGAATATGCAACATCTAGCATTAAACGTGCAAATTTTACCAATAAATATGCAATATATTTTTATATTATTTTATTTTATCACTATTATAAAAAAAATAAATTTTTTATATTATTTTATTTTTTTCAGTATTTTTTAAAAATAAATTTTAAAAAACTAAGAATAAATTTTTTTTATAATTTTATTTTTATTAATATTTTATAATTTATATAATAAAAATTATTTTTAATTTTTTTTTGAGAGTAACCGGTTGCAACCGGTTGTTGCAACCAGTTACTCTCATTTTTTTTTGTTTTTTTAATGCTACCAACCCTTGGGTATCTGATACCCAAGGGTATTGTAGCAATACCCATATATATTATTATTATTTATTTAAGATATACAGAATATAGAAGGAGAAAAAAAAAGAGGTAATGGCGTCGTTCAGGCGAGAGAAAAGAAGGGAGAGCCGGTAGCCTCCGGCCGGCATCTCACCGGCGGACCACCGGTGTTCGCGTCGTCTGGCCACGGCGCATTTTCCGGTGGCCGGCGCCGACGCAGAAGATGCCGGAATCGGCGGCAGGAGGGAGAAGAATGGCGCGAATTTGGGTTTCAAGATCCCGGCTCGTCGGTTCGTTTCACGGCCCGAGCCAACTACCGAATCGAAGCCCTCGACGAGTACTATGAGTGTACGGAGTCGGTTTCGCCGAACAGTGGCCGGAAGCACGTGAATCGAGGAGAAAAACGGCGCGCGTACTGTAGCACCCACGTGAACAGTAGCTCCGATAGGAATTCCGATTGCACCAGCGCGTTTGTATGGCCGAGGGGAGTCCGAATATGTTCTCGGAATTTCGGTATGACTCTCCGTTTAGATTTTATTATTTTCAAGTGTTTCGATTTATATTCGGATGCTTCTAGTAATTTCGTAGTGTAACGAATTGGTATGAACTATATTGAATATGTCTTAATATGTTAAAACAGTAAATGTGGTAGAATCCGGGGTGAATCGGATGAGATATGATCGATCCGGTAGAATTAGCGAGATTCCGGTAAAATGGAGTTTCTCGCGCGACTGAGCGTAGTTGATCGTAATCATGATAACAATATTAAAATGATATTGCGAGGGTAATTAGGTAATTCTGGATTAGTTCGGGGGGTTCGAGACCCTTCCGTAGCGTTTGCGGAAACATTTCCGCAAGATTTACCGCAAACGAGTAAAACGAGATTCTAGGCTATTCGGCTAGTTGATATAGTCTAGAAAGATATGTATTAGAGTAGTGAAGTTGGTACCAAAGTATCGAAATGATTCGGGTGTTCCGAGAAAGTCCATAGTTGGTATAGACGAGTTGAAAGTTCCACAAATAGCGGTTCTGACAGATGATGTGTTTTGTTTTGACAGATCAGACCCGGATCGCGGGCGTTCGTCTAGCCAGGTAAGTAACTCATTCTTCTAACACTTAAAAGATTTAGTAATGTCCGAAATTAGTTATGTAGTAAAGATATGTATAATATATGCTTGAAACATATATATATTTATATATAAAGATGAGTATGGAAGAAGAAGCAGTTGTAATGAGATGCTCATTTAGACAAAAATAAGCGATTATAAGCAGAAGTATGAGTAAGAGATAAGTATGAGTATATAGAAGAATAAAGACACTTGAGTAAGTATAAATTAGTAAGTATATTTAGATAAGAACATATGAATAAGGTCATAAATGTAATTTAGTGAAACTTGGGTTTGAGGGATGTAGAAACTACACCCTAGGGAATGGGATTAGAGTTATAAATGAAATAACAGATATGGACTAGAGATATGAAGGAAATTTGTAATTTATGCATACCCTAGGGAATGAGATTAGAGTTATAAATGAAATAACAGATATGGACTAGAGATATGAAGGAAATTTGTAATTTATGGCATGCTTTGGGGGACGGCGATACGTAACGCCCCAATGTCATGGATTTGTACTTCTGCCTCCAGATAGGCGTATGGGGGACGGCGATACGTAACACCCTCATACGTCCAGATTTTCAGATATAGACACAAAACTCGGAGAAAGTTTTCAGTTTTCAAAAGATACAGATTTCAGTTTTCAGAAGTTTTCAGTTTTCAAAAGATATAGATTTCAGACTTCAGAAACACAGATTTTAGACAGAGATATCAGAAAAGAAAAAGGTAAAATAGCATTTTCAGCAAAAAGCTTTCAGAAAGAGTTTTTAGAAAGAAGTTTTCAGAAAAATGTGCTTCAGAAAAGGGTTTTCATGCATTATAGAAGTGTAGCATGGATAAGTAAAACTAGTTATAATTTATATATGTAGATTATATATCCTAGATATTACTTGAGTTATATACAGCTTGTATTAATGCATGATAGTATTTTTACATCCATATGCATGTGTGATTGGTATTGGTATATAATTAATATTGATATGAATTGTATGTTTTCATAAGAGAAACTCATGTGAATGGTAATGTACGATGATATGATTATATATATATATATATACACACACACACACACAGAGATACACACACACACACAGATACACACACATATATATATATACAGTTGATAATTGTTTAAGAAAAAGAATAATTTATAAGTCCGATTTGATGATATTTCAATGAAATAAAAGAGAAATAATTATGATCAATTCCTGAACTGGATTAGAAATAAGAAGGTAAGAAATAAGATATTCGAATAGCGCAGCAGAAGCGTAATGGAATTTGATTTGACGAACGTGGATATAGAAACTTGACAAGTATATTACAAATGTATGAAAGGATTAATAGTACACAAGATATGAAGCATGAAAGACCAGATTAAAAGAAATCTATAGTAGGGTTGCATAATTGATTAAAATGGTTGAGAGTATAGACTAGCTTAAATCATGAAAGAAACAAAATTCAGAAGTTATGTTGATTGCAACTCAAAGAATGGGCATGGTTAATGAACGTATGTGTATGTTCAGATTAAAAGACTTATAGCAAGTAATATGGAAATAAATGGATGTGCGATACTAAGTTAAATCTGATTTGTTAATGTTTGCATGGTTACTTACTGAGTCAATATGACACATCTTTTCAGTTGTAGTTTTGCAGGTTAGTAGCAGTGGTTGGGAGAAGACTTTGAAGACAGTGGATCGCCCCAATTGCAGTCGAGAGAGTGCTGAGTCCTGGGTCGAGTTATAGGTCCTCACGGCCATTGTCTTTGTATTTGCCTTGTATTTCCTCTGTATGAGTTATGTAATAGTTTTTTTTATAGCATAGTTTCATTTTTGAGTTTTGGCCGGAGGCCAAGTTTTATATTTTGTTCATTGAGTTCAGGTCTGAGGCCTTGATGTTGATATACCGGCCTGAGGCCGAGATGTTTGGTTCTTGTTGTATGGATGCTGGCTTGAGGCCAGGTTGCATGATGTTGCGAATACATCATGCCGAAATATCGTTAGAATCAGAGGCTTATGGAGATGGGTTATCCTGTCTCCTGCCGGTAGCATCCTGGCTTAGGCGGGATGTTACACATTTCATTTGTAATTCTCATGATTTCCTTAAGTTTTTATAAGGAATTTAAGGATTGCATCTTTTATGTTTATTTTTAGTAATTTAATTTATGCATTTTTATTTTCAATAATAGTAGTTTCTTTTCTTTTCTTTTTCTTTGGTTTTCTTTTATGTTTAGTAGTTAGATTTCCGTTGGGGGAGGAGTGAAGCTTTTATTATTTTAATTTAGATTAATCTCCTTTAATTGTAATATGGAAATTATAATTCAAACTAAAAAGTTTACCGCCTTAATGGCTGGTTTTATTTATTTGACATAATGTGACATCGCCGTGACAGATGATTATCGCCTATATGGCTGATTTATGGACAAATAATGATACCGCCATTATGGATGGTTGGACTTCATTAAAATATGACTTAATGAGGATACCGCCTATATGGTTGGTCGGTAATATCACTGATAAATTCCATATTATAATAAAGTAGATTTCTAAATTAGAATTAGTAAAGGTGGATCCCCTAACCCCCAACATTTTATTTTTATTCTAGGGTAGTGATGACACACAATATTCACATACTTAATAATTGATTTAATTATATATTGGGTAATTCTTTAGTTTGTTTATTGAATCTTAAGCTTAATGCTTCTCGTTGTCTGATCACCAATAAGATTGATGTGGTAAACTTAAAATGAATTAGACATAAAGATTTTAGGTTTCAGCCTTAAATTCAATAGCTCACGATCATTATGGATGGTTTATGGACAAATAATGATACCGCCATTATGGCTGGTCGGACTTCATTAAAATATGACTTAATGAGGATACCGCCTATATGGTTGGTTGGTAATATCACTGATAAATTCCATATTATAATAAAGTAGATTTCTAAATTAGAATTACTAAAGGTGGATCCTCTAACCCCCAACATTTTATTTTTATTCTAGGGTAGTGATGACACACAATATTCATATACTTAATAATTGATTTAATTATATATTGGATAATTCTTTAGTTTGTTTATTGAATCTTAAGCTTAATGCTTCTCGTTGTCTGATCACCAATAAGATTGATGTGGTAAACTTAAAATGAATTAGACATAGAGATTTTAGGTTTCGTCCCAGTTGAAAAGGCCCAACAGTTTACACTTTTGCGATAACATGGCTAAACAACTTCAAATGATAAGAGGCCCAAATACAAAATGGCTCATCGACATTTTAGAAGCTTTAGCCCAATTTTCAAAGGACACGAACTCGTCCCAGATTAAATGGCCCAACAAATATTTCTTGACAAAAAGTCCAACCGAATCCAAATGACGACAGTCCCAAACACAACTATAAAGAAATAATTTCTACTGGTTATATAACTATAGTTCACATATAGGTTTACGGGAATGTAGACAAAGGCTCTCGCTGACGAAGGATTGCCCACAACTAGGACTCCCCACTCAAGAGTTCGAGCGACCAAGTGGGAGCACCTTTTTTATACCATAAGGTACGTGCCAACAAGTTATGGTGCATGACTAACTGTCAAATGGATTTCTTATTGTAGATTCCCCAAAGGGAGGGTGGAGCGAACTCTCTTAAATACCCAAGCCTCTAAGGCTCTTATCACCTTGGTGACAGGAATAAACAGCAAGTCCTCCAAATTAGTTTACCAAAATGAGCTACGGGTAATGATTATCTAGGTGCCTTCACAGCTATTCCTTATAGAATGGTAATGAATGAAGGAAAACACAAAACCATCACCTAGCCTTAATAATGACTTTGATTAAACTCCTTCAACACACAGTAGACATGGTTAATTAAAGCGCAAATCGCAAACATTACAAGACATTATTTCAGGGCCGATTCTCTATCCCCAACGAAGTCGTCAGACTGTAGAACACATAAATGAGCGACACCGTTCTAGGCTCGCGGCCCAGCTGAAAGTACGAAGTAGCCTGCGAGGGACTAAACCAGAGAATAAAGGAGTCGCCACCCAGTGTGAATTGGGAAATGATTTAAGGCCGCATTCACCCCTCGCAATGGAAGACCTCAATCCGTTGGGTTCGGAATGGTCCCTTACTTATGCCATTTGTAATGAACGGATTTGTGCAATAATTTAACTAAGTCTATATATAACATACATTTGTAAAAGTAATCTACATCTAAGTTCCTATAAGACCCTATATCTAAGTTTGCATGCATAAAAATAAGTTGAAATAAAGGCAAACACGGAATCTCATGAATACGTTAAATTAATACATGCGGAATAAACATGTGACCAAGGAATTTGGTCGTTCTCAATGTAGGACCTCGCATACCCGGTTGGACGTATTCCACGTCAACCAAGCATGCCATGTCCGAGACAACAAAATAAAATATAATAAAGGGTGCCCTCAGGTCTTACCTTTTAAGTCACTTTTCGAGAGTGCGTTTCACGGTGTCGGAATTTCTGGTGTTTTCACTGGTCCGCTGTTTCCATTATTTTCACCGGTTCACTATTTTTGCTGTTTTATATATTTTCACTCGCTGTTTTCGCTTGTTGTTTTCTCTGCTTTCACTCATTATTTATTCTCGATGTTTTCTCTATTTTCACTATAGTTTTCAGGCTATCTCTCGGGGTGGGGTAAGTTGAGGGCTATTTGGGGCTGATTTTTGTGTCTATTTAAGGGCTATTTTGGTACCGATTATTGTTCAGTTATAGGGCTGTTTGGAGGTGTGTTTTGGGACTGGTTTTGGTCTTTTTAAGAGGAGTTTGGCTCATGGTTTAGGGAGTGTTTTAGGAAGTGTTTTGTCTTATTTTGGTTTCGGTTTGTGGCTCGTAGGTTCGTTTGTTTGCTTGGTTTGGTCGATGATATGGAGGGCAGCTTGTTGCTTATTTCAGTCGGTGTGAATGTTTGCGTGTGAGTCTGTTTAGGTTTGTGAATGGTGCGTGCTCGTTGGGGCCGGTTTATTCGGCTAGTAGGGATAGGTTTTTTTTGGTTGGCTTCACGTGTGAATGGGGCTGGCGTGACTTGCATGCAGTTTGGTGAGGCAGGTTTCTTTATTATTCGTTGCTTTTGGGCTCGGTCAGTGGCTGCTCGGTGAGTGTTTGGTGATTGTGAGAGTCTTGGCTTTTGGTCTTTTAGGGGGGTGCTGTCAAGTGTCAAGAGAAGAGAGATCCAAAAGAAGGGCCTTTGTGTTTTAGTGGTTGCCGAGAGATGAAGGAGTAGGAGAAAATGGCCTTTTATGTGTGTGTGGTGGATTTTGAAGAAGGGACTTGTGTGATTAGGTTTTATTATGTCGTGAGAGGCTTCTGTGCATGTGTTTGGTCTAATTTGTGGGGGTCTACTTGTTGTTATGTTAGATTGAGAGGGGATGTGCTAAGGTTTATGGCTTGAGGGGCGATTAAGGTTGTTGATGTCTGTGAGTGGCTGCTGAGGGGGAGTTGGGGTGAGATAGATAGGGCTGTTAAGGTTGAGAGAGAGAAGGAAGTGCGTGAGAATTTTAGGTTTTTTCGAAAGGGAGACCATGAATGGTGAGCTGTATTGTGAAGAGTAATGGCGTGTTGAAAGGGCTGATTTGTGAGGTGAGGCATGAAGGTGGAAGGGGCTGATTTGTGAGGTGAGGCGTGAAGGTGGAAGGGGCTGATTTGTGAGGTGAGGCGTAAAGGTGGAGGGTGTTTATGGTTTGTGGTTGATATGTGTTTTAAAGTTAGCCGTGGGGATGAGGGTTTTATTTTTGGGCATGAGATTGAGAGTGGATGAGGAAAGGGCCGAAAGTTAGAAGAGTGCAGTGAATGAGCCAAAGTGGAAGCCAAGAACCCTAGGGTTTTGTTTTTCTTTATAGGGGAGTGCCGTATGGGTGGTGCATGGGTGTTGCATGGGTGTTGTATGGGTGTTTATGGGTGAAGGGGCTAAGAGAGAAGATGGGTTTGTTGATTATGTGGTTTTGACGTGTGTGGGTGAATGGCTTTTTGTTTCTTGTGTGTTGGCTATTTGTGAAGAAGGGTTTATTCATTTGGTTTTTTCAAGTTGGCCAAGAAGAGAGACAAAGGGTTTTATTTGTTTGTGATTTGTTGCCGTGGAGATCATTGACATGCTTAGGTGAATAGACTTTTGTTGTTCATGTGGGGATAAGGGTTTTATGGTTATTGGCATTTGTTTGTTTGTGATGAGTGGCGTTTTGTTTACTTGTGATTTGTTAGTGTGTTTTTGTTGCTTGGCTTTTTTTGTTTGTTTGGAATTTGTGAGTGGCTTGTAGGGTTTGTGCATTTGGGCATGAATTTCCTTTTTGTGTGTCTTGTTTAAGGTTTGGGCCGGGGACAAATTTTAAAACAGAGGTCAAATGGCCAAACCCGAAACTAAGCAAGCAAATTAAATCTAACAAGGCATTGATTTCTTGAATTCCCTTCCGACGTCTATTCTCCGCGACTTCCGCAACTTAAAAGGTAGTGCCTCTATTCGAGGCTCATCATTGGGACTTATATGCAAAAATATAGTGCCTACAAAATCTATTAAAGGGTTATCTATCCTCAAAGAAGATCGTGCGCTATTGAATTTAAGGCTGAAGTTTGCATTGCACAATAGTATGATGGAATGCTTTAAAATAATAATGGGCCAACTAGTATAAACATCTTGATAGGCTTGTATATTTCATGCATTACACGCATACATACTAACATGCAGTTTCAAAAGACACCATAGATACTTGTTGGGTTAGGGAAGATAGAAGACTTGTCAAGAGGCCAATAACAAACATGAGTGAATCAGTTAACGAAACATCTCGTATGGATCAGTTGGAAGCTAATCTCACCAAGGTTATCAAGCAACTGTAAGATTTGACCATTGCTATTGCTAATATGGTTGTGCCCCGTGCTGGGGGAAGCTATGAGAATGAGAGGCGTGAGGAGCCTCCGAATAGGTTGAATGATTATTTCCCCATCTTTGATGATGACATAGCTGAGTATGCCACAGGAAGGACAGCCGAGTCTCAGGCGGAATTACAGAAACTCCAGGAACATATAGAATTAGTTACCCACAAGCTGAAGAGTAAACATGAAGATTTGCTAGACTATGAAGTGATGACTTTTAAGGAGCAGCTTCCGGCTCAGTTCAAAATGCCTGACATAGCCAAGTTTAATGGGAATGGGGATCCGAGGGTCCATCTCCGACAGTATGTTTCTGTGATGAGTTTAGTGGGTCTGTCGAAGTGTCAGGTTCAGAAGATGTTTGGTATGTCACTAGAGGGAGCACTCGTAGTATGGTATCATGACCTGGAGAGAAAGGTCAAGGATGATAAGAGGGCATTAGTAGAACCCTTTCTAAAATACTATGTCACAGATTTAGAGATCGACTTGTTGTTTTGCGACTTGGAGAATACCAAACAGAAGTCGGAGGAGAGCTTCAATGATTATGTAGATCGCTGGAGAAGCTAGCTTCTGAAGATGTAAACTCGGCCCTCAGAGAAGGATCAGATAAAAATGATCATCAAGGGCACTAAGCCCTCCATTTATGGCAAGTTGAGGAGGATGACTTTGATGATTGCTGATTTTCGATAGTTGAGGGAAACTGTCATGGACATTGAAGAGGAAGAAACTGAGAACAGAAAGTTTTATGGCCAGAATAGAAGGACTTTAGGGGGGCATTCTGAGACCAAGCCCGCTACTGCTGAGGTCGCTTCCATCAGAAATAGGCGATTCTCCAATCTTGGTAGACCTTTTTCAAGGGTGTTTGAAAAGCTGAAGATGCAAGGACTCCTAGAACCCTTAGAGGCCAAACCACTTCCAGACCCTTTACCACCCAACATTGACCTAAGACTATATTGTCACTTCCATCAGAGGAGAGGCCACAAAAATGACAACTGCACCTGCCTTAGGCACGAGATCCGAAACCTCATTGACGCCCATAAAATACCCGACCTAGAAAAAAACAACCCAATACAACCAGAAATCCCCTACCTAACTACCACTCTGTTCCACAACCCACCTACATGATCAACTCCGGCCTACCTAAAACTTTTGTCCTCCAAATTCTCAACCACCGAGCTTCTTACATGGGGATATGAGATGTTTTGGACAGTTATGACCCATAGCGTCACTATTTGTAAAAGATATTATTGATTTTGTACAATTAACTATGTAGCAATGGAAATTGCCTTTTATAATTTAGTAATTTATTTACTTGGATATATATATGGTAAAAGTCCTTATGATTAGTGTAGACACTGCATTTTTGCATGTAAGTCCCTATGATGAGTCTCATTTGGAGACACTATCTTTTAAGTCGATGAAGTCGCGGGAAACGGACATCAGAAAGGAATCAGTACTTTTGTTAGATTTTATTCGCTTGTTTGGCTCCAAGCTCACTCGTTGGACCTCCGTTTTAAAGCTCATTTAGCCTAAAAAAACCCGCAAACCATTTAACTTTGGCCCAAACCCACTCACCAAGCCAAGACAACACCTAACCCACCAAGACAAGCCCACACGCCCACCACACCTAGCCCACACGACCAAGCCCACTTAAAACACATCCAAATTAATTAAATATATATATTTAACACATGGAAAAATTAAATAAAACACAAATTAAATTAAATTAAATTAAATTCCTAATTTAATTAAATCACCTACCAATTTAAATAAATCATATCATTAACTAAAAAAAATAAATCAAATCACTTCCCAATTAAAAGATTTCCTTATCACTTTCTAATTTAAAATATATTCCCTTTAATACACAAAATCCTTCTCCTTCTCAAATAAGGAAAGTCCTCATCCATTTGCCTATAAAAAGAACCCTTCACCAACACATCCACCCAAGGGCATTCACGCCCAAGCTCTCCAAAATTCCTATCATTCACGCCCAAGCCTTCAAGCAAGCCCTCCATTGCCGCCAAGATCAAAACCATCAACACCATCAATAAACCCCTCTCCATTGCCACCCAAATCAGCCATCCAAACAACCAAAAAAACAGTCCTCAAATCATCCCTCCAAACAACCACAAAACAGTCCCCAAACCAGCCCCTAAACCATCTCAAAACAGTCCCCAAATCAGCCCCTAAACCACCACAAAACAGCCCTCGAACAACCCTCCAAACAGCCTCAAAACAGTCCACAAATCAGCCCCAGAACACCGCAAAAACAGCAGTCTCAACAGCCCTATATTCACGCCAAAAATAACCCCAAAACAGCCCCCGTTCACCCCAAAACAGTCCCCAAACTGCACCTTGAAACCACAAAAAACTACACTCCAAAACACCTTAAATCACCAAAAAAACTGCACTTTAAATCTCTCTTTATTGCCAAAAAAGCTGCACTTTAAAACCACCGCAAAAACAGCGAAAACAGCAAAAATAACAGCAAAACAGTGAAACAGCAGCTCAAAACAGCGAAACATCAAGGAAAAAAGTTGGATTAGTGAACCGGAAGAGTTGTGGAGCGTCTACCTTTCCGACGGCCGTGTAACGCGCTTTCGAGAGACGACAAAAGAGACTAGACCTGAGGGCACCTTTTTATTTGTTATCTTTCGTTTATTTTGTTTATTTTAAAAATATCATTGCATGTGAGTCGTTTGAAGCATGATGTGATTGTTGGATGAGTGGAATATGTGTCCCCTTTTGTGGAATATAGGATGGAAATCCGGACGTAAATTCCGTAGCCGAATCCGAATGGACGGTAGTGCGGTTTGTACTCGGGATACAACGCCACGTACCACTTAAGAGACAAGTATTCCGTCTCATCCAAACTTGTATTTGAGCATGTTATAGTTCGTAGGTTATTTATTGTTTAAAGCATGAATTAGCCTAGCTAGTTTATTATTTATTTTCAAAGCATGATTAAGTTATTTTTTATGCATGATATTTTGTTTAGTTTATGTTTATTTTTAAATAGTTATTTGTTTATTTTGGTTTAATAGTTCAATGTGCTCATTGTGTGATATTGTGTGTTTGCCGTTTAAAGACTTACTTTCAAGCATGCAAACTTAGATTCTGAGTTATTTTGATGAATGCATATTAGATCTAAATCACCTTTGAGTATATATGTTGCGTAGATTCAGTTAGTTTATTGCACAAATCATATCGTTACAAGTGACATAAGTAAGAGACCATTCCGAACCCAACGGTTTGAGGTCTTCCCTTGCGAGGAGTGAGTGTGGCCTAAAACTATTTTCTCGGTTCACATCGGGTGGCGACTCCATGTTATTTCTCTGGTTTAGTTCCTCCGTGGACTATTCCGAACTCCCAACTAGGCCGCGAGCCTAGAAAAGTGTCGTCATGTTATGTGTCCTACAGTCTGGCGACTCCACTAGTGATAGAGAATTGGCCCCAAAATAATGTCTTGTAATATTATGATTTGTGCTTTAAGTTAACTGTGTCTACAGTGGGTTGAAAGGGGTTTGATTAGAGGCACTTTTAAGGCTAGTTGTGGGTATTCCTTCGTCAGTGAGAGCCTTTGTCCACACCCCCGTAAACCCGCATGTGAACCTTAGTCGTAGAACTAATATGAATTATTTACTAGTGCTGTGTTTGGGAACATTGTCGTTTGGATCTATTCAGACCTTTTGTCATGAGGTATGGGCTTGTTGGGCCATTTAAACTTGGACAAGAACATATCTTATGACGATTGGGCCAAAAGCTTCTAAAATGCCAATGGGCCATTATATGCTTGTGTTTGGCAACATTGTCGTTTGGATCCATTCGGACCTTTTGTCATGATGTGTGGGCTTGTTGGGCCATTTAAAGTGGGACAAGGAAATATCTTATGATGATTGGGCCAAAAGCTTCTAAAACGCCGATGGGCCATTATATGCTTATGTCTTGGAACATTATCATTTGGATACGGTTGGACTTCTTACCATGAGATGTGAACTTGCTGGGCCATTTAAACTGGGACGAGTTCACTCCTATAACAGTTAGCCCAAAAGCTTCTAAAATGATGATGGGCCGATTTGTGTGAGAATTTTAATGAGTTGATATATTCCTTGCATCGCATGCATCTCATTCATCTTATGCACTTCATGCATACATGCATCATGATTTACCCTTGTGTCTGAAAGCCATCATAGATACCCGTTGGGTTGGGGAAGAAGGAAAACTTGTCAAAAGACCATCAGCCAACATGAGTGAGTCAGTCAATGAGGGATTCCGCCTGGATCGATTGGAGACCAAAGTAATCAAAATTATTGAGACGTTGCAAGTGCGGACTAATGTTTTGGCTAGTTTGGTTACACCCCATGCAACTGATGGTGGAGAGTTATTTGACCGAAATAGAATGACCATTAGGGGATCTTCGGGGACCAAGCTCCCTCATTCTGAGATCGTCCCTATCAGAGACATATAATTCTCCAATTTGGGTAAACCCTTGTCAAAGGTGTTTGAAGAGCTGAAAAGGCAAGGACTTATAAGTCTCTTGAAACCTAAACCACTTCCAAACCCTGTGCCACACTACCTTAACCTGAATCGTTACTATTACTTCCACCAGCAAAGAGGCCATGAAACTAACAATTGTACCCACCTTAGGCACGAGATCCAAAGATGTAAATTATGGGGATGTTTGTTTTCCTGATCTTATTCAATTGTGATCCCGCATTTAATAAAGACATTGATTTTTTCTACTTGTTCGAACCTTTTTCTTAATGATAATAAAGATGTTCGTCTCACTTACTTGCCTGAGTTTCTTTCTTTCAACCTGCAACATGAGTATATTTGATAAAAGCATTCAACTCTAGTACTACGATACTCAGTGATGTTTAGAACATGAGGAATCCTCGGAAGAAGTAAGCAGAAAAGACAGGATAGCCATTCAAAAATATGGGAAATGGGGCAGTGAGACTGTCAGATTTAGAAGAATGAGTTCGCTGAGCCGATCAATATGGATAGACTGAAGCAGTAGTTTGCTTAAGTAAGAGAAGAATGGTCATCAAAGGAAACAGCGGAAGACCTAACTGTTGGGATTTATGTCATAGAGCTTCATGTGTTGTAAAACGGAATTGATTATTGTAATAATTATAAACGCATTATTCATTTATCAAAGTTGTTTGATTTAAATTGCATATTGTCTAATTGTCTTGTTTACCTTGATTACTTTTGTACCTTTAGACTTAGTGTATGTTTGATACACAAGAGGATTTAAGTCTGAAGTTAGTAATCTAAATTGTCCATAGAGAGCAAACATAGTGGGTACTTTGTTTGTGGTTTATCTATAGCTGCGGTCCATTCTATACTTGTATGACGACCTTGATCCGGGTTCGTTCATGTGGTGACATGAGAATGGAGGCACTTTGTATGATATGATCATATAGGACTGGACTAAGATAAATATGAATTTCTTTTAATATCCGTTAACCCAAGAAATTCATTTTATCTACTAGATGGTCATATATGGATTAATCTTAATCCTGAGTGTACTACGAACTCCTGCATGTTAGGCTGTGTCCTTTGATTTACTATGGTGAGGTTGGTGTAGCAATCCCGGCCAATAACTACGTATTTTGGGGATATGGTTTGGTATGTAGCTGGGAACGTTTTACATAGATATGGAATTCACTCCTTCTTTCGAGAAGTATAAGAATATCTATTTTAAGAGTTGATTCGGGACTTGAATAATTTTGAGCGCTCAACTTTTCTATTACGAATAGAAAGTATTATATTCATAATTGTTATGAATTAATTGTTCATTATAGAATCAATGGTGCTTAAGAGACAAAATATTTAGAGGGGTATAACGGACTTATGACCCGTCTCTATTTATGAGATATTCGTGAAGGGCTATATCCATATGTAGTGACTATATCGATGGACACCGAAGTTTGTTCGGCTTATATTTCCATCTACGGTAACGAGAGTTCAACTTCGAGTTTTTAGTGGAATAACGCGGAGTTAATAATTCGTAATATTTAATTAAAGAGTTTAATTAATATTTCGGAATTATTGGAGCTCGGAACCGTAGGTCCATTTGGTCCCCGTGCTAGCTCGATTAACTGTAGCAAACCTAATATAATTAGATTGTCCAATAATATGCTCACATTATATTTAAATATTATTTATATGATTAATAATATTTTTGTCACAAATGAAAATAATATTAAATTAGTTTAATATTATATTTTCTAATATTTTGATTATAATATAATCAAATAATAATTATAAGATAATTATTACATCATCATTGATAATGCATAATTATGAGAAAATTATTACACCATTATTTGATAATGGTAAATGCATTATCAAGACAAGCCTTAATGGTTTGTTGGTTTCGAGATATAGCTCGGAAGATTGAGTGGTTGATTCTACGGTAGAATCTCAAAGGAAATTCATCAAGAGTTTTGTGGAGTTCGACTTCAACAAATGAGAAGGCAGAGAAAATTTTAAAGATCCGGTGCTACCACATCCGCAACTTCCGCCGCAAAATAGGAAACGGTTTCCAACAATTGGTATCAGAGCTTAAGGTTGAAAAGTTTTCTTAACTCTTCTCTTTTTAAGTTTCAGTTTTAATAATTTATATGAGATATAGATTATTAGAATGCATGTTATGATGAGTAGGCACAATTAGATTCATGAGATGAATGGTTTGAATGTTCATGTCATGAATGTTTACTTTTGATTCATGTGATGAATGTATTGCGTTGATCGTTAATTTTTCCGGCTCTTATTTTTAGTATTGGAAATGTAAGACCATAAGGTCATGTTCTTTCAAGTGTTGTAAGTTCATTTCCTTTGTAATAAGTTCAATTTGTAACTTGGAGGAGCCGATGCCGTGAAGAACTCAAAATACCATGGAGCAAGATTTGAAGACCAAGGGATGCCTTGGATTTATTGTACTAATTAGATTAGTATTTTTTTAAAAAAAAAAAATAAGAGCCCGGTTAACGCAATTTATGTATGTATGTGAAACTACATTCCGTTACAAGTCCATAAAAAAAACGGGGACCAAAACGGACTCCGGAAGCTCCGGAACGGAGTAAATAAAGTACCAGTGTTTTGACACCAGACCGATTTCGTTCGAACTCCAGTCAAACGAAACTCAAACGTTTTGCTACTGCCTGGAAAACGTTCGAACGCCCAGAAAACGAAACACAAACGTTTTCAGCCCAGACCTGGGCATATATATGTGTTTTAAATTGTTTATTAACATGCCATATAGCCTAGGGTGCCTACTCTTGCATTTTCACATGTCATAATATGTAGACATGCATGATATTCAAGTCATAAAATATGATTTTATGTAAATTTAAAAGTTAAATTAGATTATAAGATGCATGTAAATGAATTAATAAGATTAATTGGTTAAAGGTTTAAAAATTTGGAATTCAAGTTTTAGAACAAATGGACATTATGAGTACATTATTTTCCTTGGTATATCGGATGGAAACCGGGATATAAATTCCATAGCCGCTTCCGAATGGACGGTAATTTGGTTTGCACTTGGGATACAATTCCACGTACCTTTGGAGTAAATAACGTACTTTTATCCATTAAATGGTTTAATGACATATAGTCCATTAGTTGAATTGTAAAATTTTAAAAAAACCTATAAGTGAACTAATTTTTTAATTGTTAAAATTGATTAGATCACTTAAGTAAACTTGATTAAATTAGTTTAATTAAGTTAATGATTACTAGAGACTTATAAGTATTAGTGAATAAAATTTTAAATGTTAAAATTGGTTAGATCACTAATAATCCACTAGTATTAATAAAGATATGTTTTAGCCGAGCAAAATCTTAATACATTAGAAACTAGTGAGATAGAAACCTTAAACTTCAAATAATGAGTGGGAGAGGGGTATACCACTATATATCCCATGATCTCCATTGTTATCCAAAAACGTGAGATTCAATAGGCGCCTTGTGGCAGCTTTGTTCCTGTCCCCCTATGGATGGTGTCCTTATTGGGTCAATATCAGGTTTGGATTCCGAAAGGATAGGGACTCTAGATGTATTTGGTGATTTGACCTACCCTACGGCGGCACTTCACTAGTTAAGTCCAAGGGTTCCGAAATAATGGGTCACACTCACAAAGGAATGGTTAAGTTGTTAATCAAAGCTTCCTTGATCAAAATAACGGTAGTTGATTAATATAGGAATAAGAGTTATTTCAGATATATTAATCAATTGAGAATGTCTCAATCTATCATGCGAATACTTGACCTACCCTACGGCGGCACTTATTTGTGGGATGATAGATAACTGTGGCATAGTAATTCTTTTAGGTTTCTAATCCATTATACATTGATCATGCATCATGTTTAATTTTATGCCTAAATGTTTGACAATTTCAATATGTGATGAATGAATGATTGAATGGGCGTTTATTATTTTCAGCCATGGCATCTGCAATAATCTCAATAATCAAACAACAAGAAAAATTAACCGGGGATAATTATGTTAAATGGAAAAGTGACATGAATGCTATCTTGGTCTGCGAAGACCTTAAATTTGTCCTAATGGAGGAATGTCCTCCTGAGCCAGCACCTAATGCTGGCAGAGCTGCAAGTAATGCCTATAATAATTGGATTAAAGCTGATGAGAAAGCCCATAGCTATTTGATAGCATCCATGTCTGAGGTTCTTGCTGCACTGCATCAGCCTATGGCGACATCATCATTGATTATGCAGTCATTACAGAACATGTTTGGGCAACCTTCAGACCGGCAACAACATGAGGCAATTGCCTCTGTAATGACCGCTAGAATTAAGGAAGGCACATCAGTCCGAGACCATGTGTTAAGGATGATGGCTCATCTTAATATGGCTGAAACCCATGGAGCACGTATCAATGTGCAAAGCCAGGTGACAATGATCATGGAAACCCTTCCGAAGAGTTTCCTGCAGTTTAAAAGCAATTGTTCAATGAATAAATTGACTTTTACGTTGACTGAACTGCTAAATGAGCTCACCAATTACGAGAACGTTATGAACGGTCCTCGTAAGACCAATGCTGAGGCAAATGTTGCCGAATCTTCTAAATCTGCAAAGAAGAAGAAGAAAGGCAATTGGAAGGCAAAGGCAAAACCAATGAAAAAGAAGAACAACAAAAGCTCCAAAGGAACCAATGCCAAAGGAAAATGTTTCCATTGTG
Source organism: Zanthoxylum bungeanum (assembly GCA_019454045.1). Taxonomy (NCBI): domain Eukaryota; kingdom Viridiplantae; phylum Streptophyta; class Magnoliopsida; order Sapindales; family Rutaceae; genus Zanthoxylum; species Zanthoxylum bungeanum. Next base: position 359,917 of record SKCR01038187.1, on the reverse strand, counting down.
AACAACAGGGGCATTGGAAAAGGAATTGTCTAAAATACCTTGTCGAGCTTAAGGAGAAGAAAAACTCAGGTAAATATGATTTACTTGTTATTGAGTCTCTTTTAGTGGAGGATGATAAATCTGCTTGGATTATTGATTCTGGTGCCACTAACCACGTTTGTTGTTCTTTGCAGTTACTTGACTCATGGAGGGACCTTTCTAAAGGTAGCTTCACCATGAGAGTTGGGACAGGGGATGCTGTTTCAGCAAAAGCAATGGGAGATTCCAAGTTAAACTTTAATAATAGTTATTTATGTTTAAATTGTGTGCTATATATTCCTGGTTTTCGAAGGAATTTGATTTATGTTACAAAACTTATGGAACATGGTTTTTCTATTTCGTTTAATAATAAGTCAGTTATTATTACAAGAAATGGATTAAATATATGCACAGGAAACTCTGAAAATAATCTATATGTATTAAGACCGTTAATGCATGATTCACTGCTTAATACTGAAATGTTTAAGATTGAAAGATCTAAAACAAAACGGCAAAAGATTTCTCATGATGATACCTATTTATGGCACCTTAGACTTGGTCACATTAACCTTGACCGGATAGATAGACTAATTAAGAACAGAGTTTTAAATCAGTTAAAACTCGGTACTTTACCTGTCTGCGAATCCTGTTTAGAAGGCAAAATGACTAAGAGACCTTTTACTGGAAAATGGATAAGAGCCAAAGAACCACTTGAGCTAATACATTCGGACGTTTGCGGACCGATGAATGTAAAGGCACGAGGTGGTTATGAATACTTCGTCACTTTCATTGACGATTAGTCTAGATATGGGTATGTTTATCTAATACAGCACAAGTCAGATACATTTGAAAAGTTCAAAGAATATCGTGCTGAGGTTGAGAACCAGTTAGGAAAAAACATCAAAATTCTACGATCAGATCATGGAGGTGAATACCTTGATAAAAATTTCGAGGAATTATTAGTTGAGCATGGAATTGTTTCACAGCTCACAGCATCTGGAACACCACAACAAAATGGTGTTGCAGAAAGGAGAAATCGAACCCTACTAGACATGATGAGATCAATGTTTAGTTATAGCACTCTACCTAGTTCATTCTGGGGGTATGCATTGGAAACATCAATGTATATCCTGAATGTAGTTCCTTCTAAGTCTATTTATACGACTCCCTTAGAGTTGTGGAGTGGTCGTAAAGCTAGTTTGCGACATTTCCGCATATGGGGATGTCCAGCACATGTGCTAAAGAACAAGACTACTAAGTTGGAACCACGTTCACAGGTGTGCCTATTTGTAGGCTATCCTAAGGAAACTAGGGGTGGATTCTTTTATAATCCAGAAGATAATAAAGTATTTGTATCGACAAATGCTACATTTCTTGAGGAGGATTATATGAAAGAATTCAAACCTCGAAGTAAAGTGTTACTTGAGGAGTTACTTGCTGGTACCACCAGTAAACCATTGTCAAATGTTGACAAAGACATAACACCTTCAGCATCTGAAAGTCAGATGCAAGTTTATTAGAATACCATGCCACCTAGACTCAGTGGGAGGGTTGTAAGACAACCTGAACGCTATCTAGGAAATGTTGAGGTGCAAGTTGTTGCATTTTGTGATGGTATAGATTATCCATTGACCTATCGTAGTGCAATGGATGATACTGATAAAGAAGAATGGCTCAAAGCCATGAACCTTGAGATGGAGTCCATGTACTCTAACTCAGTCTGGGAACTTGTGGACCAACCTAATTAAGTAAAACCCATAGGTTACAAGTGGATCTACAAGAGAAAAAGAGGAATAGATGGGAAAGTACAGACTTTCAAGGCTAGGCTAGTGGCAAATGGTTATACCCAAAAAGAGGGAGTTGACTATGAAGAAACTTTCTCGCCAGTAGCCATGCTTAAATCCATCAGGATTCTTCTTTCCATTGCCTCATATTATGACTATGAGATTTGGCAAATGGATGTCAAGACTGCATTCTTGAATGGTAATCTTGATGAGAGTATCTATATGGTACAACCAGAGGGGTTCATAACCCAAGGCCAAGAGCAAAAGGTTTGCAAGTTGCAAAGGTCCATTTATGGGCTTAAGCAAGCATCTAGATCTTGGAACATAAGATTTGATACTACGATCAAGTCTTATAAATTTGAGCAAAACATCGATGAACCTTGTGTCTACAAGCACATCATTGATGGGAAGGTGGTTTTCCTTGTGTTATACGTCGATGATATTTTACTCATTGGGAATGATGTAAAGATATTATCGGACGTTAAAATCTGGCTAGCTAACCAATTCCAAATGAAATAATTGGGAGAGGCAAGTTATGTACTTGGGATCCAGATCATTCGGGATCGCAAGAAATGACTGTTAGCAATGTCTCAAGTAACCTATATCGATAAGATTCTTGTGCGATTTAGAATGCAAAATTCCAAGAAATGTAATTTACCTTTCAGGCATGGAATTCATTTGTCTAAGGAACAGTCTCCTAAGACACCTCAAGCAGTTGAGGAGATGAGACATATTCCATATGCTTTAGCAGTTGGAAGTCTTATGTATGATATGTTATGCACGAGACCGGACATCTGTTTTGTAGTGGGAGTAGTCAGTAGGTTTCAATCCAACCCAGGATTAGATCATTGGGTGGCAGTGAAACACATTCTCAAGTATCTTCGGAGAACGAGAAATTATATGCTAGTATATTCTGGTGAGGATATGATCCTCAGAGGATATTCAGACTCTGATTTTCAGACGGATGTAGATTCTAGGAAATCAACATCCGGATCAGTATTCACCCTAGGTGGTGGAGCTATTGTATGGAGGAGCATTAAGCAATCTTGTATTGCTGACTCCACCATGGAGGCTGAATATGTAGCAGCTTGTGAAGCAGCTAAGGAAGCAGTCTGGCTCCGTAAATTCTTGGCAGATCTGGAAGTTGTTCCAGATATGGATAAACCACTCACACTTTATTGCGATAATAGTGGAGCAGTGGCGAATTCCAAGGAACCAAGAAGCCACAAGCGGGGTAAGCATATTGAGAGAAAAATATCACCTTATCAGGGAGATAGTACAGAGAGGAGATGTCATTGTCACGCAGATTCCATCCGCAGACAACCCGGCTGATCCGTTTACAAAGACCTTATCGGCTACAGTATTTGAAGGTCACCTTAATGGTTTTGGATTACATGACATGTCCCATTTACTCTAGTCCAAGTGGGAGATTGTTGGGATTTATGTCCTAGAGCTTCATGTGTTGTAAAACGGAATTGATTATTGTAATAATTATAAACGCATTATTCATTTATCAAAGTTGTTTGATTTAAATTGCATATTGTCTAATTGTCTTGTTTACCTTGATTACTTTTGTACCTTTAGACTTAGTGTATGTTTGATACACAAGAGGATTTAAGTCTGAATTTAGTAATCTAAATTGTCCATAGAGAGCAAACAGAGTGGGTACTTTGTTTGTGGTTTATCTATAGTTGCGGTCCATTCTATACTTGTATGACGACCTTGATCCGGGTTCGTTCATGTGGTGACATGAGAATGGAGGCACCTTGTATGATATGATCATATAGAACTGGACTCAGATAAATATGAATTTCTTTTAATATCCGTTAACCCAAGAAATTCATTTTATCTACTAGATGGTCATATATGGATTAATCTTAATCCTGAGTGTACTACGAACTCCTGCATGTTAGGTTGTGTCATTTGATTTACTATGGTGAGGTTGGTGTAGCAGTCCCGGCCAATAACTACGTATTTTGGGGATATGGTTTGGTATGTAGCTGGGAACGTTTTACATACATATGGAATTCACTCATTCTTTCGAGAAGTAGAAGAATATCTCTTTTAAGAGTTGATTCGGGACTTGAATAATTTTGAGTGCTCAACTTTTCTATTACGAATAGAAAGTATTATATTCATAATTGTTATTAATTAATTGTTCATTATAGAATCAATGGTGCTTAAGAGACAAAATATTTAGAGGGGTATAATGGACTTATGACCCGTCTCTATTTATGAGATATTCGTGAATGGCTATATCCATATGTAGTGACTATATCGATGGACACCGAAGTTTGTTCGGCTTATATTTCCATCTACGGTAACGAGAGTTCAACTTCGAGTTTTTAGTGGAATAACGCGGAGTTAATAATTCGTAATAATTAATTAAAGAGTTTAATTAATATTTCGGAATTATTGGAGCTTGGAACCGTAGGTCCATTTGGTCCCCGTGCTAGCTCGATTAACTGTAGCAAACCTAATATAATTAGATTGTCTAATAATATGCTCACATTATATTTAAATATTATTAATATGATTAATAATATTTTTGTCACAAATGAAAATAATATTAAATTAGTTTAATATTATATTTTCTAATATTTTGATTATAAGATAATCAAATAATAATTATAAGATAATTATTACATCATCATTGATAATGCATAATTATGAGAAAATTATGACATCATTATTTGATAATGGTAAATGCATTATCAAGACAAGCCTTAATGGTTTGCCAAATCATCCACCAAGTTTTTGTTAATTAGTTTTGACCAAATTACCTAACTTGTTACATTATCTAATGGATTTGGTTGACACTCCACTCAAATGTGTTGGCCATTTACAATTGATAAAATTGAGTGGATGTTGATGGAATGGCTTTAGTTCATATTCTCTACCGTTCCCACTCAAAGGTTGGGTGAATTCAAGAAAATTCTCATACTTAGTATTTTGGAAAAAGAAATTCAAGAGAGAGCTAAGACATTTCACAAAAGTTGTGAGTAAAGTAGAGAGAAAAATCTTATTTCTCAATAGTTGAGATTAGAAAGAAAAACAAAAGTGAACAAGATACTTGATCTTCTTCATCTCATCTTTCTAAAGCCAAAAGAGTTTGTGACATTAAAAACTTCTCTAAAAAGTTTAGTGGTTGATCTTTGTGAGTGAAGCCCACACTTCGGTTTGTTGGTTTCGAGATATAGCTCGGAAGATTGAGTGGTTAATTCTACGGTAGAATCTCAAAGGAAATTCATCAATAGTTTTGTGGAGCTCGACTTCAACAAAGGAGAAGGCAGAGAAAATTTTAAAGATCCGTTGCTACCACATCCGCAACTTCCGCCGCGTAATAGGAAACGGTTTCCAACAATAACCTAACGGGATAGGAAATTCATTCATTCATGCATGCATGCATACACGTAACGTATTTTGCATTCTTTTTGTATTTTTTCTGTTTTGTATTCATAGGTTTCAAAGAAGAAAAAGAAAAAGAGGCGAAGGTAAGCCAATCAGAAACAGCAACGGTACAGTTTCAGGAATGAATCAGTATCAGTTTCAGGGATGAATCAACATCAGTTTCAGGAATGAATCGATATCATTTTCAGGAATGAATCAATGTCATTTTCAAGAATGAATCAGTATTAGTTTCAAGAATGAATCAGAATCAGTTTCAGGAATGAACCAGTTTCGGGGAGGAATCCCAGGGCTGAGGCGCACATGAGTTTGCGTTTTGGGAATGGATCTCAAGGGACGAAGCCCACATTATCAAAAGATGATGGAAGAATTCTGTGGAATGAGTGAAAAGAAAAAGAGAGAGAAAGACAAAGAGAAATCTTTGATAGTTAGATATATGTCCGGTGATGACATTATTTGCTGTAGGGAAAAGCTTTAGAAATAATAAGTACGAGACGTGCTCTCATCCGATATTCTGAATGGATTGATCTCAGCTGAACTCGCGAGAACTTGATTACGGGATCTCAACAGTGGAAACCTGAGTGGTTGGCAAGATGACTAGTCGAAGGGATGATGTATCGGTGAATGACGATTTGCTTGGATGTCCACCCTGGTTTACTTATGCTACGATTTATGATATGGTTGGAAATAAAGAAATAGTCTCTAAAATGAAAATAATAGAAAAAATAGACTGCCTATAATCGATAAGCATGAAGCTACCCATGAGCGAGTATTAGGACCACCATGAGGAGAAATGCAACCTTAAAGGGTAGGTGTGTCAAGGAAAAAAAGAAAAGAAAAACAAGGGTTTAGAATGAAAAGAATGAAAAAAAGAGATGAAAGAAAAAAATAAGAAGACCATATCATATTGAGTATGAAGAAGTAATCGCAGAGTGTGATCGAGACATCCAGGTTGGTTAGACCCACCGATCTGATTCCCCTAAACGAAATCATCAAGTTGGTTTACTTAAGAAATAAGCTGTGAAAGAGCCCTGGCACACACACATTAGGATTCTAGTTCAGATCACATATTCAGACGATCAGAGTTGAGTGTATTGAGTACTTTGAAGGTTCTCAGGTTTCGACGCGAAATATTCGTTGAGGACGAAAATATGTCGGACCATCAGGATTATCTCATGAGAGGCAGTATAGTATGATGAAATAAACCATCACATCATCCATATCAATTTTGGGGATGAGTCCCGAGGGCGAGGCCCACAACATTATCATTATCAGTCTTACCGGGTATTGCACTATGGGGGCGAGGCCCACATCTTTATTAGAATCAATTTGGTCGGATATGGCACTCTGGGGCGAGTCCCACATCTTTATTAGCACCAATATTAGTCTTTCCGAGTATAGCACTCTGGGGTCGAGGCCCACATCTTTATCATAATCAGTTTGGCCGAGTATGGCACTCTAGGGGCGAGTCCCACAGCTTTATCAGAATCAGTTTTACCGGGTATGGCACTTCGGGTATGGAGACACAACATCAGTTTTACCAGGTATGGCACTTCAGGTATACATTATCAGTTTTGATGGGTATGGCAATCCGAGAATGGAGTAGAGTCCGAGAATGAACAGGCTGAGAATGGCAACCCGAGAATAGAGCAGAGTTCGAGAATGAACACGCCGAGAATGGTAATCTGAGAATGGAGCAGAGTCTGAGAATGAACAAGCCGAGAATGGCAAAATGAACAAACTGAAAATAGTAATCCGAGAATGGAGCAGAGTCCGAGAATTGAACACGGTTCATGAATGGACCACCTCACAGTAACAGTTCGAGAATGGACCACATCACAAGTAACGGTTCAGGAATGGACAACCCACACGATAATAGTATGTTGAAATAAACCATCTGTTGGACAGTTATGACCCATAGCGTCACTATTTGTACAGATCACGGTGTTGTTTTACAAATTAACTATGTGACAAAGGAGATTGCACTCTTATCATTTGTGATTAGATCACCTAGATGTATAAATGATTAGAGGTCCCTATGATTTGTTCCTGGACGGAGAATGATATGAGACAGTATCAGTACACGAAAGATTAATCATTAAATATCCCTAGCCGGAGTATTATCGAGACATGACATCGATAATGCGGAATAGGCTAGTATTGCACTTGTGCGCGTTGTGAGGGCACAACGGCATAGTTCTCATATATTTAAGTATTGGATACTTATGCAAGTGCGATAGGAGGTTGTGTTTCACCGATGGTACGGGAAACAGCTTCGCTCTGGATAGACCCCTCGGAAACCCATTGGTATTATGACTATGTGTCTATGGGAGTCCGACATCAGGGTAGGTGTATTTGGTCTTAACCTAAGACTTGCACCGCTAATGCTTACGACAATCAATATACTTTAGTTGAGGTCGTCTAGGACTCTAACCGGTTCTGTGTACGCCAACTGCTGGGTATATTGAGAATCGTAGAGTATTGGGTGTGATGTCAAGACGGAAGTATCACTTCAGTCATAGTGTAGATGATGTCACGCAGGATACGGTATTAATGCTCTTAAGTGTTGCGCAACCATCGGGATATTATGACTAGGTCATGCATATCCGATTATAGAGACTAGCTACCAGACATCCGACATGTGTTTCGGACGGGGCAGACACTTATCCAGCCCCAGCCCTAGCACGTGACTATCCGATACTGGGCCGATATACACAATACTTGGTATACTACGCTTGATACAGATCTTAAATATTCTTAGATGGATATGACCGGAGAATTGGGTAGACTTCGTGCTTTGCTAGAAGCCGATCGTGTCTCGTAAATCGGTAGAACGTAGTACTTGGTACGTACGTGATTCGGATACTCCGACGACCGTATTTACTGCCGAATTATCCGGGGATCTCATGGGTCGCTTGCCAAAGATTCACCGATGACGTATGACTCGCACTTTTATTAATCTGGGATTAATATGATGAGAGAGAAAATTAATCTGGGATTAATTACAGAGATATTTTATCTGGGATAAAATATCAATTTAAAGAGAGAGAATGATTAATTTGGAATTAATCAATTAATTAATATATTTGATATATTAAACGAAATTTGATTTCGACGCGGAATTAAAATTAGATTTTAATTCGGGCGAGCGAATTAATTTAGAATTAATTCGTTAGCGACATGAATAGTGATTTTGCTAGGCGTAATCATTTAATCACGACGCGACGAAAAATTCGTTAATTTGGAATTAGCGAAACCGAGCCTGAGAATATTTACGAGTGCATTCGTATTTCGAATTCGAGCGCGACTCGTCAAATCAAGCGTCAAATCGCTAGTCGCATCTAGCGTCACATCAAGCGTCAAATCATGTCACTTTGAGTGATGTGACAATTGATTAGAATGATTGATTGAAATGACTTGATGTGAGTGGTTGGATATCAACTTTTTGAAAGTTGAAAGACATATATTGTTTTATATCTTCCTTTGACTTTTTGAAAGACAAAATGAGTGTATTTGCTTTTATTTTTGTAGAAAATATATAAGCAAATATAAACCTATTTTCCAACACACTTTTTGACTTCTCTCTCTCACCATTTCTCTTCCTCTCTCACGCCATTTTCTGGTTTCAAAGAGGGCAGTGAACTGCCGATTTTTAACAAGCAAAATGGAGGGAAGCAAGTGTGTTTTGTGGCAAAACAAGAGTGCTAGCACACTCCGGGATCATGCCAAGGTGATAAGGGAAGTATACCCATGAGCCGGGAAGCCAAATGTTGAAGCTTGGAGCTTCAGGCCCCCCGTTGTCAGTTGTAGTTCTTGGGATGCGTCCCAGGGTCGAGGTCCACTGCATCATCAGTTTTAGGATGCGTCCCAGGGTCGAGGCACACATTTTGTCAGTGATATTGGGATGCATCCTAGGGTCGAGGCCCTCGTTATCGGTTGCAGCAGTTGGGATGCGTCCCATGATCGAGGTCCACTGCATCATCAACTCAGTTCGAGACAGCAGGCAAGTCAAATGACAGCTGGCGAGACATGTAGGTAAAAAATGCATTGCACGTACTTTGATAGGATTGTCATTGTCACACACTGCATAAGTCCCATTAAAGTTGGGGCGACTGTAGGCACTGTATTTTTGCATGTAAGTCCCAATTATGAGTCTCATTTGGAGACAAAACCTTTTAAGTTGAGGAAGTCGCGGGAACATACGTCGGAAGGGAATCGGTATTTTTGTTAGATTTTATTCGCCTGTTTAGCTCCAAGCTCACTCGTTGGACCTCCGTTTTAAATCACCTTTAGCCTAAAAAACCCGCAAACCATTTAACCTTGGCCAAAACCCACTTACCAAGCCAACACAACACCAAACCCACCAAGACAAGCCCACACACCCACCACACCTAGCCCACACGCCTAAGCCCACTTAAAACACATCCAAATTAATTAAATATATATATTTAACACCTGGAAAAATTAAATAAAACACAAATTAAATTAAATTAAATTCCTTATTTAATTAAATCACCTACCAATTTAAATAAATCATATCCTTAACTAAAAAGAATAAATCAAATCACTTCCCTAATTAAAAGTTTTCCTTATCACATTCTAATTAAAAAGATAGCCCCTTTAATACACAAAATCCTTCTCCTTCTCAAATAAGGAAAGTCCTCATCCTTTTGCCTATAAAAAGAACCTTTCACCAACACATCCACCCAAGTGTATTCACGCCCAAGCTCTCCAAAATTCCTATCATTCACGCCCAAGCCTTCAAGCAAGCCCTCCATTTCCGCCAAGATCAACACCATTAACACCATCAATAAACCCCTCTCCATTGCCACCCAAATCAGCCCTCAAAACAACCAAAAAACAGTCCCCAAATCAGCCCTCCAAACAACCACAAAACAATCCCCAAACCAGCCCCTAAACCACCTCAAAACTGTCCCCAAATCATCCCCTAAACCACCATAAAACAGCCCCCGAACAGCCCTCCAAACAGCCTCAAAACAGTCTACAAATCAGCCCCAGAACATGGCAAAAACAGCAGCCCAAACAGCCCTATATTCAAGCCAAAAATAACCCCAAAACAGCCCCCGTTCACCCCAAAACAGTCCCCAAACTGCGCCTTGAAACCACAAAAAACTACACTCCAAGACACCTTAAATCACCAAAATAAAAACTGCACTTTAAATCTCTCTTTATTGCCAAAAAAACTGCACTTTAAAACCACCGCAAAAATAACGAAAACAGCAGCGAAAACAGCAAAAAAAGCAGCAAAAATAGTGAAAATAGCAGCCCAAAACATCGAAACAGTGAGAAAAAAAAGTTAGATTAGTAACCGGAAGAGTTGCGGAGCATCTACCCTTTCGACGGCCGTGTAACGCGCTTTCGAGAGATGACAAAAGAGATTAGACCTGATGGCACCTTTTTATTTATTATCTTTAGTTTATTTTGTTTATTTTAAAAATATTATCGCATGAGAGTCATTTGAAGCATGATGTGATGGTTGGATGAGTGGAATATGTGTCCCCTTTTGTGGTATATATGATGGAAACCCGGACATAAATTCCGTAGCCGAATCCGAATGGACGGTAGTGCGGTTTGTACTCGGGATACAGCGCCACGTACCACTTAAGAGACACGTATTCCGTCTCATCCAAACTTGTATTTGAGCATGTTATAGTTTGTAGGTTATTTATTGTTTAAAGCATGAATTAGCCTAGTTTATTCTTTATTTTCAAAGCATGATTAAGTTATTTTTTATGCATGATATTTTGTTTAGTTTATGTTTATGTTTAAATAGTTATTTTTTTATTTTGGTTTAATGATTCAATGTGCTCATTGTGTGATATTGTGTGTTTTCAATTTAAAGACTTACTTTCAAGCATGCAAACTTTGATTTTGAGTTATTTTGATGAATGCATATTAGATCTAAATCACCTTTGAGTATATATGTTGCGTAGATTCGGTTAGTTTATTGCACAAATCATATCGTTACAAGTGACATAAGTAAGGGACCATTCTGAACCCAACGGGTTGAGGTCTTCCCTTGCGAGGAGTGAGTGTGGCCTTAAAATATTTTCCCGGTTCACACCGGGTGGCGACTCCATGTTATTTCTCCGGTTTAGTTCCTCAATGGACTATTCTGTACTCCCAACTAGGCCGCGATCCTAGAACAACGTCGTCATGTTCTGTGTCCTACAATTAGTTCCGGATTGATAAGCTATGAGACAGTATCAATCCATAATGGTTTAATAATTAAATATCCATAGTCGTAGTATTATCGAGACTGGACATCAATAATGCGGAATAGAATAGTATTGCACTTGTGCGTTTTATGGAAGCGTAACAATATAGTTCTCATATATTTAAGTATTGGATACTTATGCAAGTGTGATAGGAGGTTGTGTTTACCGATAGTATGGAAACAGCTTCACTCTGGATAGACCCCTCGGAATCCCATTGGTAGTATGTCTATGTGTCTATGGGAATCCGAATCATGGTAGGTGTATTTGGTCTTAAACTGAGACCTGCATCGCTAATACTTGCGACAATCAATAGCTTCAGTTTTGGTCGTCTGTGACTTTAACAGGTTCTGTGTACGCCTTTTCTGGGTTTATTGAGAATCATAGTGTATTGGGTATGATGTCAAGATGGAAGTATCACTTCAGTCATATGGAGATGATGATCACACAAGGATATAGAACTAGTACTCTATTATGTTGCAACCATCGGGATAATGTGAAAATGTCATGATTATCCGATTAAAGAGACTAGTTGCTTGTGATCCAATATATTCTCGTACGGGGCTGACACTATTCCAGCCCCAGGCCTTGCATGTGACATGCGATACTGGATCGCTATACATAATACTACGTATACTACGCCTGACAAAGATTACATATTCCAGTAAGAATATTTTTGGAGAATTGGGTCGGCAAAATGTTTTGCTAGAAGCCAACCATGTCTTGTAAATCGGTAGGCACGTGGTACGAGGTACGCACTTAATCGGATTATCCAATAACCGAATTTACTGCCAATATATTCAGAGGTCTCTTGGGTCTTTTCCCAAAGATTCACCGATGACAGCTGACTTAAATTAGAATTAATCTGGGATTAATTAAGAGAGAAAAAATTAATCTAGGATTAATTGAGGCATTATTTAATCTGGGATTAAATGTGTTCGGAAGAGAGAGAGCGCGATTAATTTGGAATTAATCGGTAAAATAAATTTAACATTTAAATTTGTTTTTTCTATTTAATTTATTAATATTGGATAAAATTAATATATCAGATAAATTAATATGAATTGGATTTCATTATGAAATTAAGGTCGGACTTAATATGAACGGATTAATTTAGAATAAATTTGTAAACGGCATTCGTAATAAATTTACGAGGCGCCGTTATTTAATTAAATTAGATTTAATTATTTAACGACGAGAATTCATTTAATCAGATTTAACGGATCCGAGCCACGGTAAACATTCATAGAATCCATTTGAATTTTGAATTCAAATGTGGGGCCCACTTTAAATGTGATCGTTGGGAGAGTGGTTGGCATTTTTGCCAACAACCCACTTTCCAACCACCTTGGAATAGTTTTGGTGAAACCATTTACCGAACCACCTTGTTTAGGTGAAAAGGGTAAATTGGTTTTTACCAAAAGGCATCTCTCTCTCTCTCTCTCTCTCATCTTGTTTGTTGCAAACTGATAAGTGCATGAAAATGCACTTTGAAACATCACTTATCTAGGTTTATTGTTAAGTATTTAGTTATATATTTTATATTTTATTACATAATTTCTATTGTTGTATTAAATTAGAAATATTTATTACTTGAACTAATTTGGTGATTTTTGTTTGTAGGAATACTAATACATGGATCCTGGGATAATTGCAAGTGTTTAGGGATGCATAGGTGATGAATGGTATTTATATCACTATTTCTCACTCATTTATCAAAATATTTTGTATAGTTTCTTGAGTCTTGTGAATATTTTGATGTGTTTTGAGTTATTTTGTAGATAAATAAAGATTCAGGACATTCTGGAGGTGATTTGGAGCAAAACTGTGAAAATCAGCAAAAAAGGGCATTTTCGTAATTTCCCGCGTCACAATGCCAGGACCTTCCACGTCGCGACGCCTAACGTGCACCAGAGTCTGCTAATGTGCGCCGGGTCAACGAATCAGAATTTGAGAAGTTTGACTTTGCTAACGTGCGCCGTGCCACGTGTCACCATCACAGCCGATATGCTAATGTGCGCCGTGCCACGTGTCATCATCCTATGCTGCCGATACTCAGACTTGACACGTGTCGCCTTGTCATCAGCCATGTCAGCGGTCAACGAGTCGACTTCGCCATGTGTCACACTACGTCATCAGCAACGTAACCAGGTCAACAGAGTCAACTTGCCACGTCAGCATCAGCCAATCACAGTGTGACACGTGTCGCAATCATATTATGCCGACAATTGCAACGCCACGTCAGCATGACGTCATCAATGACGTCATCACAATAATTGAGTCTTAGCCGCCTTGCCACGTGTCGCCTCCTCAGCGTGCCACGTCCAACTGTTCCAGCTTCGCGACGCTGGCTTGGCGTCGCGACGCCAGATGCCCATCTGCGCCTATAAATTCAGCTTCGAATTTCAGATTTCTAGACATCTCTCTCTCTCTTGAATTTTCTCTAAAGATAGAGTTTTCTCTCTCTAGATTTTTTATTTTTTTTAGTTTTTTAATTTTTAGTTTTGTAAATAATTTTAATTACGTTTTGTAATAATAGTTATTTAATTTTTACTTTTTACTATTTACAGTTTTTACTATTCACCATGAATAGGTAACTTCCCCAGCTAGGGTGAAAGGTAATTTTTTTTATTGTTACTATTTAGATTAATCTCCCTTAAAAATAATATATTCACTATTTAAAATACTGACTTAAAAAGGATACCGCTATATTGGCCGGTTGGTAATTTTATTTTAATTTGGTTTAAACCTGACTAATCAAGGATACCGCTATATTGGTCGGTTGGTAATTAATTTTGGTTCCGCCTTTATGGCTGGTTGGACTTAATTTGACTTAATCAGGATACCGCCAGATTGGTCAGTTGGTAATATTATCACAAGTTTATATATTATTTTATGGGAGATATCTAAATTAGTAGTAGTAAAAGTAATTCATTTTACCTTAGCATTTTATTTTATTTTATTGTAATTTAATTTTCAGCTTTTACTTTATGTCTTTTACTTTTATGTTTTTACTAGTCTTAGTTATGTGTTAGTTTTCTGAGGTTGTGATGACTTTTAATATCACCAGTTTATAAGGGATTATTTTATAGTTTGGGTAATTTAAAGGTTTACTTATTAAGTATTAAGCTTAATGCTTCTCGTTGTCTGATCACCAATAAGATTGATATGGTATAAATCTAAAATGAACTAGACATATGGATTTTAGGTTTCAGCCTTAGACTTAATAGCTCACGATCTTCCTTGAGGATATATAACCCTTTAATAGATTTCCTTACATGATAGGAATATACCTGTCGGGCGGGGGTAGCCATAATTGGAACTTAATCTTAATGAATCCAGATAATTTGGTTGACATAGACATATGGTTCAATTAGGTTAAACTGGGTATTTGTGTCTGACCATCGACAGAGGCTTACACATAATTTAGTGTTCCAGGTTAATAAATCAATATATTACCCAACTTTTAGATAACCACTTCATCTTTAAAATGATATTAAAAGAAATCACAACCTTAGATCTTTGTGTCTTTTATTTTCCTTAGTATTTTATTTTATCTTTTTATTTATTTATTTAGTAATTCCACAATCAACCAAATCAATCAAGCAATCAATTCCATTCTCCCTTTAATTAGATATTTGTAAATAAATAGATTCAACAATTAATAACAACAGTAGGAATTAAGTCCTCATGGGATCGATATTTTTATACTACTTGAACGATACGTGCGCTTGCGTTATACGTGTGTGTTTACGCCAGTCAAGTTTTTGGCGCCGTTGCCGGGGACTTATATTTCTTGAGTTGTTAATTTTGAAGCTATCTAATTTACTTGTATCTAATTTTCTTTATTTTTATCTGTAACTTTTATTTCTTTCTTTTATTTTCAGGTGGTTAAACAATGGAACACTACTGGGAGATTGAGAAATTACGATCTTTAGAAGAAGATACACCCCAAATCTGGGAGCAACAGTCCAGTTTTCTGAGGGCTGTTGTCCAGCCCAACAATTATCACTGGATGCCAGAACCAAAAAATACTACATTTGCTCAACAGAACTCAATGTGGAGATGTGACATATGTAATGGTGACCACCCAAGCGATTATTGCGAATACAACTACCATCCAGGGTGGCAGAACTATCAAGATCCTTCATGGTACGATGAACCATCACATTTCACAGAACCACATTTTCCATCTTATCCACCATCTATCTTTGATCTTCATCAACAACCAGAACCATCAGAGGAAGATCAATTGATTCACATGTTCAAAGAACAGACAGCTCAATTTGATGCACAATTTCATAGTCAAACAGAATCCATACAGAGAATGACAGATCAGATCAGACAATTAACAGAAAACCAGAACTATATACCTCAAGAACCAGTTCCAGATGACACTGATGAAGCCTTCGAATACCAATCATTTCACAATGACACTTCAACAGAGGAGGAGGCTGAGCAGTATCAACAACCAGATGTATCAGTTCAGGAGCCCCAACCGGCAAAGTCTCGATTTGATTTTTATTATTCAGATTCTGACGAGGATGAAGCTGAAATATTTGTACCAACTGCATCAAAAATTGAGGATAGAATTCTGAATCCTCAAAATGAAGATCTTGGAGCTTGCTTTACCAAAATGTTTGAAGAAGATCTACTCGAGCCAATCAATTCACCCGATTCAGAGGATGAAGACCTAATGTCTGACACATCTTTTCATCCTCATGTGGAGCAAGAAACAGAGCAAATGGAAGAGCAAATGTCTGACCTTAATAAAGATTCAGAGCATTCAGGAAAAACATCGATGTGTTGGGGAGTACAAATCAAAGATATCACCCAGAAGCTTGACAAAATGGAACTTCCATTTCAAGTCAAGCAACATACGAGACCTCCTAATTTTCTTTCTTTCTTTGCAGGAATCACTGGAACAACAAAGATTAAAAAGGTGGAACAAGCACTAAAGATGACAAAATTCTTTTTGCCACTTTTCCGTTGGAAGAGACCATTCAAAAGCAACGCTCACGGGATTGTCGTTAATCGGACATCCAAAACGACATTGAAACCTCCTTGACAAATAGATTTCAGTCACGTCTGGCTGAAGACGAAAAATTTAGCGCTAGCAGGGAGGCAACCCATGCAATTTGTTGTAATTTATTTTTCATATTTTATGTGAACTTTTTAATTTTGTGTGTTAGTTTTGCAGGAAAAATAAAAACGGAATTTTTTAGGACAAAGCAAGCCAGTGCAAGCGGGATTTTCACAAAATAAAAATTTGACAAAATCACGAAGATACAAAGTTGATCCAGGAGACGACCAAGTAAGGAGACATCTTTTGAGACGCGTCCCTATGGATTTATCCGTCACAAGACATGGTTTTGCCAAAAAAAAAATCCTGAGTCAAAACCCTAACCCTAAAGAAGCGAGTGTCGCGACGCTATGCAATTTTCAGTATCGCGACACTGACTCAAAATCAGGCCCAAAAACAGCAGCCGCCGAGAACAGAACCCATTTCCTTCACAGATCTCACCATTCTCTCTCAACTCACAACCACCACTGTCGAGACCATCTTCATCCTTGCCGAGACCTTCATCACCGTAACTGAACCCATCATCATCTTCTTCCTCAAACAACACCAAGACGCACCACGCACAAACCGAGAACCTCCACAACAACCCCCATCGTGAACCTTCATTGTTGACCATCACCTTCGCCACAAGCCGAAACCACCTAGATCTCACCATTTTCTCTCAAATCTCCACCATCATCGAAACCGCAAGAGCTGAGAACCACCACCACCTCCAACCGAGAGCCACTACCCCATCACTAAGAACCAAGCTTCACCGAACCCACCAAGATCCATCACAGCCACTTCAACCACAAACCAAAACAACCGAGCTTCCAGCCTTCAACCAAGAGACCCAATCCGAGAGCCATCGCCGAGATCCACCACCGTGAGAACCATCATCGCACCAAGCCTTTGCCGTGTCTCTCCACCACCACCGAGCCACCAACGAACCAAACCGAGATCCACCAAGCCGAGATCCACCGAGACTGCAACCATCTCGCCTGAACCGCACCACCACAGTCGAGACACCCAAACCGAGAACAAACAGAGCCGAAACCCACCAGCCACCGAGCCTTTGACCGAGACAACCACTGCCAGTAACTGATTCGGCCAAGTCACAATCCGAGCAACCAAAACCGAGAAGCCGTAAACCACCGTCACAGCCACTGAATCTTCACTGCCGAGAGTACTACCACTACCAGAATCAGAAACTGAAATTACGGTAATGATTTGATAAAACTTTGATTTGGTAAATGGTAAATTGATTTCGTAATTAGGATTGAATTGTGGTGTGTTTGATTTGGGAATTTTGAATTACGAAGTGTTGGATTGTTGATAATTTGATTCATAGATTGTGGGGGCGAAGAGTTGAATTGAGGTGTTTGTGGCATTTGATAGATTAAGGTTGTGTTGGATAATCAAAAATTCAGGGGAGACTTTGCCAGATTTTTCTGAAAAATACCAAATTTAGGCATTGTGTATTGATAATTTTTTTAGGGTGAATTTTGGGAAATTTTGAGTTTTTAGAGGTGATTCTGCCAAAATTTTAATGAAAAATTGTCAAATAGCGATCGTGGTAAGAACCGTAATTTGGACATAAATCTTAATCGGTAATTTTTCCTGTAAAATTTCAGTTCACCAGGTATTATCGTCTACACTCTTCTACTATTTAAGACATTAGGGATAATGTCTCATTTAGGTTTGGGGGAGGGAATTAGTTGATTAGTACCTTATTTTTAGTTTGTGTGTTGTTTTTATTTGTAGTTCAAAATTTTTCGAAAAATACAAAAAAAAAAAAATTGAAAAAGTTTCAAAAATTACAAAAATATTTTGCATTTTTAAGTTTTTATTTTGACTAAAAAAAGTGAAATTGGTTAAAGATAGCTGAGTAAGGAATTTCCACTCCTGAGACGTATCTCAAACCATTTTGAAACAAGTTAATTTTTGTTTATTTCATTTTGAATTATTTAATTTGTGAATTCTCCTTAACACTGACTAAAATGGATTTTCATATTCTCAGTTGGCAGGTATTATCAACATACATGGAAACATACGGACATGAGTTAAAATTGAAAAGTTTGTAATATTCAGTGCTCTAGTTTAATTGGAGGAAGCATCTCAAAAAGTGATAGAGTAAAAAAAAAAATCCGAGATCCGAATTAAGTCTGTAAGGGTGTTTTAACACCTAGTGCCCTAAAACCAACTGGTTTGGGAGTCACCGACCCAAAGCTCGCTACATGGATCAAAGATGCTGCAAAAATATATATATCTGAAGTCTGAGTAATTAAGTCCGTAGGGGTGTCTTAACACCTGGTGCCCTAAAGCCAACTGGTTTGGGAGCCACCGACCAAAAGCTCGCTATATAGATGAAAGGTATTGTATATAAATAAAAAAAATCAAAGAAAAGAACAAAATCAGAAAAATCAGAAAAATTATTCCATTGCTCCAAAAAAATGTGAAATCTGGTAGAACTTTAGGACAAAAATATTATTCTCTTATCAACTGGACTTATGACTGTTGTGGGCAAAAAAAAAAATGAGTTGATTGATATTTTGTTGGCTGTGTATATGAAGAATGGTAAAAATGATCGGAGAATTTACTTATTCAGTAATTTAGAAAGAAACAAAACAACTAGTAACTTGGAGTAGAAATTTCACCTGATTAGCTACTAACTTCTTTATTCTCTTTTCGCTTGTCTTTTTGCTTTTGTGTGCATTAGTTTTACTACCTTTTTACTTTTGTAAAATGTTTGTGGTATCATTATTGTAAACCCTCACGAGACTACAACTCGTCCACTGGGGACACCTAGGGGCTTAAAGGCTTGTTGCATATGCTAAATGCAATCGTGATCCCTACGAAAGTGGCTTAGTTAATTTTATTTTCATGTTATTTTATTCTATGTTTTGCTCGAGGACTAGCAAAATGATAGGTTTGGGGGTGTGATGAGTGGTATTTATATCACTATTTCCCACTCATTTATCCTAATATTTTGTATAGTTTCTTGAGTCTTGTGAATATTTTGATGTGTTTTGTGTTATTTTGTAGATAAATAAAGTTTCAGGACATTCTGGAGGTGATTTGGAGCAAAACTGTGAAAATCAGCAAAAAGGGCATTTTGGTAATTTCCCGCGGCGCAACACCAGGACCTTCCACGTCGTGACGCCTAACGTGCACCAGAGTCTGCTAATGTGCGACGGGTCAATGAATCAGAATTTGAGAAGTTTGACATTGCTAACGTGCGTCGTGCCACGTGTCACCATCACAGCCGATATGCTAACGTGCGTCGTGCCACGTGTCATCATCCTATGCTGCCGACACTCAGACTTCACACGTGTCGCCTTATCATCAGCCATGTCAGCGGTCAACGAGTCAACTTCGCCATGTGTCACACCATGTCATCAGCCACGTCACCAGGTCAACAGCGCCAACTTGCCACGTCAGCATCAGCCAATCACAGTGTGACACGTGTCGCAATCCTATTGTGCCGACAATTGCAATGCCACGTCCTCGCCACATCAGCATAACGTCATCAATGACGTCATCACAATAATTGAGTCTTAGCCGCCTTGCCACATGTCGCTTTAACAGTCAGCCGCCTTGCCACGTGTCGCCTCCTCAGCGTGCCACGTCCAACTGTTCCAGCGTCGCGACGCTGGCTTGGCGTCGCAACGCCAGATGCCCATCTGCGCCTATAAATTCAGCTTCGAATTTCAGATTTCTAGACATCTCTCTCTCTCTTGAATTTTCTTTAAAGTGAGAGTTTTCTCTCTCTAGATTTTTTATTTTTTTTAGTTTTTTAATTTTTAGTTTTGTAAATAATTTTAATTACGTTTTGTAATAATAGTTATTTAATTTTTACTTTTTACTATTTACAGTTTTTACTATTCACCATGAATAGGTAACTTCCCAGCTAGGGTGAAATGTATTTTTTTTTATTATTACTATTTAGATTAATCTCCCTTAAAAATAATATATTCACTATTTAAAATACTGACTTAAAAAGGATACCGCTATATTGGGGTTGGCGGTTGGTAATTTTATTTTAATCTGGATTTAAACCTCACTAATCAAGGATACCGCTATATTGGTCGGTTGGTAATTTAATTTTGGTTCCGCCTTTATGGCTGGTTGGACTTAATTTGACTTAATCAGGATACCGCCAGATTGGTCGGTTGGTAATATTATCATAAGTTTATATATTATTTTATGGGAGATATCTAAATTAGTAGTAGTAAAAGTAATTCCTTTTACTTAGCATTTTATTTTTTTTATTGTAATTTAATTTTCAGCTTTTACTTTATGTCTTTTACTTTTATGTTTTTACTAGTCTTAGTTATGTGTTAGTTTTCTGAGGTTGTGATGACTTTTAATATCACCGGTTTATAAGGGATTATTTTATAGTTTGGGTAATTTAAGGTTTACTTATTAAGTCTTAAGCTTAATGCTTCTTGTTGTCTGATCACCAATAAGATTGATATGGTAAATCTAAAATGAACTAGACATATGGATTTTAGGTTTCGGCCTTAGACTTAATAGCTCACGATCTTCCTTGAGGATATATAACCCTTTAATAGATTTCTTTACAAGATAGGAATATACCTGTCGGGCGGGGGGCGGGGGTAGCCATAATTGGAACTTAATCTTAATGAATCCAGATAATTTGGTTGACATAGACATATGGTTCAATTAGGTTAAACTGGGTATTTGTGTCTGACCATCGACAGAGGCTTACACATAATTTAGTGTTCCAAGTTAATAATCAATATATTACCCAACTTTTAGATAACCACTTCATCTTTAAATGATATTAAAAGAAATCACAACCTTAGATTGTGATTTAGGCATTGTGTATTGATAATTTTTTTAGGGTGAATTTTGGGAAATTTTGAGTTTTTAGAGGTGATTCTGCCAAAATTTTAATGAAAAATTGTCAAATAGCGATCGTGGTAAGAACCGTAATTTGGACATAAATCTTAATCGGTAATTTTTCCTGTAAAATTTCAGTTCACCACGTATTATCGTCTACACTCTTCTACTGTTTAAGACATTAGGGATAATGTCTCATTTAGGTTTGGGGGAGGGAATTAGTTGATTAGTACCTTATTTTTAGTTTGTGTGTTGTTTTTATTTGTAGTTCAAAATTTTTCGAAAAATACAAAAAAAATTGAAAAAGTTTCAAAAATTACAAAAATATTTTGCATTTTTAAGTTTTTATTTTGACTAAAAAAAGTGAAATTGGTAAAAGATAGCTGAGTAAGGAATTTCCACTCCTGAGACGTATCTCAAACCATTTTTGAAACAAGTTAATTTTTGTTTATTTCATTTTGAATTATTTAATTTGTGAATTCTCCTTAACACTGACTAAAATGGATTTTCATATTCTCAGTTGGCAGGTATTATCAACATACATGGAAACATACGGACATGAGTTAAAATTGAAAAGTTTGTAATATTCAGTGCTCTAGTTTAATTGGAGGAAGCATCTCAAAAAGTGATAGAGTAAAAAAAAAAAATCCGAGATCCGATTTATTAAGTCTGTAAGGGTGTTTTAACACCTAGTGCCCTAAAACCAACTGGTTTGGGAGTCACCGACCCAAAGCTCGCTACATGGATCAAAGATGCTGCAAAAATATATATATCTGAAGTCTGAGTAATTAAGTCCGTAGGGGTGTCTTAACACCTGGTGCCCTAAAGCCAACTGGTTTGGGAGCCACCGACCAAAAGCTCGCTATATAGATGAAAGGTATTGTATATAAATAAAAAAAATCAAAGAAAAAGACAAAATCAGAAAAATCAGAAAAATTATTCCATTGCTCCAAAAAAATGTGAAATCTGGTAGAACTTTAGGACAAAAATATTATTCTCTTATCAACTGGACTTATGACTGTTGTGGGCAAAAAAAAAAAATGAGTTGATTGATATTTTGTTGGCTGTGTATATGAAGAATGGTAAAAATGATCGGAGAATTTACTTATTCAGTAATTTAGAAAGAAACAAAACAACTAGTAACTTGGAGTAGAAATTTCACCTGATTAGCTACTAACTTCTTTATTCTCTTTTCGCTTGTCTTTTTGCTTTTGTGTGCATTAGTTTTACTACCTTTTTACTTTTGTAAAATGTTTGTGGGTATCATTATTGTAAACCCTCACGAGACTACAACTCGTCCACTAGGGACACCTAGGGGCTTAAAGGCTTGTTGCATATGCTAAATGCAATCGTGATCCCTACGAAAGTGGCTTAGTTAATTTTATTTTCATGTTATTTTATTCTATGTTTTGCTCGAGGACTAGCAAAATGATAGGTTTGGGGGTGTGATGAGTGGTATTTATATCACTATTTCCCACTCATTATCCTAATATTTTGTATAGTTTCTTGAGTCTTGTGAATATTTTGATGTGTTTTGTGTTATTTTGTAGATAAATAAAGTTTCAGGACATTCTGGAGGTGATTTGGAGCAAAACTGTGAAAATCAGCAAAAAGGGCATTTTGGTAATTTCCCGCGGCGCAACACCAGGACCTTCCACGTCGTGACGCCTAACGTGCACCAGAGTCTGCTAATGTGCGACGGGTCAACGAATCAGAATTTGAGAAGTTTGACATTGCTAACGTGCGTCGTGCCACGTGTCACCATCACAGCCGATATGCTAACGTGCGTCGTGCCACGTGTCATCATCCTATGCTGCCGACACTCAGACTTCACACGTGTCACCTTATCATCAGCCATGTCAGCGGTCAACGAGTCAACTTCGCCATGTGTCACACCATGTCATCAGCCACGTCACCAGGTCAACAGCGCCAACTTGCCACGTCAGCATCAGCCAATCACAGTGTGACACGTGTCGCAATCCTATTGTGCCGACAATTGCAATGCCACGTCATCGCCACGTCAGCATAACGTCATCAATGACGTCATCACAATAATTGAGTCTTAGCCGCCTTGCCACATGTCGCTTTAACAGTCAGCCGCCTTGCCACGTGTCGCCTCCTCAGCGTGCCACGTCCAACTGTTCCAGCGTCGCGACGCTGGCTTGGCGTCGCAACGCCAGATGCCCATCTGCGCCTATAAATTCAGCTTCGAATTTCAGATTTCTAGACATCTCTCTCTCTCTTGAATTTTCTTTAAAGTGAGAGTTTTCTCTCTCTAGATTTTTTATTTTTTTTAGTTTTTTAATTTTTAGTTTTGTAAATAATTTTAATTACGTTTTGTAATAATAGTTATTTAATTTTTACTTTTTACTATTTACAGTTTTTACTATTCACCATGAATAGGTAACTTCCCAGCTAGGGTGAAATGTAATTTTTTTTATTATTACTATTTAGATTAATCTCCCTTAAAAATAATATATTCACTATTTAAAATACTGACTTAAAAAGGATACCGCTATATTGGCCGGTTGGTAATTTTATTTTAATCTGATTTAAACCTCACTAATCAAGGATACCGCTATATTGGTCGGTTGGTAATTTAATTTTGGTTCCGCCTTTATGGCTGGTTGGACTTAATTTGACTTAATCAGGATACCGCCAGATTGGTCGGTTGGTAATATTATCATAAGTTTATTTATTATTTTATGGGAGATATCTAAATTAGTAGTAGTAAAAGTAATTCCTTTTACCTTAGCATTTTATTTTATTTTATTGTAATTTAATTTTCAGCTTTTACTTTATGTCTTTTACTTTTATGTTTTTACTAGTCTTAGTTATGTGTTAGTTTTCTGAGGTTGTGATGACTTTTAATATCACCGGTTTATAAGGGATTATTTTATAGTTTGGGTAATTTAAAGGTTTACTTATTAAGTCTTAAGCTTAATGCTTCTTGTTGTCTGATCACCAATAAGATTGATATGGTAAATCTAAAATGAACTAGACATATGGATTTTAGGTTTCGGCCTTAGACTTAATAGCTCACGATCTTCCTTGAGGATATATAACCCTTTAATAGATTTCTTTACAAGATAGGAATATACCTGTCGGGCGGGGGTAGCCATAATTGGAACTTAATCTTAATGAATCCAGATAATTTGGTTGACATAGACATATGGTTCAATTAGGTTAAACTGGGTATTTGTGTCTGACCATCGACAGAGGCTTACACATAATTTAGTGTTCCAGGTTAATAAATCAATATATTACCCAACTTTTAGATAACCACTTCATCTTTAAAATGATATTAAAAGAAATCACAACCTTAGATCTTTGTGTCTTTTATTTTCCTTAGTATTTTCTTTTATCTTTTTATTTATTTATTTAGTAATTCCACAATCAACCAAATCAATCAAGCAATCAATTCCATTCTCCCTTTAATTAGATATTTGTAAATAAATAGATTCAACAATTAATAACAACAGTAGGAATTAAGTCCTTGTGGGATCAATATTTTTATACTACTTGAACGATATGTGCGCTTGCGTTATACGTGTGTGTTTATGCCGGTCAATAGGACGCACACAGGAGCCGCGAACGCGAAGAGTAATAATTGAACTGGCGCCATGGTGCCACAATCTTACACTAATTCCAGCAAGTGAGGCGCCACGGCGCCAGAAGCACATACAAAATCCAGAAGAACCAGCATCATGGCGCCGAGAAGATCATCGGCGCCGCAACGCCAGTTTAGATGATAAGGCCGGGCGCCGCAGCGTCCTCTACACCCCACACAAAAGTCCCGAGGATTTGGCACTGCGGCGCTACGGGAAGCTTTGACGCGCGTCCAGGTTTCAGCTTTTAGGGTTTTTCTAAACTCCTAATGACACCCAGACACCACTATAAATATAACGGTTCGTCCAGACTCAAAGAGGAGGCTAGTTACAAAAATAACAACAAGAAATCAGAGTTGTGCAGATTCCCGGGGTCAGAAACAATGATTTATTCAATGATTTCCCAACCTATCTCTGTTATTTCTTTATCCAGTATGCGGAACTAATCTCTTAAGCAAAGCTAATGGCGAACTCTTATACCCAACTCTTGTATTTTCGTTATTTGATTCATGGATGGTCTTATTTGTTTAATACAATTGTTATTCTATTCGTCTCTTTATTCTTTTGATTATTCTAATTTGAGAACTATATTTCATTAATTTACATATAGATTCAGTCACGCTTTTTCTATGTGTTGTTGGTAAAATTAGTTGTGATTGGTTAAGGTTGTTTTGCGAGTTAATCTTCTACTGCAATATTGCCCGAGGGTATATGGTCGTCGTTAGATATGTTGTAATGATAACCTTGTGAGTTATGAACGTAGAGAAGATAAAATAACAATTACCTTAGAACTTAAACTGGTGTAGAATTGAATATCCTCCAATTGTGGATTTGGGACGTGAAATCCTCAATTGCGTAATAAAATGAGACTTAAAATGGAGCTTGAAGCAGAGGAAAGAAAGCTTGAAGAAACATTAGAGTATCAAAGACGAATAGAGAATGAGGCTAAACTGAAACATCTTGCTTTGCAAACCAAAAAATGTGCTCAAACATTTGGAGAAAATGTGGCTGAGGGAGCCAATGATGTTTACTTGGGTCATGGCACTAATGATCTAGAAATGAATGTGTCGATGAAACTTTCAACACCGGTAAGCATCACTGTCTTTGTGCTGTTACATGTATAAGATAGAATTTGATGCTACCAGTTTGCGTGTCCCTTCCCATGGACAATTGGACATAGAAATGAATTCTGGAGATATGTTAAGAGAAAACTTTTGCTTCTTACTTTAGGGGATTTGTATCGAAGGTACCTCATGAACATCACTTTTCAGGTACAGTTGGTGCTAAAAGATGGATTCCCAAACACCTTTGAAGGCACGCCAGTGAATACTACTGCTAATGGCACTGCCGTGCCAATCAGATCCTCTCCCACTTCCAGTGTCCAGAACATTGATGCTGTTTGTCACACAAGCATTAATCAAGGTTCACAATCATTTGGAATGTAATTGTATGGTTTACCACATGGAGACATGTTCACCATCTTTTCATATTGTGTAGGGCTACCCAATGGAGGAACTCCGGAGGATGGTTTTCTTCCTACTGATAGACGAACAGGAAGGAGAGGTAGAAGGCAGAGGAGTTCTAGTAGATCTCAAGATGGGAAGAGTCAGGCCTTGTCATCCGAAAAGGAAAATAATGAAGTTAGATCGAATGACAGTCTCCTTATTGGTGCTTGTAAGCTTTATACTCGTTTTGTTTTTTGTTTTATGTTTTATGTTTTATGTTTTATGTTTTATGTTTTATGTTTTATGTTTTAATGTACTATATAAACATTTTTTACTTGTTTGATTGTGCCAGCTGCATTCATTTTCAGTTTTGATTTCATGGCAGTATAGAATCTAAGCATACAAGTAGACTTAAATACGTGGGGTGATATTGGGATTTTAGATCACTTGGCATGGCAACATGGTAAAACATATGAATCTTAGTTGCTTGTCATTCTACATACATTGGAAGAAAACCAAATTGATTATTTTTACTGTGGTCAGTTAGAAGTTACGAGCATGAAGATTAATTTGCTTGTTTCTTTCTTTGGGGGCAATCATCATTTTTTCCTTTAATTTATATCACAAATGTTAGTTGCTTGTCATCAATTTTACGAGTTAGTATACAGTTAATGTCTTATAGATGCTTTATTGTTTTGAGCATTGCCGGGCCATGGTCCATCTCTTGAATATGGAACTAATGTTATCATGGATCTGTTTATACTGAATCAGCTGCTCCTTACTTGGGAGACAGTGGAACAAAGACATTGAGACAATTACATGTAGAGGAGGACGATGAGGAAAGCTGACCTTAAGCAAGCTGTACGCCAAAGCCTTGGTAAACTCTGTTTTTCTTCCTATTTTTCCTGTAAGCTTCTTGTTTTTATGTTACTCTCGTAATTATATATGTGAAGCTATTTAGCATAGTTGTCAAAGGCGCGCCTCAGGTTCAGGCTTAGATCACTGCGCCTCATGAAGGGTCAGGTTAGGCGAGGCGACCTTCATCAGCATGCGCCTTTGAGATGCGCTTTGGTGCGCCTCATAAAAATGTGTGAGGAAACCCCTACTTAGATTGAACCACCCAACCCGAAATCAAGTTTTATAACATTTCTTTAATAAATTAAGATAGATTTTGGGGTGAGCTTTAAATTTCAGCAAACATTTATATATTTATATTGCAATTTTCTCCTCAGCTTCATCAGGCGTGCCCCTTGTGCTTGAGGCGCTCGCCTAGGCCCGAGGACCCTTTGCGCCTTAGAGCGCCTTGCGCCTTTAACAACACTGCTATTTAGTGACTGAATGGACTTTAAGATATAAAGGAAACTGAATTACTTACCAGTGGGTAATTACTGTAAAGTGTTCCCAATACTAGTTGTGAACTTTCTAACATTTGGTTCTGTTGTTTTTCAGACGCGTTCCAAGCGCATAAAAAAATACCTTCGGTTTCAAGTTTGAGGATGCCACAAAAAGTGCCTCTGGAAGCAAATAAAGTCGGGGTTTCATCAAATGAAGCCAGCATTGAAAATGTGAATGGAATTGATGTCTATGGTACAGGACTGAAGAATGAAGTTGGTGAATACAATTGCTTTCTAAATGTTATTATACAGGTGGTACATAGATGTTTTTCTTGTCGAGTTTTATGATCTTCATTGCTGCACCCATCTTTTAATTTTTTTTGTTTAACTTTGATTTTTTTGGCTGAATTGTTTCTTTTTTTTTCCTATATAAATTTAGTCGTAATGGCATTTAAGTCATTTTCGAGAGGAGTTCTTGAGGAGGTCACCATCAGAACATTTTCATGTGGGAGATCCATGTGTTGTCTGTGCACTGTATGAGATTTTTACTGCCCTGAGCATTGCGTCAACAGATACTCGGAAAGAGGCAGTTGCCCCTACAACTTTGAGGATAGCACTGAGTAATTTACCAGATAGTAATTTCTTCCAGGAGGTAAATTCACAGAACTACATTCACCCTTTGCCTTGAGTCGTTTTACTTTCTATTCCTCTGTCGTTCCCACTTAATCATGGTTACTGTTTTAATGTCTCGACTAAGATGATGGTTACTGACAGGCTCAGATGAATGATGCTTCTGAAGTACTACTAGTAATATTCGAGTGCTTCATAGGTCTTTCACACTTGGTTCTAGTGTCTCTGATAATGAATCGGTGGAAAACAATTGCATGGGCTCTTGGGATTGTACAAACACTGCTTGCATGGTCCATTCTTTTTTTGGAATGAACATTTCTGAACGAATGTACTGCTACAATTGTGGTTTAGAATCCAGGCATCTAAAGTACACTTCATTCTTTCATAACATAAATGCCAGTGCCCTCCGAACAACAAAGGTATCTACTACAGGAAGAAATTTTTTTATACCAGGTTTGTTACAGGAAATTATGCCCCTATTCCTCATGACTTTTTCACTTCTTTTGCCCCTCAGGTTATGTGTGCAGAAAGCTCCTTGGATGATCTCTTAAATCTTGTAGAGATGAATCATCAGTTAGCTTGTGATCCAGAGGCTGGTGGCTGTGGGAAGCTCAACTATATCCATCACATTCTCTCATCTCCACCACATGTTTTCACAACAGGTGATTTAGAGATGTCAGGACAAATCTTATCAGCAGTGTCTTTTATGGAAACTCATATTGATGGTTGTGCTTGGTCTTTGCAGTTCTGGGTTGGCAGAATACATGTGAGAGTTCCGATGACATAACAGCAACACTGGCAGCCCTAAGTCCTGAGATTGATATTAGTGTTCTTTAACGTGGGCTGGATCCAAAGAGAAGACATAACTTGGTTTCAGTGGTATGTATACTTGGATGAACTTTGAATATAAATATTTTGATGTTGATTAATATGTGATGAGCTTTTTTGTTCTTAGCTGATAAAATGTCTGATGAATGATAAGAACTTAGTGATGCAGGCACCAATGTTAAAACATCATTTATATCTATGTTTTGCAACTTTCAGGTTTGCTACTATGGGCAGCATTATCATTGCTTTGCCTACAATCATGACCATGAACGGTGGATTATGTATGACGACAAAACTGTGAAGGTAAAATCAACTACATCTAAAACGACGCCATTTAATAGGTGCCATTTTTCCTGTGTTACAATTTGCATTTGATGTTTAGGTCATTGGTAGCTGGTCTGATGTTCTTAGCATCTATGAAAGGGGGCAGTTGCAACCTCAGGTTCTTTTCTTTTGTGAGAAACTGAGAAACCGAGAGAGTTTGAAGAAAATATTGTTTTCTCATCATTCGATGAGAACATATGTTGCCTTTATATAGGCTTACAAGCTCGGATATTTCGGGAAGGTATCCGTTACAATATTATGGTAATAATGTACAATTAATTACAAAATCAATTATAATCAATTGACTTAAATACAATTATAATTGGCAATATATCATGCCATATCTTAATATCCCCCCTCAAACTCAAGGTGGTAGTAGAGGAACCAGCTTGAGTTTGGAAACAAGAGTGAGAAAGTGGCTGGGAAGAAATGACTTAGTGAAAATATCCGCCAGTTGGTCAGCGGATCGGAGATAAATCAACTGAATAGTGCCCTGAATAATATGTTGACGTATGAAGTGACAATCAATCTCGATATGTTTGGTTCGCTCATGAAAGACATCATTATGAGCGATTTGAATAGCACTCTGGTTGTCACAGTAAAGTCTGATAGAAGGTGGTTGAGGGACACCAATATCCTCCAACAGCCATCGTAACCATAATAGCTCGGCTGTAGTATCAGCAAGAGCCCTATACTCAGCCTCAGTACTAGAACGAGCAACAAGAGTTTGTTTCTTGCTACGCCAAGATATAAGAGAGTCACCGAGAAATAGGCAATAGCCAGTGGTGGATCGACGATCGGTAGGATCGCCCGCCCAATCTGAGTCTGAATAAGCACGAACCTCAAGGGAAGAATGAGAGGAGAAGTGAAGACCATAGAAGAAAGTGCCCTTAAGATAGCGAAGTATACGCAGCACAGCAGCATAATGTGTGGAACGAGGAGCAGCCATGAACTGACTAACAATGTGAACAGCATAAGCAATATCCGGTCGAGTCACTGTAAGATAAATGAGGCTACCAACTAATTGACGGTAGAGAGTAGGATCATCTAGAGAGGTTCCATCCATAGGGGTAAGCCGAACATTATACTCAATGGGGGTAGGAGCTGTCTTGCTGTCGGTCAGACCAGCTCGAGAAATGAGATCAGAGGCATATTTTGCCTGGGAAAGATAATATCCATCATCAGAGGAGGTAACTTCAAGACCGAGAAAGTAGCTCAGAATACCGAGATCTTTCATCTCAAATTGGCTACTAAGAGACTGCTTGAGATCAGTGATTCCAGAAGTATCATCACCAGTAATAACCATGTCATCAACATAAAGGAGTAACAAGACAATACCGTTATCAGATTTACGAATAAACAAAGCCGAGTCATGTGGGCTGGAGGTGAACCCAAGTTGATGAATAACAGTACTAAATTTGTCAAACCATGCCCGAGGAGCTTGCTTCAGACCATAGAGAGCTCGTCGTAGGCGGCACACTTTGTTTGATGGATGAGAAAGACCAGGAGGTGGTTTCATATACACTTCTTCAGAAAGAACACCATTGAGAAACGCATTCTTGACATCCATCTGAAACAAACTCCATTTCCGAACAGCAGCAATAGCAAGTAAGCTGCGGACTGATGTGAGACGAGCAACTGGAACAAAGGTTTCCTCATAATCAACCCCATATTCTTGTGTAAAGCCCTTGGCAACAAGACGTGCTTTATAGCGTTCAACAGAGCCATCTGAATGAGTTTTAATCTTATACACCCATTTACACCCCACAAGAGTTTTACCAGCAGGAAGGTCAACTAAGTCCCAAGTACCGGTCTTGTCCAACGCATGTAATTCTTCGTGCATAGCTTGCTGCCAATGAGGATCAGTGGATGCTTCTTTATAGGACTGTGGTTCATGTAAGGAAACAATAGCAGAGAAACAATGATATCGGTTAAGATAAAGAGGAGGATGTCTTACTCGAGTAGGATAACGAGAGGAGGATGCATCAAGGTTGTTTTCTATCTCAACAGGAGCAGTGGTAGGATCAGCAGACGAGGCGGCATTAGGAGCAGGCATAAGAGTAGATTGGTCATCGGTAGGCTCGTCCATATGTCCTGCATCATCAGTATTGGGAAACAACTCTATAGAGGGGTTAGTAAATAATGGAAGGTGGGAGGAGGAAGAGACTTTGAAGTCGGAAAGAGAGGAAAACATTGTGTGTTCCCAGAAGACGACATGACGGGAGATTCGAAGTTTTTGTGACACAAGGTCCCAACAACGATAGCCTTTGTGTACGATACCATAACCGAGAAAACAACATAATCGAGCACGAGGTTCTAACTTGTGATGTTCAGTTGGAGGGAGAAGGACAAAGCATGCACACCCAAAAACCTTAAGAAGTTCATAGGAAGGTGAAATACCATGTAAGCACTCATATGGAGACTGGTGGACTACAGCAGAGGGTATTCGATTGATAATATAAACAGCTGTGAGGGCGGCCTCACCCCAAAATTTCTCGGGGCAGGAGGAAGAAACAAGCATGGATCGGACTGTATCTAGAATATGGCGATGTTTACGTTCAGCTCGTCCATTTTGTTGAGATGTATATGGACATGATCGTTGGACTAGTGTACCGTGATCGGTAAGGAATGATTGAAGCTTAGAGTCAAGATATTCCATAGCATTGTCGGTGCGTAGTATTTTGATGGTTTTGGAGAATTGAGTTTTGACCATTTTGGCAAAGTCAATGTAAAGCTGGGGAAGTTCGGACCGCTGTTTCATGAGAAATATCCAGGTAAAACGCGAATAATCATCAATGAATATCACAAAATATCTTGATCCCCCCATAGTTGGTGTAGGTGAAGGACCCCATATATCAGAATGAATTAAATCAAAATGAGCAGTCGAAATAGACTGATTATTATTAAAAGACAAAGCTGGTTGTTTGCCAAGCTGACAAGAAACACAATGTAAATCTTTGACTGTAATAGAACCTAAAGACCCATTGGAAATCAAAGGACGAAGTTTACTTAAGGAAGCATGACCGAGACGTAGATGCCAGAGATGAAGAGGAGAAGAGCTAGTTGCAGCACATAACTGGGAGATACGAGCGGAAGGAAGATGCAGGGAAGTGAGCTCAAACAGATGTCCAATTCTACGGCCTGTCCCAATAATCTGTCCCGTCTGCGGATCCTGTACACGACAACCATTGGAAGAAAAAATTAGTTCAAGGCCAAGTTCACACAATTGTCCAACAGAAATAAGATTAAATGTAAGTTTGGGAATTAAAAAAGTGTTGGGTAGTGTGAGTGTAGAGGTAGTAATTTGTCCGGTTTGACTGACATTCATCTGTGAGCCGTCGGCAGTATGTATCGGCGGTGCAGTAGTGTTTAGATCCAAAGTGGAGAAAAAGTGAGGTTGAGAAGTCATGTGATTACAACAACCAGAATCAAAAAACCAAGAGGAATTACCTGATGTAGTAGACAAGGCAGTGGAAGTACCAGAAGGAATGGAAAGTATTTGTCTAAGAAGGGATTCTAAGTTACCAGTAGGCATGTGAGAGGAAGAAGGGATACTGACGTCATTGGCGGCAGCAGCAGCTATCACAGGCCTCAGAGGTTGACCGGGTCGGGGAGGACGAGTGGGGCAATGTTCAATTGTGTGTCCAGACAGCTTGCAGTAGCGGCAATCTATCTTAGTAGGGCAATGGGATGCAACATGGCCTTTTTTCTTGCATTTGTGACATTCAGTAAGGCTGCATTCAGTTAAAGTATGGCCAGATTTATTGCATGTACGACATATCTTGGGACCACCTCGGAAGGAGTATTTGTTGGCTACGGCAAGCACGGTATCATCTTGAGGAGGCTTAAGTAACCCTAATCTGGTTTCATCAGATAATAAGCGAGAGACAGCAGCCTCCAATGTCGGCAGGGGAGTTTGATGTAATAAAGAAGCTCTGCAAGATTCAAAATCATCAGTAAGAGCCATAAGAAATTGAATTAACCTCATTCGCTCACGGTATGCAGTATATTTGGCCGCATCAACAGCACAATCCATCGGAGGTTCTGAAAGAGCAAGTTGATCCCAAACAGCCTCCATTTTAGCAAGAAAGCTGGTAATAGGCTGACCTCTATCCTGTTTTAAATTATGCAACTCCTCCCACAATTGGTACTGACTAGAGAGATCAGAGGTAGTGTATCGCATTTCAAGTAAATCCCAGACTTCTTTGGCAGTGTCATAGCGCCCAAATTGGTGGTGAATAGAGGGAGTAGAAGTATTTCGAAACCATGTCAGAATCTGATGATTCTTGCTATCACAGTCTTCAAGACGATCCGCAAACTTATCATCAGGCTCATCAACACTCTGTTTGGGGAGCTTGATATCCCCCGTGACATAGCGCCATAACTTTCGGCCTTTGAGAAAACTGCGCATCCCCTGAACCCAGAGACGGTAGTTTGAACCTGTGAGAATGGTAGGAATGGGCTGCATAACATCAGATTTGTCCATTTGGAAAAGTTCAGAGAGGTCCTGGAGTGGAACAACTTCACAAGGGACTGTTTGGAAACAGTAACTGGGGGAAGAACCTAGGCGTCTGATACCATGTGAGAAACTGAGAAACCGAGAGAGTTTGAAGAAAATATTGTTTTCTCATCATTCGATGAGAACATATGTTGCCTTTATATAGGCTTACAAGCTCGGATATTTCGGGAAGGTATCCGTTACAATATTATGGTAATAATGTACAATTAATTACAAAATCAATTATAATCAATTGACTTAAATACAATTATAATTGGCAATATATCATGCCATATCTTAATATCTTTGAATCTATATATTAGATATATAATGGTATTTACCAATTATAATGGGAGAACATGAGGTTTGTTATGACCTGGCATTTGATCAGTCTGTGACGGCAAGTGGTTTATGGTGACACCATTGCGTCCTACATTCCCTGCAGCTGAGACGGTAATATTCAGTACTCATGGGCATTGGTTTCAAAATAAGTTCAGAAGTTTTGGTACAAAATTAGGAGTCGAGATATAAATCATAAATCAAGAGTTTCGTGGATTTATTAAAGAATTTTGTAGGACAAAGTCCCCTTTTTGGAAGAACAATGTGTCGAAAGGATATATCTTTTTATGTTGACGAAAATCAGAGAATTAGTAGTTTAAGTTTAGAGCCTGAAATGTAGTTTTTGGTTCAATTGCATCGGGGGTATTTTGTCTGCATAGCAGGGGCAGCTGTCCAATGCATTTTCACCCTTTTTATGGAGATTATTGCCAATAAGCAATTTGGTGGAGGAAAAAAGTAAATACCATGTCGGTGTTAATGAATAAATTGGAGGAGCTTGTTGCTAGGTCCATGCTTATAAATGGGGATTAGTTATTTAGTGGCAAAAATCTCTGCTAGATGTTTTCTTCTTTATGTATTACTTTATTTTCCCCAAATCTAAGGAGGTCGTGTATAGATATCAATTCATGGTCCCTTTGGGTCCATAAACTCCTTGTGCCTCAGCATATAGTAAATTTATTATCATTATGATGCCAGTGGGGTTAAAATCTGCGGATCATCTTGTTCATTTATTCAATCGTCTTGTTATGGTTTCATGTCTTCATGTGTATAAGTATTGTTGCTGCATTTATATTTTGAACGACTTCCCCTTTTACTGAGTAGGATTTTTAGCTTTCATTTAGGGAAAATAGAAGAAAAATAAATTGCTATTTTCTCACTTTCTTTTATCCTTGTGGTGGCATGAAACGATTGCACTGAACTTCACGATGAAATTGCCACCTTTAGCAAGTCGCCCTCTCTTTAATTCTCTCAAATTTCAGGTTTCTGATAAATATTTCAAGTTTATATTAAACGTGTTCAAGTTGAAACGTTTAGTGATAGAAGTTTCAAATTCAATCGTTTCGTTTCAACTTCAATGCCCATGTACCTCTACTCTACAGGGTTTATTAGCGACAATCGTGTCTTTTCAAAACTTGCATAAATTTAAGGGTTATTGTCATTTCATTACTTCAAAAGTTGAGAAATAACAATGGATAAAAGAAGTATCGAGTTGTAATATTTTACTATTATATTTTACAAAAACTTGTAATATAGATATTGCAGTTGCTATAATAGTCTGATTGGTGTCTTGTATGCGTCCTCAACATCTATATGACTTCTAGCATCGAGATTCGATGCGCACGCTGCTGTGAAACCTTGTAATGCATCCCAAAAACGTGAGGAAAGATAGAGAGTAAAGTGTTTGAGAGTTTTTTGTAAAGCTTGGATTATAAGCTTTGTAATTCTTTTGTGGGTATATATAAAAGAAGAGTTTTCTCTCAATTCACCTCTATTATTGTGTGTTTATTCACAACAAGTGGTATCAGAGCTACGGTTCCACGGAGGGATCCCGAAATTCAGAAACGAAGTTTCGGTTCGGAAAGTCGATTCTGACGAAAGTTGTCGAAAATCGATTTTGAGCATATCATCGGACTTTTCACGGCGAGACGAGCACGGCAGTATTTTCCGACGATCAAACGGAGGTTCCAGCACTCCTCACGCGCCGCACGCGCCGTCCAGAGAGAAGCCCACGCGCCCCACGCGCATCTCACGCGCACAACGCGCCCAAAGGTTGAAGACGAAGCTGAGTCATCCGCCACGTCAGCGCACAGTCAGCGTCCAGTCAGCGACACGTCAGCAGACCCTGCACAGTCAGCAGCCCAGTCAGCAGGACACGTCATCACACAGTCAGCTGACAGGTGGCATCCAGTCAGCAGCCACGTCAGCAGAACTGCCACGTCAGCGGTGCCTGGTAAATTTCATATAGGTCCCTGAACTTTCTGGAAATTACAATTTAGCCCTTATACTTTCATAATTTTCAACTTAGTCCCTGAACTTTTTTGGAAATTGCAATATAGTCCCTGAACTTTTCTGTAATTGCAATTTGGCCCCTGAACTTTCGGAAATTGCACTTTGACCCCTGTAATTTCTGGAATTTGTTATTTGGTCCCTGTCTCGGATTTTGACAAACGAAGTGTCATTTCCACCATTTTCGACCATTCCGGACGCAACGGTGAGGTCCGTTTTTTGAAATTCTACCTAGAATTTTTTGTGATGGAAGGGGGCAACGGAAAAATGATTTTGTTAACCAGTACAAACTATTTCACATGGAGAGGAAGGATGAAAGACCTTTTGTATGTGAAGGACTATGATGGACCGGTATTTCTGGAGAAGAAACCAGAAGGAATATCCGATGAGAAGTGGGCTAATCTTCACCAGAAAACATGCAGTACTATTCGTCAGTGGATCGACGATAGTATCGTCAACCATGTCAGTGAAGATGCAAATGCACGTACCTTATGGGGAAAGCTGGAGGAGCTTTTCCGAGCAAAGACTGGCAACAACAAGCTGTACTACATTAAGAAGATGATGGGTTTGAAATACCAGGAGGGTACAGCTGTGGCGGATCACATCAACGATTTCCTCGGAACCATGAAGGAATTATCGGGATTGGGCATAGACTTCGGAGATGAGGTAAATGACTTAATACTCCTTAATACGTTACCAGAATCTTGGGAAACGTTCAGATCTACGGTGATCAATTCAGCCGCAGATGGGAAAGTCACTATTGAGATGGCAAAGACCAGGATCTTCGAGGAAGAAAAGAGGACGAGAATGCAGGAGTCAGCATCAGCCTCAACCTCAGAAGCTCTAGTGACAGAAAAGAACACCAGAAGGGGGAGGAGTAAAAGCCGAGGCCCAGGGAGATCAGACAAGAACCGAGGGAAATCAAGAACGAGGGATATTGAGTGCTATCACTGTGAGAAGAAAGGCCATATAAAGCGGGATTGCTACAAACTGAAGAACGAGCAGTCCAGGAGAGATGGTGACTCTAATCAAGAAAGAGTTGTTACAACCACCGAGAAAACCTCCAAAGACTTCTGCATAATGTATGAAGAAAACGTTGTGAATCTTGCCAGCCACGAGACCAGTTGGGTGATAGATAGTGGCGCATCCATACACGCCACATCTCGCAGAGACTTCTTTTCATCTTACACACCAGGGGACTACGGTGCTGTAAGGATGGGGAATGACGGACAGTCCAAAGCCGTCGGTATTGGAGACATCTGCCTTGAAACAGAGAACGGGACAAGGCTAGTGTTGAAGGGAGTCAAGCACATCCCAGATATCTGGTTAAACCTGATCTCAACAGGCAAGCTGGATGATGAAGGTTTCTACAGCACCTTTAGTGACGGATGCTGGAAGCTCACTAAAGAATCAATGGTGGTGGCACGAGGTAAGAAAGACTCAACTCTGTATTTGATGCATGCTAAGCTTTCCAATAGTAGCATAAATACAGTCAACAGTAATGAGGCAGCCGAGTTATGGCATAAAAAGCTCGGTCACATGAGCCAAACAGGGATGGAGATACTATGCAGGCGGAATGTTCTTCCGGAACTGAAGAACTCACACTTACGGAAGTGTGAACACTGCATGGCTGGAAAGCAGAACAGAGTATCCTTCCAGAGCTCCCCGCCTCAACGGAAACCGGAGGTACTAGATCTCATACATTCAGATGTACGCGGTCCGATGCAGACACGAACACTTGGTGGGTCACTGTATTTTGTGACATTTATTGATGATCATTCAAGGAAGATCTGGGCATACACCTTAAAGAGAAAAGATCAAGTGCTGGGAGTGTTCAAGGAGTTTCATGCTTTGGTGGAGAGAGAAACCGGCAAGAAACTGAAGTGCATCAGAACAGATAACGGTGGAGAATACAGAGGTCCGTTTGATCAGTACTGCAAGACGCAAGGAATCAGACATCAAACGACACCTCCGAAGACACCTCAGCTGAATGGCCTAGCTGAGAGGATGAACAGAACCTTGTGCGAGAGGATCAGAAGCTTGCTGTCACAAGCCAAGCTGCCGAAGACATTTTGGGGGGAGGCACTCATCACAGCAGTACATGTTTTGAACATGTCCCCAGCGGTCGCACTGAAAGGTAATGTTCCTAACCAAGCCTGGACAGGTAAAGAAGTGTCATACGGGCACTTACATGTCTTTGGGTGCAAAGCTTATGTACACATCCCAAAGGACGAGAGATCCAAGCTTGATGCAAAGACGCGACAGTGTGTCTTTATTGGCTATGGTCAGGATGATTTCGGCTACAAACTCTATGATCCTATGGAGAAGAAGATTGTCAGAAGCCGAGATGTTGTCTTTGTTGAAGACCAGACCATAGAATATATTAGAAAGGAGATAAAGACAATGCCCCAACAATACAGAAATGTGAATCCAGAACCTCATACACCGGTGCCAGTACGAGTTGAAGATGAGGTTCCCAGACAGGAGGGTACAAGTGATGAAGCTCCCAGAGATGATGATCATGATCAACCACCAGTACCAGAAGTTCCACCAACAGTTCCACAGAGAAGGTCTGACAGAGAGAGGCACCTTCAACCAAATACTCTGCATATGAGTATGTGCTGCTTACTGACGGGGGAGAACCCGAGAGCTACCAGGAGGCTGTGGAAACAGAGGACAGAGAAAATTGGGAGGAAGCCATGCAAGATGAGATGAAATCTTTGCATGACAATCACACTTTTGAGTTGGTGAAATTGCCAAGAGGCAAAAAGGCTTTGAAGAACAAATGGGTGTACAGGGTGAAGCAACAGTAGCACACTTCACAACCCCGTTACAAAGCCAGACTAGTTTTCAAAGGATTCAATCAGAGAAAAGGCATTGACTTCGATGAAATCTTCTCTCCAGTTTTGAAGATGTCATCCATCAGAGTGGTACTCAGCTTAGCAGCAAGCCTCGACCTAGAAGTTGAGCAGATGGATGTCAAGACCGCATTTCTTCACGGGGATCTGGAAGAAGAAATTTACATGGAGCAACCAGAAGGCTTCAGAGTCAGCGGGAAAGAGGACTATGTGTGCAGACTCAGGAAAAGCCTCTACGGTTTGAAACAGGCACCGAGACAGTGGTACGTGAAGTTTGAGTCAGTTATGGGGGAGCAGGGATACAAGAAGACTACTTCAGACCATTGTGTATTCGTTCAGAAGTTTTCTGACGATGATTTTATCATCTTACTGTTATATGTAGATGATATGTTGATAGTTGGCAGGAATCAATCGAGGATTGACAATTTGAAGCAGCAACTGAGTAAGTCTTTTGAGATGAAAGACTTGGGGCCAGCTAAACAAATTCTTGGCATCAGGATCGGTCGTGATCGGAAAGCCAGGAGGTTATACTTGTCACATGAGGAGTACATCGAGAAGGTACTTCAGAGATTCCAGATGGATAAGGCTAAAGCGGTTAGCACTCCTCTTGCTACCCACTTTAGATTGAGTACACAACAGAGTCCCTCTACTGAGACAGGGAAGGAGGAAATGAAACAGGTTCCATACACCTCAGCAGTGGGAAGTCTTATGTATGCCATGGTGTGCACGAGGCCAGACTTAGCACACGCAGTTTGATTGGTCAGCCGGTTTATGTCAAACCCAAGACGGGAACACTGGACTGCGATCAAATGGATCATGCGGTATCTTCGAGGCACTTCTAAGATGAGGTTATGTTTTGGAAGCAGCGACAAGCCAGTGTTGATAGGCTATACCGATTCAGATATGGCAGGAGACGTGGATACCCGAAAGTCTACTTCGGGGTATCTGATTACTCTCTCAGGAGGAGCTGTGGCATGGCAGTCTAGGTTGCAGAGATGTGTTGCACTTTCTACAACAGAGGCGGAATTCATTGCAGCGACGGAAGTTTGCAAGGAATTGCTGTGGATGAAGACATTCGTCCAGGAATTGAGTTTCAAGCAGGAGAAGTACATTTTGTACTGCGATAGCCAGAGTGCTATCTATCTCGGTAAAAATTCCACCTTACATTCGAGGTCAAAACATATCGATGTGAGGTATCACTGGATACGGGACGTCCTGAGCTCAAGGCTATTAGAACTCAGGAAAATTCACACCGAAGACAACGGTGCCGATATGTTCACGAAGGTTTTACCGAAGGAGAAGCTTGAAATCTGTCGTGCCATAGCCGGGATGAAAAAACTCTCCACATAGTCAGAGTGGGGAGATTCAGAGAACTACAATTGGCTTGATCCCAACTCAGGGTACGTAGGCAGTCATTCAGATGCAGCCAGGGGAGGATCCTTTGGAGGATCCGGATTTGGGTGATTGATGGTCGGCTCAGATTTTGGGGAAATCTTCACCGAGTGGGAGATTTGTTGGAAGACAGCATGAAGCAGCTAGCAAACACAAGCACCGAAAGCATGCTGCCAGCTGCTTCATGCAAGATCTGCAAGTTGGCAAAGTTGCCAACTGCCCAAACCGCGTGTTACTGTAGCACGCGGTTTGGCACTATAAAATGGAGCTTTGAGAACCATTGTCATTATCCCTAAATTGTGAGAGTGAGATTAGAGTGAGTTTTGAGAGTTTTTTGTAAAGCTTTAAGTTGGAAGCTTTGTAATTCTTTTGTGGGTATATAAAATAAGAGTTTTCTCTCAAATAATCTCTTATTCGTGTTTGTTATAACACAACACATGGTCCCTTTGGGTCCATAAACTCCTTGTGCCTCAGCATATGGTAAATTTATTATCATTATGATGCCGGTGGGGGTTAAAATCTGCAGATCATCTTGTTCATTTATTCAGTCGTCGTGTTATGGTTTCATGTCTTCAGGCGTACAAGTATTGTTGCTGCATTTATATTTTGAACGACTTCCCCTTTTACTGAGTAGGATTTTTAGCTTTCATTTAGGGAAAATAGAAGAAAAATAAATTGCTATTTTCTCACTTTCTTTTATCCTTGTGGTGGCACGAAACGATTGCACTGAACTTCACGATGAAATTGCCACCTTTAGCAAGTCGCCCTCTCTTTAATTCTCTCAAATTTCAGGTTTCTGATAAATATTTCAAGTTTATATTAAACGTGTTCAAGTTGAAACGTTTAGTGATAGAAGTTTCAAATTCAATCGTTTCGTTTCAACTTTAATGCCCATGTACCTCTACTCTACAGGGTTCATTAGCGACAATCGTCTCTTTTCAAAACTTGCATAAATTTAAGGGTTATTGTCATTTCATTACTTCAAATGTTGAGAAATAACAATGGATAAAAGAAGTATCGAGTTGTAATATTTTACTATTATATTTTACAAAAACTTGTAATATAGATATTGCAGTTGCTATAATAGTCTGATTGGTGTCTTGTATGCGTGTCTTGTATGCGTCCTCAACATCTGTATGACTTCTAGCATCGAGATTCGAGATTCGATGTGCTCGCTGTGTTCTATTAGACTGTAGATTACAGGAATCAATGTAGTTGAATGAGACAGCAGGCGGGCTACCCAGAGACAAAATGGTCTAGTCACTCCAATTCAATGTAGCTTTGTGGCTAGTAAGTTGTCTCTAAACTGGGTTTTGTTCTCTATTTGCATAAGACAATAAAAATGATATTTAGTATTTGAGCATTATTAATTTGCGAAATTGGTGTCTGAATTAGTGTCTAAACGGATCAAATCAAAATGACGTTATTTTGAATTTTGTTTGTGCGGATATCAATTTCGGTCAAAGCAGCATTTTCATATATAGTGTTGCGTCCCCAATGAGCGCCGTCCAAAGAACAATTAGCCACTCCAAGGCCACGTTCTTCTTCCCCAAAACCCAATAAGTTACTGATGATAAGTTGGAGAAAACTGGTTTCTTTATCTCATTTTTGTTACTTCGTCCTTGATGTTGCCTTATAAAAAATGTTACTTATAAAATTATCATTTGGGCCGTAATTCGTGTCAATTAAATAATAATGTATTCAAGCAATTAGTTGTCCGAATCTTCTCTGTTAATTAGTCAATGCTTAGGCTTTTAGACAAATCAATAATGACTTGTGATAAGGCCAAACATGGCAATCACATCCACAAAGACATGGGGACAAGTCAATGATAGTTACAACTTACAAGATCCAATTGAAAATTTAATGAATAATGATAGAGGCACAGGTGAATTACATAGATTTAACCACAAATGATATTAAAAAAATGTTGTTTTAATGTATTTGTGATTAAATATGTATAATTCAACTGTGTATCTGTATCATTTTCAAAATTTAATTCTTCGTTGGTGTCTTTTTCACATTCTGATGACGTGGCCTAATTAATCAAATGTTTTTCTGACCTTTATGCATAATATATTAATAATAGGTCAACTTTTCTATTTTATGTTATCTCAATTATCCATTAAAGAAAGTTGGGATTGGGGTCAATAATGGGAACGCAAGTAAGTTTATAGTCGAGTTAAATTTGCATCATTTTGAGCGGTTGAACTTTTACAAGTTAAAATCCCATTATTTATAAGAATGTAAATATATAGATAAATATCTCTTGAATATTAGATAGAATAGACTTCTAATCTCATGCAGATAGACGTGGGCGGCATTACAAGTGATTTTATCTAATTTTATAATAGATTATCTAGAATTGAAACAATCATTAAGAAACAAAGTAAATAAATTGCACCTTTTTAAATGAAAACAGAAAGTCATAAACTTTTTTCAAATAAGACCAAAACATGAGACCTTTTTGTAATAAGACACTTAAAACGTAATAACATGTCAGTAGAGTTCAAGTGGCTTAGTGCATGCTTTGACCAAATTTATAATATTTTTTTTTTTAAATCGTTGGAAACTCCACCGCCAAATCATTCATTCTGAACTTAAGTGGAATATGTAAAACCTTCGACTGTCTCAGGTTCTTATAAAAAACACACTTCCTAGATTCGAACTCAGGAATTTAAGGTGAGATCTTGAGCCTTACACCACTAAACCAAGTTCCGTGTGACATAAATTTATAATCTTATTATTAGGGGTGAGCATCGGTTCCGGTTCTACCCGGAACCGATTGGAACCGGATCGATTTTTTGGGTTTGGAATCGGAACCGGTTGTAATCGGGTAGGTTACGGTTCCAAATATGAAGGAACCGATTTTATCCGGGTAGGTTCCGGTTCCAAAATAGTCGGAACCGAAACCGGAACCGGACTATGGAACCGGTTTATATGAACATAAATTTTAAACATTTGACGTTCATTATTTAATTGTACAAATTTTAAAGAGTTGCAGTTCATATAGCAATATTTTAGTGCTTCTATCAAGTATATATAGAATGTATGTGTGTTTGTGTTGAACAGAGACGCTTAAAATTAGAAAATGAGTCCATTGCAAACAAAAAGCTGCTATAATTTAAAACTACCACAACTAGGGGAAAAATAATCAATCAATAAACAAAATTTTCTTTTACTCCATTTTGTTTTGCCACAATTTTGTTTTAACAAAAAAAAACATCTTCTTAATCTAACTCGAAATATTTCAGCACAGCAGAATGCCAGAATTCGACTCTAAAATTATATGTATTTATTTTTAATCTTTTCATTTTCCTTCCATTTTCCCAGCAACATAAGTATAATGAAAATCTATATATAACTAATGATATCAATAATCCAATATTTTGAAAGAAAATAGTGGGCTATTGTATAACATTTCGTTCTTGAGCTTCTACACTCCGATTTGGTCCATGTTTAATCTTTTCATTAAAATATTTTAAAATACGGTAATTC
Source organism: Zanthoxylum bungeanum (assembly GCA_019454045.1). NCBI lineage: Eukaryota > Viridiplantae > Streptophyta > Magnoliopsida > Sapindales > Rutaceae > Zanthoxylum > Zanthoxylum bungeanum. The sequence continues at coordinate 315,782 of SKCR01038187.1, read as the reverse complement.
AGAACCGAACCGAAACCGGATTGGAACCGAATAATAGGATACCCTGTTTAATTGGGTAGGTTCCGGTTCCACTTAGTGCGGAACTGAATTTTTCCGGGTAGATTCCGGTTCTATGCGGAACCGAAACCGAAACCTGTTTTGCTCACCCCTACTTATTATGTTCATAACCGTTGTCTAGCATTGATGGTGACAATGTGATGTTCCCATTTGTTTATAAAAAAAAAAATCTCCATTCATTAATACAATTATGTCATTCTATTCATCATATCTTTGTCTGTTTGTTCTAGTTTTGATGTCATCGCCTTCTCTTTAATTCCACTTTTAGCTCTTTTAATGATAAATTTAAGTGGCCTAAGTGTTTGACCGGGTGGTTTTTAAGTAATTTTATTTGACCGATCATCAGAATTTGAATCTCGAATAGGAATAAGTCAGATATCTGATCATTTTTACTGAAACCTTAAGCCAAACCATATCTAATATTCAAAACTTATTCATAATCGAAAAAAAATCACAATTGATATCTGTAATCGAATCGACAAAATATTCAGATATCTGATACTACCCCAAATAATCGAAAATTTTAAAAATTAGAAATTTATAATTTAAAAAATAATTTTTTATTTTTTATTATTAATATAATTAATATTTCTAGTATTTTTTTTTAAAAAAAAATTATTCTTTTTGGTCGGATAACATCACCAAAATTATTTCAATTACCTAATATCCAAATCCATCAAATTCCAATATTGAATATTTTTAATCGGATAATATCAAATATTTAAAATAACCAATTATACTATCATCGATACATCGGATTCGGATTCGGATACACATAAAACTCAAACCAAGATCAGTATATACAACTTGGTTTTGTGTGAAAACGAGTAGGTGTATTTCTTCTCACCCAACCCCACTGTGTTTTCCATTAAAGAAATTCATTTACAGGTCAACTATGTACACTGCCCAATTGCTCTCTCCATTTGATTCATGGAGTTTAAAAAATGAAAATGTCAAAAGCTAAAGTCAACTTTCTTTTTGGCAGTTGAGTTAAATTAAAACTGAGGGACTTGAAAACATTGTTTCTTCTGGAAGCTGAGCTGAAGAGTTTTTAATATTTTGTGGTGGGGCACTATTTTTTTTTTTTTTGGAGGGTAATGAAAGCTTTGATTCATAAACATTATCACTTAAAATACAAGACGATTTCAACTCGATTACAATATTTATGATATTTTAAGAATCAAGTTTAGTTACGATAAAATCTAACAATATAAAACTTCGTACACTTCGTATTTCCCTTACCAATCGGAAGTTGGATTCACACGACAAATATTGAAAGTATTAAAAGAATTATAAGATCGGCCTGATATGATGGGGCACTTTTTAGGAGTTGGTATTGGGAAGAATGTTTCAAAACCAACAAAAAATTGTATATGTAAATTATATTTTTCTACAACCAACCAAACAATTTTGCTTCTTAAGATGAAACCTGCAATGTAATATCTGTTCTTGTCTGTCAATTTGGTGGAGATGGGAGGAGTTCTTGCTATTATCTTCCTTTGTGCTAACTTTCTACTGCTTCTTGGTCCTTCATTTTCCCTTCCTCTATGCATTGATTCAAGTGAGTTTCTTTCTTTCTTTTTAATTCTTGTTCAGTTTATAGAATTTTCATTTGATTTGATTTGATTTGATTTGTTATTTTCCCTGAATTAATTTTACTTAGAGGCTCCAATTACTCTGAACACAACACTAAGTTTCTGCCCTTACAATGGCAAGACATGCTGCAACTCCACAGAAGATTCACAAGTGCAGAAGCAGTTTCAAGCAATGAATATCTCTGATCCTGCCTGTGCTTCTCTCCTGAAATCAATCCTTTGCGCCGTAAGTCTTTGATCCTCTGATGATAAGACTAGAATTTCCCTATGCTGCTGTCAAATTTTAAAACTTTGCATTGGTTGAGTGCTTAATTTCCTGAGAGCATATTCATATTTAATTGCATATCTTCATCTATTGAATGGAATTCTAATGTTCATGCTGAATTTTAGTTCGTTTGTGATAATTAGGGGCAAAGATTTTTCTAGCTTTTCTTTTCATGTCATTTGGTGTTGTTTATTTTGAGGAAAGGTTCACCATGCGACTCGTTTCTTCATTACTGTTGTTACAGAAATGTGATCAGTTTTCGGGGGAGTTATTTACTGCTAATTCTGTAATTCGGCCAGTTCCGCTACTATGCAACTCCACTGGTTCAAATTCATCTCAGTCCAGTAAAGCTAGAAGTAGTGACTTCTGTTCTGAAGTATGGGATACATGTCAGAATGTATCTATTCGTAATTCCCCCTTCTCGCCTTCATTACAAGGTCAAGCCGGAGCACCATTAAATTCCAATTTCACCAAATTGACTGAGTTCTGGCAGTCGAAAGCTGATTTCTGTAATGCCTTTGGTGGAACATCTATGGAAGGATCAGTGTGTTTTGATGGTGAACCTGTCACACTAAACAACACTGGAATGTCTAACCCTCCACATGGGCTGTGCCTTGAGAAAATTGGGAAAGGTTCTTACCTCAATATGGTTGCTCACCCTGATGGTTCCAACCGCGTGTTCTTCTCTGACCAACCAGGCAAGATTTGGTTGGCGACTATTCCAGAACAAGGATTAGGAGAAACAATAGAGCTTGATGAATCCAGTCCCTTTGTAGATCTGACTGATGAAGTTCACTATGATACTCAATTTGGTATGATGGGTATGGCGTTTCATCCAAACTTCGCAAAAAATGGCAGATTTTTTGCTTCATTCAACTGTGATAAAGTGAAGTGGCCAGCATGTGCTGGTAGATGTTCATGTAATTCGGATGTGAACTGTGATCCTTCTAAACTACGCGGTGATAATGGAGCCCAACCATGTCAGTATCAAACTGTTATAGTGGAGTATACTGCTAATGGCTCTGCATCTGAGCCAGCCTCGGTATGAGTCCATATATCATATCAAATTTCAACCCAGTTTCTTCGTAATACAATTTTAACTCCAGGATTTCAACTGATTCTTTGATCTCTTTTCAGGCAAAAAGTGCCAATCCATCAGAAGTGAGAAGGATCTTTACCATGGGCCTCCCATTTACAGGTCATCATGGTGGACAAATACTCTTTGGACCAAAAGACGGGTATTTGTACTTTATGATGGGAGATGGTGGTGGTACTGGCGATCCCTACAAGTTTTCGCAGAACAAGAAATCATTGCTTGGAAAGATCATGAGACTTGATGTTGATAATATGCCAAGTGAGCATAGTGTTTCATTGTTTAGTTGTGTTGTTACTACTGTTTGCTGCCTATTTCATATTTTCCTTCCAGTAGAAGTTTAATAGAGTGGTCTATTCTCACTTTTCGGTTACTAAACATCCATTTCTCACTGATGCTTGTCTATCATATCCAGGTGCGGCAGAAATTGATAAACTCAGTTTGTGGGGAAACTACTCTATCCCCAATGACAATCCTTTCAGTGAAGATAATGAATTGCAGCCTGAAATATGGGCTTTAGGATTAAGAAATCCTTGGCGCTGCAGTTTTGATTCAGATAGGCCTTCTTACTTCATGTGTGCTGATGTTGGACAGGTTTGTGCTTCAAAATAACCTTTGATCAACTGTTAATATGCTTACAAAATTCAACAACTCCATTTTTTTTTCAACAGGATGTATATGAAGAAGTTGATATCATCACCAGAGGTGGAAATTATGGCTGGAGTCTTTACGAGGGACCTTATCGTTACTCGGCTCCAGCATCATCTGTAGGAACTATGCCTCTAAATTCTGGTAGCCTAATATTTCCAGTTTTGGGATACAATCACTCTGATGTTAACAAGAAAGAAGGATCAGCATCAATCACCGGAGGCTACTTCTATCGTTCGACAGCTGATCCATGCATGGCTGGAAGGTAGCTTAGCTTTTGTAACTTGACAAAACTTAAGGCTTTTCTTACAAGTTCACTGATGTGTCATTGGATTTGCAAATTGCAGGTACTTGTATGCAGATTTGTATGCTACTGCTATATGGGCAGGAACTGAAAGCCCCGAAAATAGTGGCAACTTTACCGCTAGCCAAATTCCTTTCGGTTGTGTGATGAGTGATATTTATATCACTATTTCTCACTCATTTGACCTAATGTTTTGTATTGTTTCTCGAGATTTATGAACGTTTTGATGTGTTTTATTGTTATTTTGCAGATAAATAAAGTTTAGACAGCACTGGAGGCAATTTGGGGCAAATCCGGACAAAAATGCGTCAACAGGAATATTTGCATCTTCTGCTCATCGCGACGCTGGAGCTTTGCACGTCGCGACGCTAAACGTGCGCTGGATTTGCTAAAGTGCGCCGGGTCAACGGTTTCAGACTCTGAAAAGTTGACTTTGCTAAAATGCGCCGCTGCCACGTGTCACCATCACAGAAGACGTGCTAACGTGCGCCTGCCACGTGTCATCATCCTACGGTGTCGACAATCATCATCTACGCTATCGTGCGCCTTGCCACGTGTCGACATCTCAACGACTTGCTAAAATGCACCGCTGCCACGTGTCACGATTTGATGCTGCCGACAATCAACCTCAGCGTGACGTAAGCGATGACGTCATGAACAGTGCCACGTCATCGGATAAGGATCTGATCTCTTAGCCGCCTTGCCACGTGTCAAGCCGTCATTGAGCCACGTCGTACTATAGCGCGCGTCTCGACGTGAAACCCTTCAGCGTCGCGACGCGCAAACCTCCATCCGCGCCTATAAATAGAGCGCGAGGGTTCAGTTTTTGTTGTACCATCCTCTCTCTTCAAATCCTTCTAAAGAGAGAGTTTCTCTCTCTAAAACTCTTAAAATAAAAATGCATAAATTAAATACTTAAAATAAATACAAACAAGATGCAATCCTTAAATTTCTTACAAAAACCTAAGGAAAGCATGAGAATTACAAAATGAAATGGCTTGGAATTTATAGAAAAACCTAAAGGCTTCCACCAATTTCTCCACCAATTGCTCCACAAATTGCTCCACCAAACACTCCACCAAACATGCCACAAGACATGGCATCAAACATGGCACCAAACATGGCACCAAACATGGCATCAAACATGGCACCAAACATGCAAGCATGTTTGGTGGAAGTTTGACAATTTTTATTTTTTTATTTTATTAATTTTATTTTACATTTTGTAAATGACTATAGTAGATACACAAAATATACTGTATTGTTAATCAATTTCGGCCATGAAAAATTCTGAATTCGAAATTATTTTGAATTTCAAAGTTGTAGATCTTCGAGTCTTCTTTAATTTACAACTTGAATCAGCTCAATCGGACATCGAACGAAAACGTTATGGCCAAAATAAGAGAATTGCGCAAAATTGGAAATTTTGACTGCACTTCGTGACGCGTATAGTAAAATTTCATTTTTGACCATTTTTCCTCTGGATTTCATCGTTTTAGCTCCGAGTTAATTCCATTAAGTCCCAATATTATTTTTATCTGCAAAATATACAAAAACACATCAAAACATTCATAAAACTCGAGAAACTATACAAAATATTAGGTTAAATGAGAGGAAAATAGTGATATAATTACCACTCATCACTCATCAATCCAGAACTAATCATAAGGAATTTTATCATTTATGTTTCCAAGTAAATAAATTATAAAATGATAAAAGGCAATTTCATTGTCACATAGTTAATTTGTATAAAAAACACAATGTCTTTTACAAATAGCGACGCTATGGGTCATAACTGTCCAACAATCTCCTATTTGGCCTATAGCCAGTCACTCAAGAATCTAATACTAATCTCCTTTAATTATAATATAAAATTTATTATTCACTAAAAGGAATTACCACCTTAATGGCTGATTTTATTTATTTGGCATAAAGTGGCACCACCTATATGGTTGGTTTTTAGGTGACAGATAATTACCGCCTATATGGCTGGTTTATGTTCAAATACTATTACCGCCTTTATGGCTGGTTGGACTTCAATTAAATCTGACTTAATAAGGAATACCGCCACATGGCTGGTTGGCTATCACCGTTAAATTATATATTATAGTAAGAGAGATTTCTAAATTATAAATAGTAAAAGTGGATCCCCTAGTCCCAGCATTTTATTTTTACTATAGGGAAGTGATGAAACACAATACTCACACTTAATAATTGATTTTCTTCTTATGGATAGGTCTTTAGTTTGTTTATTGAGTCTTAAGCTTAATGCTTCTTGTTAACTGGCCATTAATAAGATTGATAGGGTAAATCTAAAATGAACTAGACATAGGGACTTTAGGTTTCAGCCTTAGATTCAATAGCCCATGATCTTCCTTGAGGATATATAACACTTTAATAGATTTCCTTACAGGATAGAACTTGGTCTTAATGAATCCATGTAATCTGGTTGACAAAGGAATATGGTTCAATTGGGTTATATTGGGTATTTGAGTCTGACCATCGAAAGAGACTTTTGCATATTTTCGTGTTCCAGGTTAGCAGACTAAATTAATATAAATAAGTAAGAGAATCAATTCATCTTTTTAACAGTATTGTGTGGAGTCACGACCCTAGATCTTTTGAGTCTTTTGTAATTTTCCTTAGTATTTTCTTTTGTGTATTTTATTTTATTTTAATTAAGCAATTCCACATTCAACCAACCAAAGCAATCAATTCACTTCTCCCTATAATTAGATACCTGTAAATAAATAGATTCAATAATTAATAACAACAGTAGAAATTAAGTCCTCGTGGGATCGATATTTTTATACTACTTAAACGATACGTGCGCTTGCATTATACGCGTGTGATTACGCCGGTCAAGTTTTTGGCGCCGTTGCCGGGGACTTATATTTCTTGAGTTATTAATTTTGATGCTATCTAATTTACTTGTATCTAATTTTCTTTAGTTTTATCTGTAATTTTTATTTCTTTCGTTTATTTTCAGGTGGTTGAACAATGGAACACTACTGGGAGATTGAGAGATTACGAGCCTTATACGAAGATACACCCCAATTATGGGAGCAACAATCCGATTTTCTGAGGTCTGTTGTACAGCCCAATAATTATCACTGGATGCCAGAGCCAAGCAATACTACACTTCCTCATCAGAACGCAACATGGAACTGTGAGATATATGACGGTAACCACCCAAGTAATCATTAAGAGTACAATTACCATCCAGGGTGGCAGAGCTATCAAAATCATTCATGGTATGAAGAACCATCACATTTCACAAAGCCACAATTTCCATCTTATCCACCATCCACATTTGATCTTCATCAACAACCAGAACCATCAGAGGAAGATCAATTGATTCATATGTGCAAGGAATGGGAAGCTCAATTTGATGTAAAAATTCAGAGTAACGCAGAATCCATACAGAGGATGACAAATCAAATTAGACAATTAAGAGAAAACCTAAACTACATACCTCAAGAAGAATTTTCAGATGACACTGATGAAGCCTTTGAGTACCAATCAGATCACAATGACACCTCAACAGAGGAGGAGGCTGAGCAGTATCAACAACAAGAGGTATTAGTTCAGGAACCCGATCTGGAAAAGTCTCAATTTGATTTCTATTATTCAGATTCTGACTCTGACGATGAAGTTGAGCTATTTGTACCAACAGAAATTGAGGATGGAATTATGTGTCCTCAAAACGAAGATCTTGGAGATTGCATTGCACACATGTTTGATGAAGATCTACCTGAACCATCCATTCCATCCAAACCAGAGGATGAAGATATAATGTCAGACATATCTTTACATCCTCAGGTTGATAATTATGGAGCATGCATTTCATAGATGACAGATGAAGAGCTGAATGCAGAAATTTTTAAATACATCTGTGAAGAAAAGGTGGAGCAAGAAGCAATGCAGATGAATGAGCAAATGTCTGACCTTATCAAAGATCCAGTGAATTCAGCCGAAACATCAATGTTTTGGGGAGTACAAATCAAAGATATCGCCCAGAAGCTTGATAGAATGGAAATGCCATTTCAATTCAAGAACCATACGAGACCTCTTGATTTTATTTCTTTCTTTTCAGGAACCACTGGAGCGACAAAGATTAAAAAGGTGACACAAGCACTATGTATTTATCAGCTATCATTGACGATGGTGTGCTGGTCGAACCAGCAAGTAAATCCACGAGTAACACATTACTTCGAGGCTTGAACTCCCTTATATAGTCCCCCTCTAGAAATATAGCATTTTTCGATACAAATACTTTGTTATCATCAAGACTAAAGAAGAATCCACCCCTAGTCTCCTTAGGATAGCCTGAAAATAGGCACATCTGAGAACGTGGCTCCAACATTGTAGTCTTATTCTTCAGCACATGTACTGGACACCCCCATATGCAGAAATATCGTAAACTAGTTTTACGACCATGCCTCAACTCTAATTGAGCATTAGGAACAGACTTAGATGGAACTACATTAAGGATATGCATTGCAAATGGAACTACATTAAGGATATGCATTGCAGTTTGCAATGAATATGCCCAGAACGAAATAGGTAGTGAGCTATAACTAAATATAGATTTCATCATGTCTAGTAGGGTCCGATTTCTCCTCTCTGCAATGCCGTTTTACTGTGTTGTCCCAGGTGCTGTGAGCTGGGATACCATCTCATGCTCAACTAAGAATTCCTCAAAATCTCTGTCAAGGTAAGGTATTCTCCTCCACGATCTGATCATAGAGTTTTGATTGTTTTACCTAACTGGTTCTCAACCTCAGCACGATAGTCTTTGAACTTTTCAAAAGTATCTTACTTGTGCTGCATTAGGTAAATGATGAGCGAAAAATATATCAATATTTACCGCATATTTTACCTAATATTTTGTTTAGTTTATCGGGTCTGATGAATCTTTTAATGTGTTTAAGTTTATTTTCCTAATAAAATAAAATTGGGTCTTAATGGAATCATTTAGGACGAAATATGGAACAAATAAGGGTAAAAACTAGACTTCATATATTAATTTTGGACATTGGAAGCTTGAATTGGCGTTCTAATGCAGTACAATTTCAGAAATTCCAACTTTGGACAATTGTCATATTTTGGCCATAACTTTTTACTCTGATATCGGATTGAGGTGATTCAAGTTCTAGATTAAAGAAGACTCAAAGATCTATAACTTTGACGTTCATAATAATTTCAAATTAAACCCCTAGCTTCCCTAGTGGATGAGCTACAGTCTCATGAAGGCTTACAATGCGATACCCACAAACGTCAATCTAATGCACACAAAAGTAAAAAGACAAGAGAAAAGAGAATAAACAAGTTAGTGACTAAATAAGTGAAACTTCTTATCCAATTTAGTAGATGTTTTCTTTCTTTTTAAATTACCAAATAAGTAAATTTTCTGATTATTTTTACCAATAAACATACCAATACCTAGAATAATCGTCAATGAATGTGACGAAGTATTCATAACCACCCCGGGCTCTTACATTCATCGGTCCGTAAATGTCTGAATGTATGAGCTAAGCTCGTCAATACGAGCTCCATGGGTTTCAGTAGTGTTGAGATAGGCCATCATCCTTAAAAACATGCCCTCGGACTGATGTCCCATCCTTCATCCTACGAGTCATCCCTAAGACCATGGCATCATGACGTTGACGCTCCGAGGGCTGCCCAAACATGCCCTGCAATGACTCCATCATCTGAGATGCTAAAACCATAGGTTCATGCTTTGCATCAAGAACCTCAGACATCTCTGCTAGCAAGTAGCAGCGGGCATTCTCATTTGCTGCACCCATTTCTGGTAGGTATCATGCATAGCTTGGCCAGCATTTCTGGCTGGCTCGGGAGGACTCTCCTCTATCAGGACAAACTTTAGGTATTCACAGACCAAGATAGCATTTATGTTACTTTTCCACTTAACATAACTTTATCCCTTTAGTTTATCGTTTGAGATTATGGAAATAATTGGAGAAATCATGGCTAATAAATAAAATAAACATGTACTTAACATTTATTCATCGCATATTAAAATCATCAAACAATTTTGGTAGAAAAATGATGCATGAACCATGAATAATGAATTAGAAACATAAGAGAATTACTATGCCACTGAAATCTATCATCCCACAAGTAAGTGTCGTCGTAGGGTAGGTCAAGTATTCGCATGATAGATCGAGACAATCTCAGTCGATTACTATGCGGGGATAACAATTATTCCTATATTAAACAACTACCGTTTTGTTTGATCAATGAATTTTATTAACAGTTAATTATTCCTTTGTGAGTGTGACCCGCCGTTTCGGGATTCTTGTACTTAACGAGTGAAATACTGTCGTAGAGTAAGTCAGTTCACAAGATACATCTAGAATCTCTATACTCTCGGAACCCAAACCTAATATTGACCCAAAATGGACACCATCTGTAAGGGGTGAAAGCAAAACTGTCTCGATGTGCCTTTTGAATCTCACGTTTTCGGACTAATAACGTAGATCGTGAGATATACAGTCGTTTATCCCTCTCCCACAGACTACTTTAAAATTAAGGTTTCTATTTATAAAATATCTAATATTTTATTTTAACTAGTGTAGATAAATTTATGGCGGCTAAATCATAACTTTTATTTACACTAATTCACCATTAGTGACCTAACCAATTTTAACTCTTAAAATTTATATCATTAATTTTCCATTAGTCTCCACTAATAGTATTACTTAGTTAAACTAATTTAATTATAGTGGTATTAGTGACCTATTATATTTTAACTCTTAAAATATTATAACACTAATAGGTTTAAAATGTTAGAATCCTAAAAGATCAAGATTTGAATTAAACTATTTAATTAATCTTAGTGTGTTATAAAATCCAATGGTACGTGAAATTATATCGCGAGTGCAGACCATATTACCGTCCATTTGGATTCGGCTATGGAATTTATATTTAAGTTTCCATCCTATATACCCTTGGAATTTATATTGCACTAATTATGTCCAATATATTAGAATTCAAATTTTAAACCATAAATCCAATTAATCCAATTAATTGGTTTCCAAGCATATCATAATCTAATTTAAATATTTTAAATCACATAAAATCATATTTCATGTTTATAATGATAATGCATCTAAAACATGTTATGACATGTAAAATGCAAGAGCAGGCACCATAAGCTATATGATATGTTATTCAAACAATTCGAAATAAAAATACATAAAACATAAAAATATTTTTCATTGACCGTGCTCTTATTTTTCCTATACTAATCTAATTAGTACATCAAATTTACCAAGGCATCCCTTGGTCTTCAAATCCCGCTTCAAGGTGGTGTTGGCTCATTCTGCGACTTCGGTGCTCCAAATTACAATAATTGAAATTTTACATTGGAAAGTAAAAATTATAACAATTGTAACAATGTCCTTATGGCCTTACATCCCAAAATCAAAACCAACTACAAAAATAAGAGCCGAAAAAATTTACAACCAATGCAAAATTCGTTCATCACATGAAATAATAAAAAACATTCATCATCTGGATATTATTTTGTGCCCACTCATCTAAACATGCATATCAAATTTATAACATATATAAATATATATAAAAAAATAGAAACTTTAAATGAAAAATATAAGGGTTAAGAACACTTTTCAACCTCACTCTGGATGCCAATTGTAGGGAACGCTTTCCCTCGCGCATCGGCAGCGTCTTAGGCACCCGGATCAGACTTGCAAAAATTTTCCGCTCTTCCCCTCCTTTTGCCGAATGGAACCAGCTAGTATACTGAAATTTTGCTTCTGTTTTTGACAAAAATTTTAGCCCCGAACAGCAGCTCAAAATCGGACTGTTTTAGCACCCGATATGCGTCAAATTCACTACAGAAACAGCCTCTTAAATGCGTGGACTTAGGCTATATTTTGGTTCTAATTTTTCACTTGAAAAGAGCCCCAACACAGCCCCAAAACATCACAAAATATTTCCCAAAAATTACGGATTAAAACGAAACCAAATCGAGTTTCGTTTCACCAAGATAGGGGCGACAGTGTGCAATATAGCCTCACTACCGTGAACAAGATATCAAGATGGAGATAAAATAAAAAGTTTGACACCACAAAGTCTTTCATGCTATGTCTCGTTACCCACGAATACTTGCGTGGGAAAGACTCACAAAATAATCTCTTACGATTTGGGGATTAAGTCACACAAACAACTTTTATTTTTTTATTTTTATTTTTTTGTTCTTCTTTCTCTTTCTCAACAATTGAGCTGATTTGGAAAAAGAACAAAGGTGGCTAGGGTTAGAATGAGAGGATTAGGTAAAAATAAAAAATAAAACCATTTTTATACCTATGATTATTTGTTTCCAAGACAAACAAATCTCTTATCATTTTCCTTACATAAGAATTGCCAATAGCATAATAAAATAGGAATAAATCTCATTTATTTTTAATTAATTTTGTAACAACAAAATAACTTTCATAAAGCCAAAAGTGTTACAAAATTAAAAGGATTAATGCCATAATGTATTTGTAACTTCCAAAATTAAATTAAGAGTTTTCCAAAACCCTTTCATTAGAAATTACAACTTTGTCCTTATTAAATTATATCAAATATAATTTAATTTAATTCATTTAATAATTATCATATAATTATTAAAACCATATATTAACTTTTAATATATAGTTCCAAGTGTGACAAATAATATTATTAATCTTATTAATAATATGTAAACATTTGTGAGTACATAATCAGACTATCCAATTATACTAAATCAGCTGTAGTAAATCGAGCTAGCACGATGACCAAATAGACCTACGATTCCGAGCTCTAATAATCTCGAAGTATTAATTAAGATATTAATTAAATCTTCCAAATTATTAACTCCTGGTTATTCCACTAAAATCCCAAAGCTGCACTCTCATTGTTGTAGATGATATATTAAGCTGAACCAAATCGGTGTCCATCGATATAGTCATTACATATAGATTAACCCTTCACGAGTATTATGTAATTAGAGCCAGGTCATAATATCTGTTATATTCCTTAAATTTTTTTTTACCTTATGCACCATTGATTCCCTAATAAAAGATTTATTCATAACCATTATGAATTTTAATCTTTCTATTCGTAATATAAAGACTTGAGCACTCAAATCGTTCAAGCACCGAATCAACCCTCAAGAAAGATACTTCTATACTTCTCAGAACAAGGAGTGAATCCCATGTCTATGTAAAACATTCCCAGCTACACAATAGACCATGCCCCTGAAGTACGTATCTATTTGTCGGGACTGCTACACCAACCTCACCTTTGTAAATCAAAGGACATAACCTGCTAAACAGGAGTTCGTAGTACACTCAGGATTAAGATCAATCGATATATGACCATCTAGTATATCGAAATGACTTTCTTTGTTTAATGGATATTAAAATAATGTTATTTTCATATAGGTCAAGTCCTATATGATCACATCATACAAGGTGCCTCAATTCTCATGTCTCTACCCGGACAATTCTGAATCAAGGTTTCCATATAAATATAGAATGGACTGCAACTATAGATAAACCACAAATGAAGTACTCATTTTGTTTGCTCTCTATGAACTATTTAAGATTGCTAACTTCATACTTAAATCCTCTTGTGCATGACACTGACACATTAAGTCTGAAGGTACATAAGTACCTAGGATTTTCAACATAATTTATAATATGCGAAAATTAAACAAACACTTTGATAAATGAATAATACATCGTTTTATTTCAAAACACATACAGCTGTTTACATCATATGCAACTCTAGGGCATACATCCCAACACAAACTTTGTACGGCAGTGAGCAAAATTAATGCTCACAGTCGTGAATCAAATGTAAGAAGGAGAAGATGAATTTTACTTCAACACCAAAAAGACTTAAGTGCTATGTCTCGGAACCAATGGAACCTAGTGTGGTCTAGACTCACGAAATTAATCCATAAACACTTTAGAGATTAATGTCACATAATGTTATCTTATGATTTTTTTCTTTTTGTTCTTCTTTTGTTTTCTCAACTCTTGAAAGAGTTTGAAGAAGAAGAAATGTGGCTAGGGTTTGGAATGAATTGGTTAGCAAAAAAAAAAAAAAGAAAAAAAATCAAATTCTTTTTATACTTAGGGTTTCTTTTTTCCAAAATAAGCAAAACACTTCCCCTTCCACCAAACATCAAATTCGGCCAAAGCACATGTCAAAATAAAAATATTGTAACATCAATATTTACTTTTTATAATGGAAAAGATGTTACAAAAATAAAAGGTTAACACCTTTTAAAAGGTGTAAGTTCCAAATTAAATCCAAGGGTTTACAAACCCAAATTTAGAAATTACAAACTTAATCTTTATTTAATTATATCATAAATAATTAATTAACATGTAATTAATTATCATATAATTATAAAAACTATATATTAGATTTAACATCTGTGACAAAATAATATTATTAATCATGTTAATTATATATAAAAATATGAGTATATAATTGGACTATCCAATTATATTTAATCTGCTATAGTATATCGAGCTAGTATAGGGACCAAATGGACCTTCCGAGCTCCAATAATCTCGAAATATTAATTAAGCTCTTAATTAAATATTCTAAATTATTAACTCTGAGTTATTCCACTAAAAAACTCGAGGTTCCACTATCGTTGTCGCATATGGATAAATTAAGCTGAACCATATCGGTGTCCATTGATATAGTCATTACATACAGGTTAATCCTTCACCGGTATCTCGTAATTAGAGTCAGGTCATAACATCCATTATCCCTCTCTAATTATTTTTACCTTAAGTACCATTGATTCTCTAATGAACGATTTTTTCATAACTATTATGAATATTAATTTTTCTATTCGTAATAGAAAGACTTGAGAGCTCTAATCATTCAAGCACCGAATCAACCTTTAAGGAAGATACTCTTATACTTCTCGCAAGAAGGAGTGAAATCCATACCTTTGTGAAACGTCCACAGCTACATACCAAACCATGTCCCTAAAGTACGTAGCTATTGGTCGGGATTGCCACACTAACCTCACCTTTTAAATCAAAGGACATAGCATGTCATGCAGGAGTTCGTAGTACACTCAGGATTAAGATCAATCCATATATGACCATCAATTAGATCGAAATGAATTTCTTTATTTAAGAGATATTATAAGAAACTCATTTTTATTTGGGTTTAGTCCTATATGATCACATCATATAAGAAGCCTCAATTCTTTTGTCTCCACATGGATGATCCTGGATCGAGGTCATCGTACAATTATAGAACGAACCGTAGCTATAGATAAACCACAAACAAATTGCCTGCTTTTTTTGCTTTCTGTGGACTCTTTCAGATTACTAACTTCAGACTTAAATTTTCTTGTGTATGACACTCATACACTAAGTCTGAAGGCACATGAGTAATCTAGAGTAATCAAGACAATTCACAATATGCAATATTAAAACAAACACTTTTATAAATGAATAATGCATCATTTTATTTCATAATATCATTTACATTATATGAAGCTCTAAGGTATATATCCTAACAGTTAAATCCTTAAATATATGTGTGCTTTCGTTTTGTCTGCTAAATTTGCTTTTGGTTCCCAACAAACCAAAAAAATTTATTGTTGAGAGAGAATTATTCAAAGAGTGATTTTCCCGAATTACTCCTAGAACGAAAATTAGCAGTGCCGTCTCCTTTTTGTTGATGGAGAAAGTTCGTGAAGAAAAGGGAAAATGTCTTGTAGATGAGGACAAATTATGAAATTTTCGGATGCAATTTTTGACTCTTAAATTAGTACCAATTGAAAACTTAAATTTATAATTTTATTATAAATTATATTGAAGAAAAAATAATTCCGACAATGTATTGGTTGAATGGAAATTACTTAAGCATAAGTTGTTGATGATTCAAGTCTCACATTCAAGACTCAAGTGAAATATTTTATTTATTTATTTATTTTTTAAATTTTATGATAGGTAAAATTTCTATTATAAGCCCGATATAAATGTTATAATAGATAAAAATTTTATCATAAATCTTTATTAAATTTCGCGACATATAATTTTTTATTATAAAATCATCACAAACCTTTGTGATAGATAATATTAAATAGTAAGTCTATCATATATTTCGTAATAGAAAATATTCTATCACTAATCTATCAAAATACATATGTAGTGAAATTTATGTATTAGGTATGTGTTCTATGTTTATCATTGTTCCTAAATTTGGAACTTAACAAATATTTTGAATTATAAACCTCATGAATTATTGAAAGAATTATTTTCTGTCAAAGATTTATATCATTAGTTTTGATAAAAATATTTTATATTAAGACTTCTATCATTATTTCTTGACCGATAATTATCTTTCACATGGATGTCATTAATTCTTGATAATTAATTTATCAGTCATATATGTGTCATAAATTGATTACATAAATGATATCTGTCATAAATCATATGTCAATATAACTGTTTTCGTAATTTTTTTGCGTGAAGAAAGAAGAGCGTGTAAGGTTCAAACCTCCTGAGACACCCAGTAAGGGGTGTTTGATTAAGTGAATAAGCCTCCAAGGGGCGTAAGCACACAAGTTACAGTCCTAAGATTACAATCTAAGAAATGAAAAATAAAAAAATGATCATTTGAGTCTTCATTTGATCGGGGCTTTCTCTCTTGGTGTAGATAAGCTTTTATAGTGAAGCTTGTCAACCGTTTTAGGCGGTTCCAGTATCTCCCTACAGTTGCTGGATCGTGCCTGTAACCGCTGAGCTGCGTGTCTCAACTGCTTGGTTGTGGAGGGAAAACCGTCCAATTGCTACGATCGTGGAAATAATTACATCATTGGTTTTCGTCCTAACCGCTGGTCCGATCGTCCCAAGCTCTTTGTCGCTCTTCGGTCCATCGCCCTTCTTCCTTTCGTTATTTCTTTCATCCCATGGTGATTTCTTCCTATGGTGGAGATTTTCGTCTGTCAACAATTGTCCCCCAAATTTACCTTGATTGAGCTGGAAGTGAAGATCGAGGTGAATTTATTCAGTCTTCCATCCCGGTTCATTTTTTCCTTGTTTCGGGGAAGACCACAATGCTAATCGAGGGTTGGTCTGACAGACATTCCTTTTCGCCATCAACTAGCCCGTTACCCGGCCAATCCCTCAGTCCAGAGATCCTATGAAATGGATTTTTGGTTGAAGAATACAAAAAGGCGTTTACATTGGAATGATGGAAACTTATATGTTCATCCATTTTCACCTTCGACCAGCCAATTATTCGGCCAATCCCTCGATCCAGAGAATCTGTGGAGTGAATTTTCGATCGTAGAAGACGAAATGACGTATATATTGGAGCGATAGAAACTTGTATGATCATCCATTTTTGCCTTCGACCGGCCCATCATTCGGCCAATCCCCCAGTCCAGAGAATCTGTGGCACCAAAGCATGCTCCGCGTAAAGAAGCTCAGGCCAGCTGTTGTTAACGAGCGTAATCCATTCACAACTCGGAATGTCTAATACCTTCCACACAGAGGACCCCGGACAATTGTCACTAACGGATGCAGCCCATCCACAACCTTACATTTCATTTCACACCTTACGCCGTGTGGATGGCCGTTAGCGAGTCTTCTTACATTCCATTTCACACCTTACTAAAGAGAAGCTTCCACCTCCGGTGGCCTATGTTTCATGCAGAACTTCTCCTTTTCCCAACTCTGCTCTGCCTCTCCCGATCTTTTCTTTCTCATTTTCGGGACTCTGTTTGGTTATGGAGAGTCGGGTTAGTAAGGTTGGCCTTTAAATAAGTGGTTGTGAGACCTTGGAAAATTCCTTTTTATCTTCCCCCTTTTATATACTCCCAAGCCATGATACTGTTGTCACGTGAAGGGTTTCTCCACATTTTGTCCGATCGATTGGAAGGGCTCCCTGCCAAAAGTCTGGTTCTCTGCCAAAGTAAGCTTGTGGCCTGATGGTCTTGTCATATCAGTTTTTTCTTTAATACTTGTGTTAATAATGGAAAAGGCCTGGGTGATGCCTCTGGAAGGTGTAGCGTTGACATCTGTTCTTGGCCGATTCTGAAGACCGATGCTAAGACTTTGAAGTTCAACCAATCTGCTGGAGGCCAAAGTTTCGAGATCGAGCGAAGTAAATTCAGAGTTAGACTCTTTGCCCTATAGTCTGTCGGGCCATCCCTTAGAGTCCTACGTGAACCCATCATATCTGCAATAAATGCGCGGTCCTTTCCTATATGTTTCATCATGAGGCCCATTTAATCGCCGTTTTTTACATCACTTTCGTATTCCCTTCTGTCGCATGTCACTTGTGCAGCGAGTTGCATTTGAACACCTGTCTAGGGCAACCTTCCATCCTTTTCCATTTTCCCGCCGTTTTCACTTCTCGACGTTTCATGTTGCGACACCTGTCCCATGTTAAACCCTTCGCCTGTTTATAAGGCTTCATCCCGATTTGGTTCTCGCTTTACCCTCGACTCTTTTTGCAAATTTGCTTTTACTACAACCATGAACTCTTGTCATTAATGGCTTCTTCTTATTCTGTTCCCAAAACTGATGCCTCGACCTTCGCTGATTATCAGATGACGCTGGACTTTTCTTTTGTGGGCACATTCGGCGTTCACACTCTCAACGAGGATTTTGGCCAGCGTGCTCTTGACCATATCTTCATTGAAGATAACGCTATTGCAACAGACCCGTTGGCTCAGAAATTCCCTACTTCTTCTGGCCTCCATTTTTCTGAACCACTCAACATTTATGCTCTTGCTCAGTCCAATCCGATTCATACATGGACCAAACCCAATACAGCATTCGAAGCTTGGTATCAACATATGTTGTTGCATGTGGATATCCGTGCCTTTTTAGACAAACACCATCTTTTTCCTATCATTGAGCTTTCATTGTCCTTGCCGACTTTTGACCGCAACTTGTTTCCCATTTCCTTGCTCTTTTGGTCTTCCGAGTACAA
Organism: Zanthoxylum bungeanum; assembly: GCA_019454045.1. NCBI lineage: Eukaryota > Viridiplantae > Streptophyta > Magnoliopsida > Sapindales > Rutaceae > Zanthoxylum > Zanthoxylum bungeanum. The sequence continues at coordinate 296,820 of SKCR01038187.1, read as the reverse complement.
TGTCTTTATTTTTCTGGTCGGGCCCTTCACTTTCACTCTTCGTGATGTTGGTGCTCTTACTGGACTGGCCCCTATAGGAGCGACCATTTCGGCCTCCACAAGGGTTCATTTTCCCTCCTCCTTCAATGGATTCTTCTTCCTTTTCGTCCTAATCTTATTTCCTTCGCACATATTCAAAAACGGCTGGTACATTGTTACTGCTAGAGCGTACAGCCTTCCATCATTACTGGCTGTGCAAATATATCATTTGTGCACCCAGCTAAAAACCTATGGCGGGCTACCACCCCATCTCTTCTGATCTCGCCCATGGACGTCGTTTAGACTTGGCTTCTTTCTTTCTTGCCGCCACATATCGGGGGTTGGCCGTCTTCCAAAAGCATCTCTGGTCGGGGTTATCACCCATTACTTCTGGTCCCTTGTGCATCATCCAACTTTGGTTGAGAGCTTACTTTCCTATCTTTGGCACAATGTATTCTACTCACCTTTACTATTGTGTCGGCCTGCTCTTTGCTAAACTTCAGCCGTATTCTTTCCTTGCTCGTGCTACTTTTGATTATTTTATACTCTTCCTCGAGCTCCCTCTTTTTTTCTCTTTTACTGTGTCGGACAGTCCGTCTTTCATCCATGACCTTCCTCTTTCGGAGGAGGACGAATCAAGTTTTCGCATATAGCATAAGTTTTTGTGTAGACGCGATCTGGTTCATGACATCTTGACCGGGGCCAATGGCAAGGCTAGAGTGGAGGTGTATTCACACACATTTAAGATTGATCTGTCCTCCTCAGTTCCTGAAACGATGCGAATTTCAAAGGCCGAAGCTCCTGTGGGCAGAGGCAAACCTGCAGGGATGTCGGTTGTTCAATTTCCCTCTAACGAGGATGATGGGGTCGAAAGTCCTGTCATGGAGCAATCTCCAGGAGTGGGAGGTGCAATTGGAGCCAACCCCGAGGTACAGAGCCATCTGTTGAATCTGGCCATTCTCGTCCAAGAGTTGAGGAAATTCCTAGTGATCATCCTCTATTTGAGTGCTTCTATTCGGACGATTATGTACCAATCATGCATGATCCGGATGATGAGGCTGAAGTGCTAGAGCCTATTTGGCTAACTAGGTCTCTTTGGCGTCACCTTAAGCAGCTTTACCCCTTATTACGCAGGATGTCTGCCTCAGGACTTAGAGGGAGTTATAGGGACATGGACAGCCTTTATAGTTTGGCCGAATTGGAGTCATTAGAGGAGGCTCGGTCTATGTATAAAGACGACGTACTTCGTCGTATTTATGAAGAAGATGAAATCATTTATATTTCTGATTCATCCGACTGTGATTCTCTTACAGATGTTCGGCTGACTACTGCACCACAACATTCAACGTAAGAAGCAGCATCCCCAAGTACTTATGTGCCTCAGGCTTCGGCCTTAGCACAGCCGTCGTCTTCGGCTCCTCTGCTTTCTTCTTCTCAAGTGGAGTTTCTTGAGCCTGAGCAGCTGTCATCTTCTGCTATCATGATTGTTTCTTCCGCAGCTCCTCCTCAAACAGTCCAAGTAGCGGTCGCTCTTGAGTAACCGTTGCCCCCTCAGACTGAGTCTCCCGTATTGCCAATGAGTTCTCCTGCTCGACCGTCTTCTCCTCAGGCCGCACCGCCGTCGACTCTTTTCCCCCAGCATCCATCATCTGCAGGGCCTTCATTTCAACAAGAGTTACCGCAGCCCCCGGCTGAAGCATTCGAGGCACTGGTGGATCAGCCTTCTAGTTCTGGTTTTGGGATGGTAAATCCTTCTCCCATTTCCTTTGACTCGTGGTTTTGGCTCATTTTGCTAACTCATTCTTTATATACAGGCATCCGACCCATTGCTGCAATCGATCCAAAGCATTTTAGACCATTTTGGACGATTGTCCTCTGCTTCTTTTCGGCCTCCCTCTCCTTCAGTCGGCACCAGCATAGATTTGGAGGGTCTTCGGAAGATCCTCGATCAATACGCTTTCTTTACTGCACTGGAGGTTAACCAGGCCGCTCTGCCTGAGAAAGTCCTCCAATTGGACAAATGTTCCTCAGAAGTAAGCCGACTATTGGTCCTCCATCCCTTGCCAATAGCTGTTGATGATCGGTTTTTCCTCCAAGAGATACAAGATGGCATAACAAACCTTCTCTCTCGGTATCACAATATGCACAGCCAGAAGGTCGGGCTTCGTTCTTATGTGATGAGGAAGGAAACGCTATGTGGTTCTCTCAAGGCACTACATCAGGTCCTAAGGGAGACTACAGAAGAAATGGTAACCGAGGAATCGGTCTTCCTAGACCTGGAGCGATAGCTAAAAGAGATTCAGCGTCTTTTTGAGGAAAGCCGAATGAGGAATGAGGCTAAGAGGAGGACCCTCGTTACTCAAGTAGAGGAGATGGACAAGTCCATGGCAAAGTATGAAGGGTTGGCCCGCATCAATTTTGAGAAAAGTCTGGCTGACTTGGACGCAGTGGGTATGGAAATACAGGACGAATGGCGCCTGAGGAGGGAGACGTTCTCGGCCATTAAGGAGCTGCCTGGGGTTTTTTGTGGTCTTCAGTCCAAAAGTAATACTTTTGTAAGACGTTGTATCGTCTATCCCTTGTATTCTTAGGACATTTCTGTCCATGTTTAATGAGAACTTATTATTGTTTTAGTGCATTTTGTACGTTTTCGTCCTCTCATAACGAGGGCACATATTTCTTTAAGTATTTGCCATTTATCGCTCTTGCATGCACTCTTCCGTTTAAGTCTTGTAGATGATAGGCTCTATTTGGCAATATATTTTTTTACCATGAATGGGCCTTCCCAATTGGGCGACCATTTACCATACGCCGGGTCCTTAGAACCAAGTGGCAATACAGTCTTCTACTCTAATTCACCCTCCCTGAATAATTTAGCCATTACTCTGAGATTGTATTCTTTGGCTATTCTTCTCTTTTGTGCTTCTAAACGATTTAGCGCATCACATCTGATGTCGTCCAATTCCAACAAGTTATAGATCATTGCCTCGTCGTAGTCTTCCCGTGTAGATTCAATATTCATTTCCACTGGAAGCACAACCTCTTGACCATACACTAATCGGAACGACGTCACTGAAGTACTTGTTCGCGGTGATGTTCTATAGGCCCATAAAGCTTGACTTAATTATTCATCCCATCGTCTGGCATTGTCTGTCACCATCTTCCGAATCAATCCTTTAAGGGTCTTATTGGACGATTCTGCTTGACCATTTGACTGAGGGTAACAGGGGTAGTGTTCACTAGCCGGACTCTGTATTCTCCCAGGAAGTCTTTCACATTTTCACCATTTAATGAAATACCATGATTTACCATTATTGTCTGTGGTATACCAAATTGGTGAATTATATGTTCCTTTATAAACTTGATGATCTGCTCTTGGGAGATTTCTACAATTGGGATGGCTACCACCCACTTTGTAAAGAAGTCGGTGGCAATGACGATTAAAGTATGCCTCTTACTTGATGCAGGGTAAATCTTCCCTATTAAGTCTATCGCCCATCCTATAAACGGCCACAGTTTAATGACTGGGATCATCTCGGTTGCTGTAGCCATCTGAATAGGCCCGTGCTTCTGACAAGCAATGCATCATTTAGCATAATAGATGCACGATTCTCCTATCCTCGGCCAATAATAGCCGCTTCATATAATCAACCATCTCATCTTTATCCCGGCTTGGTGAGCCCCACAAATTCCTTCATGCACTTCGGCCATGATAGTTTTGGATTCGGATGGCCCTACACATTTCAACAACAACCCATCGTGTCGTTTCTTATATAGCACATCTCCTGATACTATGTAGTTCAAGGCTTTAAGTTTTAGCCTTTGATTCTTCCCTGCTTCGGGCTACTTTAGGAATATCTTGATTTCATTTCTCCAATCGTCCTTTATTTCGGCTTCGATGACCATGACGTCCGTATCTTTAGCTCGCCTCATGAGGTCTGGCTTAACCTCTTCGCTCCTATATACCCCACCTATATTTGTCTGTTTATATCCGGAGGCTGCTTGGGCTAAACTATTGGCCAATTCGTTCTTCGCCCTTGGAACGTATTACAATTCAGCGTGACCAAATCGTTCTACCAATTCTTTGGCCACGTCCAATAATGCCATGACTAATGGGATTTGACATTTGAAAGTCCCTATCACTTGTTGAATTACAAGCTGGAAATCTCCCTTAATGGACGCATATGTTACTTCCATATTGAGGAGCATCTCTAGCCCAAGTATCAAGGCTTCGTATTCAGCCTGGTTATTAGTGCAGTATTCGTTCAACTTGACTAAGAATCAGAAAGATTCTCCCAACGGGCTGTGACCAGGACTAATCCTATTCCAGCTCACTTCATTGTGTTGGATCCGTCGAAATAAATCATCCATGGTTTTAGACTGCATTCACCCAGATCAATTTCTATTTCCCTGATCGTGCTCAAACATGGTTGGTCGGCCAAAAAGTCAGCCTAGGCTTGATTTTTAACGGCCTTTTGGGGTTCATGCCGTATATCAAATTCTGAAAGTGATAGTGACCAAAACCCGACTCTTTGATGCAAGATAGGACGAGAAAACATGTACTTTATTATATTAATTCTTGTAATCAAATACACTATATTCGACCTAAGGTAGGCTCGTAATTTAATACATGTGAAGTACAAAGCCAAACATAATTTCTCCATGGGAGAATAGTTACATTCATAATTCATCAATTGTCTGCTGATATAGTAAATGGCACTATCAATATTCATGTCGTCATCTTGCGCGATCATCCCAGCTATGGACTGTTCTTCAGCCGCTATGTACAACTTTATTGGCTTTCCTGGCACTGGAGGTACCATCACCGGCGGCTGTGACAAGTATTTCTTCAGGCTGTCAAATACTTGTTGATGTTCTTCGGTCCAGACGAATTCGTATTCGCCTTTTAGCTTCAATAAGTAGGAGAAAAATTTTGTTTTCCCTGTACATTTGGAGATAAATCGCCTTAGGAAGTTAATTTTCCCTAAAAACAACTGCAACTCTTTTTTATTTCGGGGTGGCATAGCTTCGGTGATCGCCCAAGACTTATTGGTGTCGATCTCAATTCCCCGTTGGTGCATTAGAAACCTTAGGAAATTTCCTGCACACAGCCCGAAAGCACACTTGGCATGGTTCAGTTTTAGTTTGAACTTTCTCATTCGTTCGAAGGACGTTACTAAATGGCCAAAATGTTCATCCGTAGTCACAGATTTGGCAACTATATCGTCCACATAGGCTTCTATGAATTTACTGATCATGTCATGAAAGATCAAATTCATGGCCCGCTGGTAAGTGGCACCAGTGTTTTTCAGGCCGAATGGCATGACCACCCACTCATAACACCCTAGAAAGCCTGGGCATCTAAAGGCCATTTTGTGTACATCATATTCGGCGATGTAAATCTGATTATAGCCCGTATACCCATTCATAAACGAGTATATGTAGACAACAGAATCTGGACGACACTGTTCTAGGCTCGCGGCCTAGTTGGGAAGTACGAAATAACATGGAGTCGCCACCCGGTGTGAACCGGGACAAAGATTTAAGGCTACACTCACCCCTCACAAGGGAAGACCTCAAACCGTTGGGTTCGGAATGGTCCCTTACTTATGTCACTTGTGATGATATAATTTGTGCAATAAATCAACCGAGTCTACTCAATAATCATGCTCAAAGGGTACTTAGATCTAACATGCTTTCATCTAACCAACTCATAATCTAAGTTTGCATGCTTGAAAGTAAATCATTAAACGGTAAACACACAATAGAACACAACGAGCATATCAAACCATTTAATTGAAATAAACGAATAACTATTTGAATATAAACATAAACTAAGCAACCTATCATGCATAAAACTAACATTATCATGCTTTGAAAGTTAAATAATGAACTAAACTAAATCATGCCTTAAACAATAAATAAATAATCTACGAACTATAACATGCCCAAATAAAAATTTGGATGAGACGAGATATGTATATCTTAAATGGTGCGTGGCGTTGTATCCCGAGTGCAGACCGTACTACCGTCCATTCGGAATCGGCTACGAAATTTACGTCCGGGTTTCCATCCAATATACCACAAAAGGGAACACATATCCCGCTCATCCAACAATCACATCATGCTTCAAACGACTCTCATGCAATAATATTTTAAAATAAATAAAATAAAAACGAAAGAAGATAAGTGAAAAGGTACCCTCAGGTCTAACCTCTTTTGTCATCTCAGGAAAGGGCGTTACACGTCCGTTGGAAGGGTGAATGATCCGCAACCCTTTTGGTTCACTAACTCAACGTCTTTCCTCACTGTTTTGCTGCTCGGGCTGCTATTTTTACTCCGTTTCGCTGCTGTTTTTGTTGTATTTTCTGGTCGCTATTTTGGGGTAATTAAGGGACTAGTTTCAGGGGTTTAAGGGGGCTGATTTGAGGTGGTTTGGAGGGCAGGTTTGTGGCTGTTTGGGCGTGATTTTGATGAGCAGTTTGTGGAGGGCTGAATGGGCGTGAGTGGGAGCAGTTTGTGAAGGATTTGTGGAGTTGATTGAGGGCTGGTCAGGGACAGATTTGCGGAGTTGATTGAGGGAGATTTGTGTGAATATGTGATGAGTGGTATTTATACCACTATTTCCCACTCATTTAACCTAATATTTTGTATTGTTTCTCGAGATTTATGAACGTTTTGATATGTTTTGTTGTTATTTTGCAGATAAATAAAGTTTGGACAGCACTGGAGGCAAATTGGGACAAAACTGGACAAAAATGCGTCAATAGGAATATTTCAGTCTTCAGCGCGTCGCGCCGCGCATAGCTTTGGCGTCGCGACGCCTAACATGCACCGGTTTTGCTAAAATGCGCCATGGTCAACGGGTGAACAATTTGAAAAGTTTGACTTTGCTAACGTGCGCCGTGCCACGTGTCACCATCACAGAAGACTTGCTAACGTGCGCTGCCACGTGTTATCATCTCAACGGTGCCGAAAATAATCATCTATGCTAATGTGCGCCAGGACACGTGTCAACATCACAACGGCCGTGCTAAAATGCGCTGCTGCCACGTGTCAAAATCAGACGCTGCCGACAATCTTCTTCAACATGACGTAAGCGATGACGTCATGAACAGTGCCACGTCATCGGATCTCTTAGCCGCCTCGCCACGTGTCAAGCCGTTATTGAGCCACGTTTTACTATAGCCAGAGTCGCGACGCGCGCAATACTTCCAGCATCGCGACGCCCAACCGCCATCCGCGCCTATAAATAGAGCACGAGGGTTCAGTTTTTGTTGTACCATTTCCTCTCCCAAATCCTATGTAATTAGGGAGTTCTTCTCTCTCTAAGTTTCTTTTAATAAAGTTTTGTAATTTTTAATTACGTTCTGTAAAAATAATAGTTTACTTTCTTTATTTTACAGTTTTTACTACTCATTATGAGGAGGTAACTTCCCTCTGTTAAGGTAAAAGGTAATTCTTTTACTATTACTTCTTAGATTATTCTCCCATAATTATAATATATTCAAGTTTTAAATTGACTTAATCAAGATACCGCCAGATTGGTCGGTAGGTAATAAAATTCATATTCCGCCTTTATGGCTGGTTTATTTTCATTCCGCCTATATGGCTGGTTATTTTGATTCCGCCTTTATGGCTGGTTATTTTTAAAATGATTCCGCCTTTATGGCTGGTTGTTTTTAAACTAATTAAATCAAAATACCGCCTATATGGCTGGATGAAAATGTTTTGCAAAGCTTATATTATATTATGGGAGAAATCTAATTAGTATATAGTAGAAGTAATTCCTTTTTACCGTAGCAATTTTTTTTAATTCACTTTCAGCATTTATTTTACTACATTTACTTTATGCAATTTTATTTTAAGTCTTTTAAGTTTTTAGCCCTAGTTATGTGTCGTAGCTAAGTTAGTTATCTAGGGTTGTGATAAATTTCAATTTAACTGGTTTATAAGGGTTAGATTATAGTTTGGGTAATTTAAAGATTTATTTATTGAGTCTTAATCTTAAAGCTCTTTAATTAACTGGCCATTAATTAAATTGATTAGGTAAACTTAAAATGAACTAGACATAGGGATTTTAAGTTTAGACCTTAGACTCAATAGCCCACGATCTTCCTTGAGGATAGATAACCTTTTTAATAGATTTCCTTACAGGATAGGAATATACCTGTTGGGCGGGGGTAGCCATAATTGGAACTTGAATTTAATGAATCTAGGTAATTTGGTTGACATAGATATATGGTTCAATTGGATTATACTAGGTATTTGTAATTGACCATCGGAATAGGCTTTTACTTAAATTAGTGTTCCAGGTTATTAAATTGATATATTACCCAACTATAAGATAACTACTTCATCTTTTAAATAATATTGAAATAAGTCACAACCCTGGATAGTTTTTAATATTGAATTTCCTTAAAATCTACTTTTAAGCAATTTTATTTATTGTCTTTAAATTAGAATCGTCGCCATTTCAAATCAATCAAACAACTTGTTAGATACTGGTAATCATTTGGCCCAATAAATTGATAACAAAAAGGTTTTAAGTCCTCGTGGGATCGATACATTTTATACTACTTGAACGATACGTACGCTTGCGTTATACATGTGTGTTTACGCCGGTCAAGTTTTTGGCGCCGTTGCCGGGGACTTAGTTATCTTTTATTATTAGTTTACAGGTTAGATTTGTTACTTGTATCTAATTTTTCTTTTTACTTATTATTTTTGTTTTATTGTGTTTCAGTTTCTCAGACACTTCATGAGACGAACCAGAAGCTTTGAATTCCGACCGCTTGACCCAGAAATTGAAAGAACTATCAGACAGTTGAGAAGGGAAAGGCGAGAAGGCCAAGAAGCTTTAGTCAACATGGAACCTGATTCTTTGGAGGTTGCACCACCAATTCCCATTCGAGACAGAACCATTCCGGTGGTAGATGGCCTCATTTCGTGTATTGTACTTCCTCCGTTACTAGCAAATGCAGGTGACATCAAAACTTGCATTCAGATGATTCAGCAAACAGTTCAGTTTGGGGGAAATGCAACTGAAGATCCTAATGCCCACATCAGCAACTTCCTGGAAGTCTGCGGCACGTTCAATTATAACCGAGGAGCTGAAGAAGCTATGAGGTTGAGAGTTTTCCCATATTCCCTGAAAGACAGAGCAAAAGCATGGCTACATTCACTACCAGCAGGATCAATCACAACCTGGAACACTCTTGCTACAAAATTCCTTGCAAAATACTTTCCACCAGCCAGAACTACAAAGTTGAGGAATGAAATCACATCCTTTGTGCAGCAAGATTCAGAATCCTTGTACGAAGCTTGGCAGAGATACAAAGATTTGCTCCGGAAAAGTCCTCACCATGAGATTCCAAAATGGCTTCAAGTCCAAACTTTCTACAATGGACTTTCTGGACTGATGAGAACCACAATCGATGCTGCTGCTGGAGGAGCTTTAATGGCAAAATGAGAAGATCAAGCCTGGGACCTAATTGAAGAAATGGCCAACAACAACTCCTTGTGGCCAACAGAAAGAAGTCTGATTCAAAGAATTGCAGGAATATATGAAGTTGCAGCTGATACAACAGTCAACACCAAGCTGGACCAGATATGCAAATTTATGGAGACTCTCAACACTCAAAGCACCACTGGATCCACAAGTTCACCATATGGAGGAGCACCAGAACCACACCAACTTGAAGAAACGGTGAATTATGTCAACAATTTCAACAGACAGGGGAACAATCCATATTCCAACACCTACAACCCAGGGTGGAGAAATCATCCTAATTTTTCATGGAGCAACAATTCAGGGCAAAAGAACTATCCACCACCTGGATTCCAGCAACAGAATAAAGGCCAGGAGCAGACAAATGAACCAGTGATGGCAGAGATGCTAGCTCAATTAAAAATATATGAAGCCATGATTCAGAGCCAATCAGCTTCCATCAAAGCACTGGAGAATCAAATCAGACATCTAGCCAATGCTCAGAGCTACAGACCGCCAGGTAATCTTCCCAGCAACACAGAACCAAATCCAAGGAACCGAGGGAAGGAGCAATGTCAAGCCATTACCTTAAAGAATGATACTGAGATCAACAAAGATGTTGGAGTCAAAACAGCTGCTGAGGAAGTTCCAAAAGATGCAGTTCCACAGATGGAAGAAAAAGAAGCAAAAGAAAAAGAAGCAAAGGAAAAAGAAATAGAACAAATCACTCCACCACCACCTTTTCCTCAACGTCTTTAGAAAAACAAACTGGACAAACAGTTTGCTCGTTTCTTGGAGATTTTCAAAAAGCTGCACATTAACATACCATTTGCAGAAGCCTTGGAACAAATGCCCAGTTATGTCAAATTCATGAAAGACATTCTTTCACAAAAATGGAGATTGGGAGATTACGAAACAGTAGCTTTGACAGAAGAATGCAGAGACATCATTCAAATAAAACTTCCCCCAAAGTTGAAAGATCCTGGCAGTTTCACCGTTCCTTTCACCATTGGAGAACATTACATTGGTAAGGCTTTATGTGATTTAGGTGCCAGTGTTAATTTAATGCCTTTTCTATTTACAGGAAATTGCAAATTGGAGAAGCAATGCCTACCTCAGTATCTTTGCAACTTGCTGATCGAACACTCGCATTTCCGAGAGGATTCGTGGAAAATGTGCTGGTTAAAGTTGACAAACTCATCCTTCCAGCAGACTTCATCATCCTTGACATGGAAGAAGACAAAGAAGTACCTATCATTCTTGGGAGACCATTTTTGGCTACAGGTAAAACTGTAATTGATGTGAAAAAAAGAGAACTAACCATGAAAGTGCAGGACCAAGAAGTGACCTTTAATGTTTTCCAAGCCATGAAATTTCCAACCGATGAAAAGGAAGAAGAAGAATGCTTCAGAATTGATGTTGTTGATAAAATTGTTCAGAATACTGAGTCAAATCCCACAGATACACTTGAAGCTTGCATCACCAACATGACTGACAGCGAGCTAGATGCTGAAATCTTGCAATGTATCAATTACCTTGACAAATCATTCCGATTCAAAGTAACACCACCAGTTGAAAGCTTGGAACTGCCAAAGAAAGATAGAATCAAACCTTCGATTGAAGAACCACCGCAGCTGGAACTAAAGTTACTTCCGAGCCATCTCCTGTATGCATTTCTTGGAAACTCTTGTGAATTACCTGTTATTATTTCTTCTTCACTAACATTGGAGCAGGAAGAAAAACTACTGAGAGTGTTACGAGAACACAAAAGAGCCATTGGCTGGACTATAGCTGACATTCGAGGCATTAGTCCATCATTCTGCATGCACAAGATTCTGATGAATGATGAATACAAACCAACAGTGGAGCATCAACGGAGACTCAATCCTATCATGAAGGAAGTCGTGAAGAAAGAAATCATCAAATGGTTGGATGCTGGCATCATTTACCCCATCTCAGACAGCACTTGGGTAAGTCCTATGCAGTGTGTACCAAAGAAAGGAGGAATTACTGTTGTCACCAATGAAAAGAACGAGCTGATTCCAACAAGAACAGTGACTGGATGGAGAGTATGTATGGATTACAGGAAGTTGAACAAAGCCAACAGAAAGGACCATTTTTCGCTGCCATTCATTGACCAGATGTTAGACAGACTGGCAGGACATGAGTTCTATTGCTTTCTTGATGGATATTCAGGGTACAATCAGATTGCCATTGCACCAAGACCCAGGAGAAAACTACTTTTACATGTCCCTATGGTACTTTTGCTTTCCGCAGGATGCCGTTTGGATTATGTAATGCCCCTGCCACTTTTCAGCGTTGCATGATGGCCATCTTCTAAGATATGCTGGAGCAGAGTATGGAGGTTTTTATGGATGATTTTTCTGTGTTTGGAGATTCTTTTGACCATTGTTTGAAAAATTTGGAACAGGTATTACAAAGGTGCGAAGATACAAACCTGGTACTCAATTGGGAGAAATGCCATTTCATGGTACAGGAAGGCATTGTTCTTGGACACCGGATTTCACAAAAGGGAATCGAGGTAGACAAAGCAAAGATAGAGACAATTGAGAAACTACCTCCACCAACATCTGTAAAAGGGATTCTTGGACATGCAGGTTTTTACAGGAGATTTATCAAAGACTTTTCCAAGATTGCCAAACCTCTTTGCAATCTTCTGGAAAAGGATGTGCCTTTCAACTTCACAAAAGAATGCCAGGAAGCTTTCGAGATCTTAAAACAGAAGCTGATTTCTGCCCCATCATTGTAGCACCAGATTGGACCCTTCCATTTGAGGTAATGTGTGATGCTAGTGATTTTGCTGTAGGTGCGGTTTTGGGACAACGCAAAGCAAAGATTTTCCACACCATTTACTACTCCAGCAGAACTCTGAATGAAGCTCAACTCAACTACACAACCACTGAAAAGGAGTTGCTAGCAGTTGTGTATGCTTTTGACAAATTCCGCTCCTATCTGCTGGGTCCCAAAGTGGTGGTTTACACAGATCATTCAGCCATCAAATACCTGATCACAAAGAAAGATGCCAAACCCAGATTTATCCGTTGGATACTTCTTTTGCAAGAATTTGACGTGGAGATTCGAGACAGGAAAGGAACAGAAAACCAGGTGGCATATCACTTATCGAGGCTGGAAAATGGAGAAACAGCTGACAAAGAACTGACAATCAAAGAAACTTTTCCAGATGAACAACTGTTTTCCATAAAACAACAGGATGTCCCTTGGTATGCTGACTATGTTAATTATATTGTAACAGGAAAATGGCCGTTGGAATGGACAACTCAGCAACGGAAGAAGTTTTTCAAAGAAGTCAAGCACTATGTCTGGGATGAACCGTACTTGTTTAAATGCTGTGCTGATCAATTACTGAGACGGTGTGTTCCACAGGAGGAAGTCAACAGTGTTTTGCAACACTGTCATTCATCACCATACGGCGGACACTTCAGTGGAAACAAAACTGCAGCTAAAGTCCTTCAATCAGGTTTGTTTTGGCCCACACTTTTTAAAGATGCTTATCTTTTTTCTTTTCAATGTGATAGGTGCCAGAGAACGGGGAATATTTCAAGGAGAAACGAAGGACCATTGCAAAATATTCTGGAAGTGGAAATATTCGATGTATGGGGTATTGATTTCATGGGACCCTTTGTTCCATCATTTGGAAACCTGTACATTCTGGTTGCTGTAGACTACGTCTCCAAATGGGTTGAGGCAATTGCACTGCCATCCAATGATTCCAAAGTGGTGATCAAATTCCTAAAAAAGAACATTTTCACTCGGTTTGGAACACCTCGAGCAATCATCAGCGATGGTGGCTCTCAATCTGCAACAAATACTTCGATGCACTCCTATCCAAATACGGAGTTACTCACAAAGTTGCCACTGCTTACCATCCACAGTCAAATGGACAGGTTGAGGTTTCAAACAGGGAGATCAAAAGAATCCTAGAAAGGACCGTTGGATCAACAAGGAGGGACTGGTCTACAAAACTAGATGATGCATTATGGGCCTACAGAACAGCTTACAAGACACCCATTGGTATGTCTCCATATCAATTGGTGTTTGGGAAAGCATTCCATCTGCCAGTTGAGCTTGAACACAAGGCGTATTGGGCACTGAAGAAGTTGAATCTTGACTCACAAGCTGCATGAGAGAAAAGACTTCACCAACTCAATGAATTGGAGGAATTTCGCCTACAGGCTTATGAAAATGCCAAATTATACAAAGAAAAGACCAAAAAATGGCATGACCGAAAAATAGTGCACAGACAGTTAGAACCAAGGCAGCAGGTGTTGTTATACAACTCGAGATTAAAACTTTTCCCTGGAAAGCTGAAATCTAGGTGGTCATGACCATTTGTGATCACTAAGGTTTTACCATATGGAGCTGTTGAGTTACTGGATCCCAAAACCAACAACACATTCAAAGTTAACAGTCAGCGTGTCAAGCACTACTGGGGAGAATCATTTGAGCGACAAAAAGAAAGTGTCACACTTTCCAATCCAGCATAAACGTTCAAGAAGTCATGTCTAGCTGACGACTTTAAACTTAGCGCTCGCAGGGAGGCAACCCATGCAATTTTTGTATATATTGTGATTTGGTGTGATTTAATTTTGTGTTTTAGTTTTTGCAGATTAAGTCATTTCAAGATGGACGAAGCTCTCTCAAATCTTCACAAGCAATTTCCTTCTCTCCCTCAAAAATCTCTGATGAAAGTTACAAAGCTCGCTTGGAATGGATGAGGTTACTAACGATCTATGGTGTTCCAATGAGATTCGTTGGGTAATTGAAGCACGAGTCCGATTGGCAGGTGAATCTTCTGACTCTTTTATTTCACACTTGCCTGGTTTTGGAAGAAGCACCTATGCAAAGAAACGAAGAGCTAAGCAAATGGGTGTTTGTTACAAATGTGCACGTTGGAATTGCAACACTCGTTGTCGTTTTTAGGAATGGTGTCTGATAATCGCGAAGACAAAATTAAATTCATTAGGGATGGCTTGAGTAAGGAGTCTTTAGATGATATATCTTCGACTCTTGAGACGCATCCCAGTAGATATGTTCACATAGAATTTCGCAGATTACATACACAATTTCAAAAAGAAAGACAACAGTTAAGTCTTGGGAATCTGACTAAAAAAGACCTGTTTGCCAATTTATAAGAAAATTGGATGGGAAGCTTGTCCCTGACGCATAGACGTTAATCAAGCTGTAAATTTTTTTACATATTATATTTCTTTGTCTTTTCCTAATAATATTAATTTGTTTTGTTGTTTACTTTTTCCCGACAGGATCCAGATCTTGTTGACTATCATAATCTATTTTACTATTTTGCTACTAATCGTCTTTTGGAAGATACTTGTGCTATTTTTACTCACCCTTTTCAGGTATTATAAATTCAACTCTTCATTGCACCTTTGAAGTTATCCAGAGTCAAAAAAGAAATACATAAAAAAATGGAAGCCACTTCAAGAAGACGAGTTGAAAACATCTGTGTGTTTTGTGGTAGTACTGTTGGTACTAAACCACAATACATAGAAGCAGCACAGGAATTGGGTCGAGTCTTAGCCGCAAGGAATATGCACTTAATATATGGCGGAGGAAATCTTGGACTTATGGGGATCGTTTCAAAGGTCGTACAGGAGGGAGGCAATCACGTTTTAGGAATCGTCCCAAAACCCTTGGCAGAGGCAAATCTTATTGGATCATCAAACGGAGAGGAACTGATCGTATCAGGTATGTCTGAACGTTTGGTAGAAATGATTAACCGTGCTGATGCTTTTATTGCTTTGCCAGGTGGCTTGGGTACATTGGAGGAAATTTTTATAGTTCTATATTGGGCGAACCTGAACATACACCAGAAACCGCTTGGACTACTCAACGTTGATGGATTTTATTATTTTCTTTGTGTGTTTCTTGATGATGCTCGGAGAAATGGGTTCGTGTCAAAACCTATGAAAGAACTCCTCTTCACTGCCAGACTTGCTCCGGATCTAATAGACCAACTCATAGCCTATGAACCACAAGTTGACCATATCCTATCAAAGATAAATTGGTCTGAGGACGATCGTGGTAAGAGGCGTCGAATTAATCTGGATCTTAACCTTTAATTTTCTGTAGATTTCAGTTAACCAGGTACAACCTTCTAACTCTCCTTTTACTGTTTAAGACATTGGGGACAATGTCTCATTTAGGTTTGGGGGAGGGATTTAGTTGATTAGTACCTTGTTTTTAGTTTGTATGTTGTTTTTATTTTTAGTCCAAAATTTTTCGAAAAATAAAAAAAAATTGAAAAATTTTCAAAAATTACAAAAATATTTTGCATTTTCGTATTTCTGTTTTGACTAAAAAGGTGAAATTGGTGAGAGGTAGCTGAGTAAGGAGTTTTCACTCCTGATAAGTATCTCAAACCATTTATTTCAAAACAAGTTAATTTTTGTTTATTTCCTTTTAAATTATTTAATTTGTGAATTCTCCATAAATCTGACTAAATTGAATCTTCATATGTTCAGTTGACAGGTATTATGAACTTACATGGAACATACAGTCATGAGCTAAAATTGAAAAGTTTGTAATATTCCGTACTATAGTTTAATTGGAGGAAGCATCTCTAAATTGTGATGGAGTAAAAAAAAAAAAACGTCTGAGATCCGAGTTATTAAGTCTGTAAGGGTGTTTTAACACCTAGTGCCCTAAAACCAACTGGTTTGGGAGTCACTGGCCCAAAGCTCGTTACATGGATCAAAGATGCTGCAAAAATATAAATATCTGAAGTCTGAGTAATTAAGTTCGTAGGGGTGTCTTAACACCTGGTGCCCTAAAGCCAACTGGTTTGGGAGTCACCAACCCAAAGCTCGCTACATAGACGGAAGATATTGTATATAATAAAAATAGAAAAAAAATCAAAGAAAAAACCAGAAAAAAAATCAGAATTATTCCATTACTACAAAAGGTGTGAAGTCTGAAAGAACTTTAGGACAAAAATATTACTCTCTTATCAACTGCACTTATGACTGTTGTGGGCAAAAATGAGTTGATTAATATTTTGTTAGCTGTGTATATGAAGAATGGTAAAAATAATCGGAGAATTTACTTATTCAGTAATTTAGAAAGAAACAAAACAACTAGTAACTTGGAGTAGAATTTTCACCTGATTAGTCATTAACTTTCTTTATTCTCTTTTCGCTTGTCTTTTTGCTTTTGTGTACATTAGTTTTACTACCTTTTTACTTTTATAAAATGTTTATGGGTATCATTGCTGTAAACCCTCACGAGACTACACTCGTCCACTAGGGACACCTAGGGGTTTAAAGGCTTGTTGCATACGCTAAATGCAACCGTGATCCCTACAAAAGTGGCTTAGTTAAAGTTTATTTTCATGTTATTTTATTTTCTGTTTTGCTCGAGGACTAGCAAAATGTTAGGTTTGCAGGTGTGATGAGTGGTATTTATACCACTATTTCCCACTTATTTAACCTAATATTGTATTGTTTCTCGAGATTTATGAACGTTTTGATATGTTTTGTTGTTATTTTGCAGATAAATAAAGTTTGGACAGCACTGGAGGCAAATTGGGATAAAAAATGCGTCAACATGAATATTTCAGTCTTCAGCGCGTCGCGCCGCGCATAGCTTTGGCGTCGCGACGCCTAACATGCACCGTTTTTGCTAAAATGCGCCATGGTCAACGGGTCAACAATTTGAAAAGTTTGACTTTGCTAACGTGCGCCGTGCCACGTGTCACCATCACAGAAGACTTGCTAACGTGCGCTGCCACGTGTTATCATCTCAACGGTGCCGAAAATAATCATCTATGCTAATGTGCGCCAGGACACGTGTCAACATCACAACGGCCGTGCTAAAATGCGCTGCTGCCACGTGTCAAAATCAGACGCTGCCGACAATCTTCTTCAACATGACGTAAGCGATGATGTCATGAACAGTGCCACGTCATCGGATCTCTTAGCCGCCTCGCCACGTGTCAAGCCGTTATTGAGCCACGTTTTATTGTAGCCAGCGTCGCGACGCGCGCAATACTTCCAGCGTCGCGACGCCCAACCGCAATCCGCGCCTATAAATAGAGCGCGAGGGTTCAGTTTTTGTTGTACCATTTCCTCTCCCAAATCCTATGTAATTAGGGAGTTCTTCTCTCTCTAAGTTTCTTTTAATAAAGTTTTGTAATTTTTAATTACGTTCTGTAAAAATAATAATTTACTTTCTTTATTTTACAGTTTTTACTACTCATTATGAGGAGGTAACTTCCCTCTGTTAAGGTAAAAGGTAATTCTTTTACTATTACTTCTTAGATTATTCTCCCATAATTATAATATATTCAAGTTTTAAATTGACTTAATCAGGATACCGCCAGATTGGTCGGTGGGTAATAAAATTCATATTCCGCCTTTATGGCTGGTTTATTTTCATTCCGCCTATATGGCTAGTTATTTTGATTCCGCCTTTATGGCTGGTTATTTTTAAAATGATTCCGCCTTTATGGCTGGTTGTTTTTAAACTAATTAAATCAAAATACCGCCTATATGGCTGGATGAAAATGTTTTGAAAAGCTTATATTATATTATGGGAGAAATCTAATTAGTATATAGTAGAAGTAATTCCTTTTTACCTTAGCAATTTTATTTTAATTCACTTTCAGCATTTATTTTACTACATTTACTTTATGCAATTTTATTTTAAGTCTTTTAAGTTTTTAGCCCTAGTTATGTGTCGTAGCTAAGTTAGTTATCTAGGGTTGTGATAAATTTCAATTTAACTGGTTTATAAGGGTTAGATTATAGTTTGGGTAATTTAAAGATTTATTTATTGAGTCTTAATCTTAAAGCTCTTTAATTAACTGGCCATTAATTAATTGATTAGGTAAACTTAAAATGAACTAGACATAGGGATTTTAAGTTTAGACCTTAGACTCAATAGCCCACGATCTTCCTTGAGGATAGATAACCCTTTTAATAGATTTCCTTACAGGATAGGAATATACCTGTTGGGCGGGGGTAGCCATAATTGGAACTTGAATTTAATGAATCTAGGTAATTTGGTTGACATAGATATATGTTTCAATTGGATTATATTAGGTATTTGTAATTGACCATCGGAAGAGGCTTTTACTTAAATTAGTGTTCCAGGTTATTAAATTGATATATTACCCAACTATAAGATAACTACTTCATCTTTTAAATAATATTGAAATAAGTCACAACCCTGGATAGTTTTAATATTGAATTTCCTTAAAATCTACTTTTAAGCAATTTTATTTATTTGTCTTTAAATTTAGAATCGTCGCCATTTCAAATCAATCAAACAACTTGTTAGATACTGGTAATCATTTGGCCCAATAAATTGATAACAAAAAGGTTTTAAGTCCTCGTGGGATCGATACTTTTATACTACTTGAACGATACGTATGCTTGCGTTATACGTGTGTGTTTACACCGGTCAAGTTTTTGGCGCCGTTGCCGGGGACTTAGTTATCTTTTATTATTAGTTTACGGGTTAGATTTGTTACTTGTATCTAATTTTTCTTTTTACTTATTATTTTTGTTTTATTGTGTTTCAGGTTCTCAGACACTTCATGAGACGAACCAGAAGCTTTGAATTCCGACCGCTTGACCCAGAAATTGAAAGAAATATCAGACAGTTGAGAAGGGAAAGGCGAGAAGGCCAAGAAGCTTTAGTCAACATGGACCTGAACCTTTGGAGGTTGCACCACCAATCCCATTCGAGACAGAACCATTCCGTGTGGTAGATGGCCTCATTTCGTGTATTGTACTTCCTTCTTTACCATCAAATGCAGGTGACATCAAAACTTGCATTCAGATGATTCAGCAAACAGTTCAGTTTGGGGGAAATGCAACTGAAGATCCTAATGCCCACATCAGCAACTTCCTGGAAGTCTGCGGCACGTTCAATTACAACCGAGGAGCTGAAGAAGCTATGAGGTTGAGAGTTTTCCCATATTCCCTGAAAGACAGAGCAAAAGCATGGCTACATTCACTACCAGCAGGATCAATCACAACCTGGAACACTCTTACTACAAAATTCCTTGCAAAATACTTTCCACCAGCCAGAACTGCAAAGTTAAGGAATGACATCACATCCTTTGTGCAGCAAGATTCAGAATCCTTGTACGAAGCTTGGGAGAGATACAAAGATTTGCTCCGGAAATGTCCTCACCATGAGATTCCAAAATGGCTTCAAGTCCAAACTTTCTACAATGGACTTTCTGGACTGATGAGAACCACAATCGATGCTGCTGCTGGAGGAGCTTTAATGGCAAAAGGAGAAGATCAAGCCTGGGACCTAATTGAAGAAATGGCCAACAAAAACTCCTTGTGGCCAACAGAAAGAAGTCTGATTCAAAGAATTGCAGGAATATATGAAGTTGGAGCTAATACAGCAGTCAACACCAAGCTGGACCAGATATGCAAATTTATGGAGACTCTCAACACTCAAAGCACCACTGGATCCACAAGTTCACCATATGGAGGAGCACCAGAACCACACCAACTTGACGAAACGGTGAATTATGTCAACAATTTCAACAGACAGGGGAACAATCCATATTCCAACACCTACAACCCAGGGTGGAGAAATCATCCTAATTTTTAATGGAGCAACAATTCAGGGCAAAAGAACTATCCACCACCTGGATTCTAGCAACAGAATAAAGGCCAGGAGAAGACAAATGAACCAGTGATGGCAGAGATGCTAGCTCAATTAAAAAGATATGAAGCCATGATTCAGAGCCAATCAGCTTCCATCAAAGCACTGGAGAATCAAATCGGACAACTAGCCAATGCTCAGAGCTACAGACCGCCAGGTAATCTTCCCAGCAACACAGAACCAAATCCAAGGAACCGAGGGAAGGAGCAATGTCAAGCCATTACCTTAAAGAGTGGTACTGAGATCAACAAAGATGTTGGAGTCAAAACAGCTGCTGAGGAAGTTCCAAAAGATGCAGTTCCATAGATGGAAGAAAAAGAAGCAAAAGAAAAAGAAGCACAGGAAAAAGAAAAAGAACAGATCCCTCCACCACCACCTTTTCCTCAACGTCTTCAGAAAAACAAACTGGAAAAACAGTTTGCTCGTTTCTTGGAGATTTTCAAAAAGCTGCACATTAACATACCATTTGCAGAAGCCTTGGAACAAATGCCCAGTTATGTCAAATTCATGAAAGATATTCTTTCACGAAAATGGAGATTGGGAGATTACGAAACAGTAGCTTTGACATAAGAATGCAGCGCCATCATTCAGAGAAAACTTCCCTCAAAGTTGAAAGATCCTGGCAGTTTCACAGTTCCTTGCACCATTGGAGAACATTACATTGGTAAGGCTTTATGTGATTTAGGTGCCAGTGTTAATTTAATGCCTTTTTCTATTTACAGGAAATTGCAAATTGGAGAAGCAATGCCTACCTCAGTATCTTTGCAACTTGCTGATCGAACACTCGCATTTCCGAGAGGAGTCGTGGAAAATGTGCTGGTTAAAGTTGACAAACTCATCCTTCCAGCAGACTTCATCATCCTTGACATGGAAGAAGACAAAGAAGTACCTATCATTCTTGGGAGACCATTTTTGGCTACAGGTAAAACTGTAATTGTTGTGCAAAAAGGAGAACTAACCATGAAAGTGCAGGACCAAGAAGTGACCTTTAATGTTTTCCAAGCCATGAAATTTCCAAGCGATGAAAAGGAAGAAGAAGAATGCTTCAGAATTGATGTTGTTGATAAAATTGTTCAGAATACTGAGTCAAATCCCACAGATACACTTGAAGCTTGCATCACCAACATGACTGACAGCGAGCTAGATGCTGAAATCTTGCAATGTATCAACTACCTTGACAAATCATTCCGATTCAAAGTAACACCACCAGTTGAAAGCTTGGAGCTGCCAAAGAAAGATCGAATCAAACCTTCGATTGAAGAACCACCGCAGCTGGAACTAAAGTTACTTCCGAGCCATCTCATGTATGCATTTCTTGGAAACTCTTCTGAATTACCTGTTATTATTTCTTCTTCACTAACATTAGAGCAGGAAGAAAAACTACTGAGAGTGTTACGAGAACACAAAAGAGCCATTGGCTGGACTATAGCTGACATTCGAGGCATTAGTCCATCATTCTGCATGCACAAGATTCTGATGAATGATGAATACAAACCAACAGTGGAGCATCAACGGAGACTCAATCATATCATGAAGGAAGTCGTGAAGAAAGAAATCATCAAATGCTTGGATGCTGGCATCATTTGCCCCATCTCAGACAGCACTTGGGTAAGTCCTATGCAGTGTGTACCAAAGAAAGGAGGAATTACTGTTGTCACCAATGAAAAGAACGAGCTGATTCCAACAAGAACGGTGACTGGATGGAGAGTATGTATGGATTACAGGAAGTTGAACAAAGCCACGAGAAAGGACCATTTTCCGCTGCCATTCATTGACCAGATGTTAGACAGACTGGCAGGACATGAGTTCTATTGCTTTCTTGATGGATATTCAGGGTACAATCAGATTGCCATTGCACCAGAAGACCAGGAGAAAACTACTTTTACATGTCCCTATGGTACTTTTGCTTTCCGCAGGATGCCGTTTGGATTATGTAATGCCCCTGCCACTTTTCAGCGTTGCATGATGGCCATCTTCTAAGATATGCTGGAGCAGAGTATGGAGGTTTTTATGGATGATTTTTCTGTGTTTGGAGATTCTTTTGACCATTGTTTGAAAAATTTGGAACAGGTATTACAAAGGTGCGAAGATACAAACCTGGTACTCAATTGGGAGAAATGCCATTTCATGGTACAGGAAGGCATTGTTCTTGGACACCGGATTTCACAAAAGGGAATCGAGGTAGACAAAGCAAAGATAGAGACAATTGAGAAACTACCTCCACCAACATCTGTAAAAGGGATTCTTGGACATGCAGGTTTTTACAGGAGATTTATCAAAGACTTTTCCAAGATTGCCAAACCTCTTTGCAATCTTCTGGAAAAGGATGTGCCTTTCAACTTCACCAAAGAATGCCAGGAAGCTTTCGAGATCTTAAAACAGAAGCTGATTTCAGCCCCCATCATTGTAGCACCAGATTGGACCCTTCCATTTGAGGTAATGTGTGATGCTAGTGATTTTGCTGTAGGTGCGGTTTTGGGACAACGCAAAGCAAAGATTTTCCACACCATTTACTACTCCAGCAGAACTCTGAATGAAGCTCAACTCAACTACACAACCACTGAAAAGGAGTTGCTAGCAGTTGTGTACGCTTTTGACAAATTCCGCTCCTATCTGTTGGGTCCCAAAGTGGTGGTTTACACAGATTATTCAGCCATCAAATACCTGATCACAAAGAAAGATGCCAAACCCAGATTGATCCGTTGGATACTTCTTTTGCAAGAATTCGACGTGGAGATTCGAGACAGGAAATGAACAGAAAACCAGGTGGCAGATCACTTATTGAGGCTGGAAAATGGAGAAACAGCTGACAAAGAGCTGACAAAGAACTGAAAACCAGGTGGCAGATCACTTATTGTTTAGTTTTTGCAGATTAAGTCATTTCAAGATGGACGAAGCTCTCTCAAATCTTCACAAGCAATTTCCTTCTCTCCCTCAAAAATCTCTGATGAAAGTCTACAAAGCTCGCTTGGAACGAATGAGGTTACTGACGATCTATGGTGTTCCCAATGACATTCGTTGGGTAATTGAAGCACGATTCCGATTGGCAGGTGAATCTTCTGACTCTTTTATTTCACACTTGCCTGGTTTTGGAAGAAGCACCTATGCAAAGAAACGAAGAGCTAAGCAAATGGGTGTTTGTTACAAATGTGCACGTTGGAATTGCAACACTCGTTGTCGTTCTTTAGGAATGGTGTCTGATAATCGCGAAGACAAAATTAAATTCATTAGGGATGGCTTGAGTAAGGAGTCTTTAGATGATATATCTTCGACTCTTGAGACGTATCCCAGTAGATATGTTCACATAGAATTTCGCAGATTACATACACAATTTCAAAAAGAAAGACAACAGTTAAGTCTTGGGAATCTGACTAAAAAAGACCTTGTTTGCCAATTTATAAGAAAATTGGATGGGAAGCTTGTCCCTGACGCATAGACGTTAATCAAGCTGTAAATTTTTGTACATATTATATTTCTTTGTCTTTTCCTAATAATATTAATTTGTTTTGTTGTTTACTTTTTCTCCGACAAGATCCAGATCTTGTTGACTATCATAATCTATTTTACTATTTTGCTACTAATCGTCTTTTGGAAGATACTTGTTCTATTTTTACTCACCCTTTTCAGGTATTATAAATTCAACTCATCATTGCACCTTTGAAGTCATCCAGAGTCAAAAAAGAAATACATAAAAAAAATGGAAGCCACTTCAAGAAGACGAGTTGAAAACATCTGTGTGTTTTGTGGTAGTACTGTTGGTACTAAACCACAATACATAGAAGCAGCACAGGAATTGGGTCGAGTCTTAGCCGCAAGGAATATGCATTTAATATATGGCGGAGGATATCTTGGACTTATGGGGATCGTTTCAAAGGCCGTACAGGAGGGAGGCAGTCACATTTTGGGAATCGTCCCAAAACCCTTGGCAGAGGCAAATCTTATTGGATCATCAAACGGAGAGGAACTGATCGTATCGGGTATGTCTGAACGTTTGGTAGAAATGATTAACCGTGCTGATGCTTTTATTGCTTTTCCAGGTGGCTTGGGTACATTGGAGGAAATTTTTATAGTTCTATCTTGGGCGAACCTGAACATACACCAGAAACCGCTTGGACTACTCAACGTTGATGGATTTTATGATTTTCTTTGTGTGTTTCTTGATGATGCTCGGAGAAATGGGTTCGTGTCAAAACCTATAAAAGAACTCCTCTTCACTGCCAGACTTGCTCCGGATCTAATAGACCAACTCATAGCCTATGAACCACAAGTTGACCCTATCATATCAAAGATAAATTGGTCTGAGGACGATCGTGGTAAGAGGCGTCGAATTAATCTGGATCTTAACCTTTAATTTTCTGTAGATTTCAGCTAACCAGGTACAACCTTCTAACTCTCCTTTTACTGTTTAAGACATTGGGGACAATGTCTCATTTAGGTTTGGGGGAGGGATTTAGTTGATTAGTACCTTGTTTTTAGTTTGTATGTTGTTTTTATTTTTAGTCCAAAATTTTTCGAAAAAAAAAAAAAAAAATTGAAAAATTTTCAAAAATTACAAAAATATTTTGCATTTTCATATTTATGTTTTGACTAAAAAGGTGAAATTGGTGAGAGGTAGCTGAGTAAGGAGTTTTCACTCCTGATACGTATCTCAAACCATTTATTTCAAAATAAATTAATTTTTGTTTATTTCCTTTTAAATTATTTAATTTGTGAATTCTCCATAAATCTGACTAAATTGAATCTTCATATGTTCAGTTGACAGGTATTATGAACTTACATGGAACATACAGTCATGAGCTAAAATTGAAAAGTTTGTAATATTCCGTACTATAGTTTAATTGGAGGAAGCATCTCTAAATTGTGATGGAGTAAAAAAAAAAAAAACGTCCGAGATCCGAGTTATTAAGTCTGTAAGGGTGTTTTAACACCTAGTGCCCTAAAACCAACTGGTTTGGGAGTCACTGGCCCAAAGCTCGTTACATGGATCAAAGATGCTTCAAAAATATAAATATCTGAAGTCTGAGTAATTATGTTCGTAGGGGTGTCTTAACACCTGGTGCCCTAAAGCCAACTGGTTTGGGAGTCACCAACCCAAAGCTCGCTACATAGACGGAAGATATTGTATATAAATAAAAAATAGAAAAAAAATCAAAGAAAAAACCAGAAAAATCAGAAAATTATTCCATTACTACAAAAAATGTGTGAAGTCTGAAAGAACTTTAGGACAAAAATATTACTCTCTTATCAACTGCACTTATGACTGTTGTGGGCAAAAATGAGTTGATTAATATTTTGTTAGCTGTGTATATGAAGAATGGTAAAAATAATCGGAGAATTTACTTATTCAGTAATTTAGAAAGAAACAAAACAACTAGTAACTTGGAGTAGAATTTTCACCTGATTAGTCATTAACTTTCTTTATTCTCTTTTCGCTTGTCTTTTTGCTTTTGTGTACATTAGTTTTACTACCTTTTTACTTTTATAAAATGTTTATGGGTATCATTGCTGTAAACCCTCACGAGACTACACTCGTCCACTAGGGACACCTAGGGGTTTAAAGGCTTGTTGCATACGCTAAATGCAACCGTGATCCCTACAAAAGTGGCTTAGTTAAAGTTTATTTTCATGTTATTTTATTTTCTGTTTTGCTCGAGGACTAGCAAAATGTTAGGTTTGCAGGTGTGATGAGTGGTATTTATACCACTATTTCCCACTTATTTAACCTAATATTTTGTATTGTTTCTCGAGATTTATGAACGTTTTGATATGTTTTGTTGTTATTTTGCAGATAAATAAAGTTTGGACAGCACTGGAGGCAAATTGGGACAAAAATGCGTCAACATGAATATTTCAGTCTTCAGCGCGTCACGCCGCGCATAGCTTTGGCGTCGCGACGCCTAACATGCACCGTTTTTGCTAAAATGCGCCATGGTCAACGGGTCAACAATTTGAAAAGTTTGACTTTGCTAACGTGCGACGTGCCACGTGTCACCATCACAGAAGACTTGCTAACGTGCGCTGCCACGTGTTATCATCTCAACGGTGCCGACAATCATCATCTATGCTAATGTGCGCCAGGACACGTGTCAACATCACAACGGCCGTGCTAAAATGCGCTGCTGCCACGTGTCAAAATCAGACGCTGCCGACAATCTTCTTCAACATGACGTAAGCGATGACGTCATGAATAGTGCCACGTGTCAAGCCGTTATTGAGCAACGTTTTACTGTAGCTAGCGTCGCGATGCGCGCAATACTTCCAGCGTCGCGACGCCCAACCGCCATCCGCACCTATAAATAGAGCGCGAGGGTTCAGTTTTTGTTGTACCATTTCCTCTCCCAAATCCTATATTATTAGGGAGTTCTTCTCTCTCTAAGTTTCTTTTAATAAAGTTTTGTAATTTTTAATTACGTTCTGTAAAAAATAATAATTTACTTTCTTTATTTTACAGTTTTTACTACTCATTATGAGGAGGTAACTTCCCTCTGTTAAAGTAAAATGTAATTCTTTTACTATTACTTCTTAGATTATTCTCCCATAATTATAATATATTCAAGTTTTAAATTGACTTAATCAGGATACCGCCAGATTGGTCGGTGGGTAATAAAATTCATATTCCGCCTTTATGGCTGGTCTATTTTCATTCCGCCTATATGGCTGGTTATTTTGATTCCGCCTTTATGGCTGGTTATTTTTAAAATGATTCCGCCTTTATGGCTGGTTGTTTTTAAACTAATTAAATCAAAATACCGCCTATATGGCTGGATGAAAATGTTTTGCAAAGCTTATATTATATTATGGGAGAAATCTAATTAGTATATAGTAGAATTAATTCCTTTTTACCTAAGCAATTTTATTTTAATTCACTTTCAGCATTTATTTTACTACATTTACTTTATGCAATTTTATTTTAAGTCTTTTAAGTTTTTAGCCCTAGTTATGTGTCGTAGCTAAGTTAGTTATCTAGGGTTGTGATGAATTTCAATTTAACTGGTTTATAAGGGTTAGATTATAGTTTGGGTAATTTAAAGATTTATTTATTGAGTCTTAATCTTAAAGCTCTTTAATTAACTGGCCATTAATTAAATTGATTAGGTAAACTTAAAATGAACTAGACATAGGGATTTTAAGTTTAGACCTTAGACTCAATAGCCCACGATCTTCCTTGAGGATAGATAACCCTTTTAATAGATTTCCTTACAGGATAGGAATATACCTGTTGGGCGGGGGTAGCCATAATTGGAACTTGAATTTAATGAATCTAGGTAATTTGGTTGACATAGATATATGGTTCAATTGGATTATACTAGGTATTTGTAATTGACCATCGGAAGAGGCTTTTACTTAAATTAGTGTTCCAGGTTATTAAATTGATATATTACCCAACTATAAGATAACTACTTCATCTTTTAAATAATATTGAAATAAGTGACAACCATGGATAGTTTTTAATATTGAATTTCCTTAAAATCTACTTTTAAGCAATTTTATTTATTTGTCTTTAAATTTAGAATCGTCACCATTTCAAATCAATCAAACAACTTGTTAGATACTGGTAATCATTTGGCCCAATAAATTGAACAAAAAGGTTTTAAGTCCTCGTGGGATCGATACTTTTTATACTACTTGAACGATACGTACGCTTGCGTTATACGTGTGTGTTTACGCCGGTCAATATGGAGGGCTGTTGTGAGGGGGATTTGCGTGGATATGGAGGGCTGTCCAGTGAGGGGGTTATGCGCGAAGATAGACAGGTGTGTTGGCTGTATGAGAGAGAGAATGAGTGCGTGGATATGGGCCGTGTGAGGGGTTCTTATTGTGCTTGAATATGGGCAGTGTCAAGGGTAATTGCGTGAGGTGAGGTTTGCTACGTGAAGGCTAGTGTGGGCTGCTTTGAGGCTGGCTATTTGTTGTTGTGGGGTTAGCAACGTGAGTAGGGGGCTTTGTGACTAGTGGCCGAGTGTGTGCTACGCGTGAAGAGGGAGTGAGGGGCTGAGTGGACTTGGCGTGAGGCAGATTATGTGCGGGCAGGTGGCTTTCGTGAAGGGGAGGCTGTGAAGGGAAATTTGTAGCGTGAGTGGAGTTTAGGCAGTGAGTGGTGTGGGCTTATGGGTAGTAGCTGATTGAATGGGCAGATGGTGGCTTGAGATGAAGGCAGTGCGTTGATGTGTAAAGGGGTGCGAATGAGTGAATGGGAGAGAGTGGCCGAGAGGGATTTAGGGTTTTTGCTTTATTGAGAGGTGTCGTGAATATGATGAATGATCCAGCCAGCCAGGGTTTTGAAAGGTGGGTGAATGGTTCTTTTTATAGGTCAAGGGATGAGGTTTTACCTTGTTTGGGTAGGAGAATGATTTGTGTGTTAATTGGGGATATCTTTTAATTAAAATGAGATAGGGAAAATCTTTTAATTAATGGAAGTGATTTGATTTATTATTTTTAGTTAAGGATATGATTTATTTAATTTAGGAAGGTGATTTAATTTAATTTAGGAATGTGTTTTATTTAAATTAGGAATTTAATTTAATTTAATTTCAAGTTCAATTTAATTGGTGAATGTGATTTAATTTAATTTAAGTTTAATTTTAATTGGTTATAATTATTTAATTTGTGAGATGTGTTTTAATGGGTTTGGTGTGTTTTAAAACAGAGGTTCAACAAGCGAACCCGAAGCGAAACAAGCGAGTTAAATCTGACAAAAATTTCATTTTCCAATTTTACCCTTCCAACGTCTGTTTCCCGCGGCTTTCACAACTAAAGAGGTAGTGTCTCCATACGAGACTCATCATCGGGCTGATATGTAAAAAATGCAATGCCTACAGTCGCCCCCACTTTGATGGGACTTGTACAGTGTGTGACAATGACAATCCTATCAAAGTACGTGCAATGCATTTTCACTTACCTGGCTCGCCAGCTGCCACCTGACTTGCCATGTTGATTCGAACTGGGTTGATCTGGTGGTGAGGTGCTTCGACCCCCGAGGTTCATCCCTGCAAGATGCTGCGATCTCTAGGAATTACTACCGAACTGAACTGATATGATGGTGAGGCGCTTCGACCCCTGGGCTTTGTTCCCGAACCATCTGTGGGCTTTATTCCCAAACTGTGTAGAGAGTGGGCTTTGTTCCATGGGCTTTGTTCCCGTTGTGTTGAATGTGATGGTGAGGTGCCTCGACCTCTGGGCTTTGTTCCCGAACCATCTGTGGGCTTTTTTCCCGAGCTGAATGTGATAGCGAGGTTCCTCGACCTCTGGGCTTTGTTCCCGAACCACCTATGGGCTTTGTTCCCGAGCTGAATGTGATGGCGAGGCGCCTCGACCTCTGGGCTTTGTTCCCGAACCACCTGTGGGCTTTGTTCCCGAACCGATTTGATGATGTGCCATTCCTGGCATGCTAAACCCCGTACCTAGGGTGTCGCAGTTGCGTCTCCATACCTAGAGTGCCACAAATGTCTGGATGCTAACCCCGTACCTAGGGTGTCGCGGTGACGTCTCTGTACCTAGAGAGTCATAAATGTCTGAATAGTCCACATGCCATACCTGGCGTGCTAACCCCGTACCTAGGGCGTCGCTGTGGTCTGAATGCTAACCCCGTACCTAGGGTGTCGCAGTGACGTCTCCGTACCTAGAAAGCCACAAAATGTCTGAATAGTCCACATGCCGTACCTAGCGTGCTAACCCCGTACCTAGGGCGTCGCTGTGGTCTGAATGCTTACCTCATACCTAGGGTGTCGCACTGACGTCTTCATACCTAGAGAGCCACAAATGTCTGAGTGCTAACCCCGTACCTAGGGTGTCGCAGTGACGCCTCCTTACCTAGAGTGCCACAAATGTCTGAGTGCTAACCCCGTACCTAGGGTGTCGCGGTGACGTCTCCGTACCTAGAGAGCCACAAATGTCTGAGTGCTAACCCCGTACCTAGTGTGTCGCAGTGACGCCTCCGTACCTAGAGTGCCACAAATGTCTGAATAGTCCACATGTCGTACCTGGCGTGCTAACCCCGTACCTAGAGCGTCGATGTGGGCTGAATGCTAACCCCGTACCTAGGGTGTTGCAGTGACGTCTTCGTACCTAGAGAGCCACAAAATGTCTGAATGCTAACCCCGTACCTAGGGTGTCGCAGTGACGCCTCCGTACCTAGAGTGCCACAAATTTCAGAATGCTAACCCCGTACCTAGGGTGTTACAGCTGTGATATCTCCATACCCGGAGTGCCATACCTGGTTGAACTGATATCTCCATACCCGGAGTGCCGTACCTGGCTGAACTGATATCTCCATACTCGGAGTGCCATTCCCGGCGTGCTATTCTCGGCGTACTCATTCTCGAGCTCTCCATTCCCAGACTATATCTCCATTCTCGGAGTGCCATTCCCGACATGCCATTCTCGACGTGCTCATTCTCGAGCTCTCCATTCCTGGACTATATCTCCATTCTCGGAATGCCATTCTCGGCATGCCATTCTCGGCGTGCTCATTCTCGAACTGTCCATTCTCGGACTATATCTCCATTCTCGGAGTGCCATTCTCGACAGAACTGATCTGATGTGATGCGGGCCTCGCTCCCCAGAATGCCATACCCGGCAGAAACTGATGCTGAATTGATGTGGGCCTCGCCCCCAGAGTGCCATACTCGGCAGAAACTGATGCTGAACCAATGTGGGCCTCGCCCCTAGAGTGCCATACCCGGTAGAAACCGATGCTGAACCAATGTGGGCCTTGCCCCCAGAGTGTCATACCCGGCAGAAACCGATGCTGAACCAATGTGGGCCTCGCCCCCAGAATGCCATACGCGGCAGAAACTGATGCTGAACCAATGTGGGCCTCGCCTCTAGAGTGCCATACCCGGCAAGTCTGTCACTGATGCTAATGTAGGCCTCGCCCCCCAAGCTGACATGGGCCTCGGCCCTGGGATTCATTCCAAATTTTGATGACATGGGCCTCGGCCCTGGGATTCATTCCAAATTCTGAAGATGTGGGCCTCGGCCCTGGGATTCATTCCAAATCTGACGATGTGGGCCTCGGCCCTGGGATTCATTGCTCGGATTCATTCCAAATTCTGACATCGTGGGCCTCGGCCCTAGGATTCATTCCCTGGATCCATTCCAAATCTGACGATGTGGGCCTCAGCCCTGGAATTCATTCTAAAATTTTGCTGATATGGGCCTCGGCCTTGGGATTCATTCCAAATTCTGACGATGTGGGTCTCGGCCCTGGGATTCATTCCCTGGATTCATTCCAAAACTCTACTGATATGGGCCTCGGACCTGGGATTCATTCCCTGGATTCATTCCAAATTCTGACAACGTGGGCCTCAGCCCTAAGATTCATTCCCGATGCTGCTGAAAATGTTGGCTTCGCCCCCTAGGATTCATTCCCTAAACTGCTGATAAAGTGGGCCTCGACCCTGAGTTGATACTGGTGTGGGCCTCGCCCCAAACTGATACTGATGTGGGCCTCGCCCCCAGACTGAAACTGATGTGGGCATTGCCCCAAAACTGATACTGATATGGGCCTCAACCCCGGGACTCATCCCCAAATGAAAATTGATACGGGCCTCGACCCCAAACTGAAACTGATGTGGGCCTCGACCCTGGGACTCATCCCCAAAAACTATTACTCATATGTTGTTGATTCTGGTTGGCTTGTCTTTTCCGCTTTCTCTTTTTCTTCTTTGAAACCTGTGAATACAAAACAAAACAAACACAAAGAAAGAATGCAAAATGTGTTACGTGTATGCATGCATGCATGAATGAATTTCCTATTCCACTAGGTTAGGTTTTCCGCCAATTCTCCAAGTGATTGCTTGGCCTTCTCTCTAGTCTCATGACTCAATATCTTGTTACGTCTTTGATTCGCGATGTGGTAGACTGGTCGCCCCCTGTCTTTGATTTAGCTTTCTGCTTTCCGCTGATTACACTAAGTCAAGGTGAACCATATGGTGGGGCCTTCCATATCATCATACTATATTACATGCTACGAAATAGTCCCAATAGTTATACATATCATTGTCCTCAAAGAATGCTCAATAATGAAACCAGAGAACCTTCAAAACATTCGATGCAACTCAAATCTAAGTATTTGAACAAATGATCTATGCCAGACTCAAAGTGTGTGTGTGCAAAGGTTCTTTCACAACTTAATCCTTAGGTAAGCTAACTCGATGATTTCGTTTCAAAAATCGGGATCGATGAGTCAAACCAACCTAGATATCTCAATTATGCATGCAGTTGCTTTTCAGTGCTCAATGTGGTATGGTTTTCTTTCTTTTTTGTCTCTTTCTTTTTTCTTTTCATTTTGAACTTCTTTTTTTTTTTCTTTTTTTTTTCTCTCTTTTTTCAACACACCTACCCTTTAAGGTAGCATTTCTCCTCATGGTGGTCCTAATACTCGTCCATGGGTAGCTTCACGCTTATCGGTTATAGGTGGTTCAATTCTTTTCTTTAGAGACTTTTCTTTCATTTTCAACCATACCACACATCATAACATAAGCAAATCAAGATAGACATCTAAGCAAACGGTCATTCACTGACCTACAATTTCTTCAACTAGTCACCTTGCCAACTACTCAGGTTTTCACCGCTAAGAACCATAATCAAGTGCTTACGAGTCTAACATAGATCAATTACTCAAAGTATCAGATAAAAGCACGTCAAATGTTTATCGTTTCTAAGGTTTCACCCTAAAGCAATCAATTTCATCATCGGACTTATGCCTAACTATCAAGGACTTAAAAACAAACAAATTTTTTTTTCTTTCTTTTTTCTTTTTTTTTTCTCTCTTTTTTCAACACACCTACCCTTTAAGGTAGCATTTCTCCTCATGGTGGTCCTAATACTCGTCCATGGGTAGCTTCACGCTTATCGGTTATAGGTGGTTCAATTCTTTTCTTTAGAGACTTTTCTTTCATTTTCAACCATACCACACATCATAACATAAGCAAATCAAGATAGACATCTAAGCAAACGGTCATTCACTGACCTACAATTTCTTCAACTAGTCACCTTGCCAACTACTCAGGTTTTCACCGCTAAGAACCATAATCAAGTGCTTACGAGTCTAACATAGATCAATTACTCAAAGTATCAGATAAAAGCACGTCAAATGTTTATCGTTTCTAAGGTTTCACCCTAAAGCAATCAATTTCATCATCGGACTTATGCCTAACTATCAAGGACTTAAAAACAAACAAATTTTTTTTTCTTTCTTTTTTTCTTTTTTTTTTCTCTTTTTTTTTCTCTTTTCTTTTTTTTTTCTTTTTTTTTGGCCCACCATGGTCTTTCTATCCCTGTCATAAATTTATCTGTTTCTCGGTTTTCTTTTCCCCAATATCCATGTTTGTTAAACTCTTCTTTGACAAGTCTTCTTTTTTCCTAACCCAACGGATATCTATGAAGGCTTTTAAGACACGAGGGTTAACATGATGCATGTATGCATGAGATGCATGGGATGTATGAGACATAATATGCATGGGTTATCACAAGCATAAAGGGTGGCCCCAATAGGTCATACAACTATGGTTCACATGTGGGTTTACGGGAGTGTGGATAAAGGCTCTCGTTTGACGAAGGATTACCCACAACTAGGACTCCCCACTCAAGGGTTCAAACGACCAAGTGAGTGCACCTTTTTTATACCTTGCGGTACGTGCCAACGAGTTACGGTGTGTGACTAACTGTCGAATGAATTTCCCATTGTAGAGTCCCCAGAGGGAGGGTGGAGCGAGGCTCACTTAAGTACCCAAGCCCCTTAGGCTCTTATCGCTTGGTGTCAGGAATAAACAACGAGTTCTTCAAACTAGTATGTCACAACGAGCTACAAGTAATGATTTATCTAGGTGTCTTCACAGCTTTTCCCAGAAGGGTAGTGAGTGAAGGAAGACACCCAACCATCACCTAGCTTCAAAAAAGTCTTTGATTAACCCCCTCAACCCACTATAGAAATGGTCAACTAATGCACAAATTATACACATCACAAGACATGATTTCGAGGCCGATTCTCTAAAATCCTCAGTGGAGTCGCCAAACTGTAGACAACAAAATCTGGACGACACTGTTCTAGGCTCGCGACCTAGTTGGGAAGTACGAAATAACATGGAGTCGCCACCCGGTGTGAACCGGGACAAAGATTTAAGGCTACACTCACCCCTCGCAAGGGAAGACCTCAAACCGTTGGGTTCGGAATGGTCCCTTACTTATGTCACTTGTGATGATATAATTTGTGCAATAAATCAACCGAGTCTACTCAATAATCATGCTTAAATGGTACTTAGATCTAACATGCTTTCATCTAACCAACTCATAATCTAAGTTTGCATGCTTGAAAGTAAATCATTAAACGGTAAACACACAATAGAACACAACGAGCATATCAAACCATTCAATTGAAATAAACGAATAACTATTTGAATATAAACATAAACTAAGCAACCTATCATGCATAAAACTAACATTATCATGCTTTGAAAGTTAAATAATGAACTAAACTAAATCATGCCTTAAACAATAAATAAATAATCTACGAACTATAACATGCTCAAATAAAAATTTGGATGAGACGAGATATGTATATCTTAAATGGTACGTGGCGTTGTATCCCGAGTGCAGACCGTACTACCGTCCATTCGGAATCGGCTACAAAATTTACGTCCGGGTTTCCATCCAATATACCACAAAAGGGAACACATATCCCGCTCATCCAACAATCACATCATGCTTCAAACGACTCTCATGCAATAATATTTTAAAATAAATAAAATAAAAACGAAAGAAGATAAGTGAAAAGGTACCTTCAGGTCTAACCTATTTTGTCGTCTCAGGAAAGGGCGTTACACGTCTGTTGGAATGGTGAATGATCCGCAACCCTTTTGGTTCACTAACTCAACATCTTTCCTCGCTGTTTTGCTGCTCGGGCTGCTGTTTTTACTCCGTTTCACTGCTATTTTTGTTGTATTTTCTGGTCGCTATTTTGGGGTAATTAAGGGACTAGTTTGTGTAGTTTTTTGGGACTGTTTTGTGGCTAAAATCTGGACAGTTTCAGGGGTTTATGGGGGCTTTTTTGAGGTGGTTTGGAGGGCAGGTTTGTGGCTGTTTGGGCGTGATTTTGATGAGCAGTTTGTGGAGGGCTGAATGGGCGTGAGTGGGAGCAGTTTGTGAAGGATTTGTGGAGTTGATTGAGGGCTGGTCAGGGACAGATTTACGGAGTTGATTGAGGGAGATTTGTGTGAATATGGAGGGCTGTTGTGAGGGGGATTTGCGTGGATATGGAGGGCTGTCCAGTGAGGGGGTTATGCGCAAAGATAGACAGGTGTGTTGGCTGTATGAGAGAGAGAATGAGTGCGTGGATATGGGCCGTGTGAGGGGTTCTTATTGTGCTTGAATATGGGCAGTGTCAAGGGTAATTGCGTGAGGTGAGGTTTGCTACGTGAAGGCTAGTGTGGGCTGTTTTGAGGCTGGCTATTTGTTTTTGTGGGGTTAGCAACGTGAGTGGGGGCTTTGTGACTAGTGGCCGACTGTGTGCTACGCGTGAAGAGGGAGTGAGGGGCTGAGTGGACTTGGTGTGAGGCAGATTATGTGCGGGCATGTGGCTTTCATGAAGGGGAGGCTGTGAAGGGAAATTTGTAGCGTGAGTGGAGTTTAGGCAGTGAGTGGCGTGGGCTTATGGGTAGTAGCTGATTGAATGGGCAGATGGTGGCTTGAGATGAAGGCAATGCGTTGATGTGTAAAGGGGTGCGAATGAGTGAATGGGAGAGAGTGGCCGAGAGGGATTTAGGGTTTTTGCTTTGTTGAGAGGTGTCGTGAATATGATGAATGAGCCAGCCAGCCAGCCAGGGTTTTGAAAGGTGGGTGAATGGTTCTTTTTATAGGCCAAGGGATGAGGTTTTACCTTGTTTGGGTAAGAGAATGATTTGTGTGTTAATTGGGGATATCGTTTAATTAAAACGAGATAAGGAAAATCTTTTAATTAATGGAAGTGATTTGATTTATTATTTTTAGTTAAGGATATGATTTATTTAATTTAGGAAGGTGATTTAATTTAATTTAGGAATGTGTTTTATTTAAATTAGGAATTTAATTTAATTTAATTTCAAGTTCAATTTAATTGGTGAATGTGATTTAATTTAATTTAAGTTTAATTTTAATTGGTTATAATTATTTAATTTGTGAGATGTGTTTTAATGGGTTTGGTGTGTTTTAAAACAGAGGTTCAACAAGCGAACCCGAAGCGAAACAAGCGAGTTAAATCTGACAAAAATTTCATTTTCCAATTTTACCCTTCCAACGTCTGTTTCCCGCGGCTTTCACAACTAAAGAGGTAGTGTCTCCATACGAGACTCATCATCGGGCTGATATGCAAAAAATGCAATGCCTAATGTATACTTAATACCCCGCCGTGGAATCCACTAGGGAATCTACTGTCGGTATTGGGTATTGATCATTTGATGTTGCTAGGTTTAAATTTCTGAAGTCTATACAGATCCTTATCTTTCAATTCTTTTTCCTAACTATGACAATATTTGACAACCATTCCACATATCTGGTCGTCCTATTGATTTTTTCCTCTAACAGTCGTTCAACTTCTTTCTTAATATCAGACATGACATTAGGTGCATACCTCCGGCGAGGTTGCCTATGAGGCCTATGGCTTGGCATGATTGGCAGCCTATGCTCCACCAACGTCCTATCTAAGCCAGACATCTCATTGTAGTCCCATGCAAAACAATCTTTGTATTCTCGCAACAAACAAATTAACTTTTCACGTACCTGGGGCTCCAATTCCTTACTGACGTAAGTTATGCACTTATAGTGCTCATTCCCCAGATTTACCTCGTCGAAAGCATCTTGTCCTCTTGATATGTTTGTCTTGCGTCGTCCATTCAAAGCGTATTATTCTTCCATTGATTCTCCTCCTTCCATCAATCAGTCCATTCCACATAGTTCTTTTATTTTGTCCTCTGTCTGGTGTGCCAGCAATTTGCCTCTTAAGGCCATAATAACAGCATGTGCTTCGTCCTCATTTCTTCGCTCCATTACATAGGCCATTAAATTGGCCTTGGAGGCCGCAAGGGTGACTTGCTACTTATTCTGGCTGTACTTCATTCAAACTGTTGTGTGTTGGTTCTCCAAAGACCACTGTGGTTGGTCTTGTCTGTGTGAACAAATTATTCAGCAACCCTGCGGGGTACGGCTCGTCATTCTGAGCCACAAAGGTCGGGCTTTCCCCTTCATTCAAAACTCTGGTCGGCCCATAGTTCCCTTCGTACATGAAGTACTCGGCTGAATTTGTCTCTGCAGTGAAAGGCTTATTGTCGACATGAACTATCTCCTATTCGTCCCTTTGGTTCCAGAAAACCAGGCATTGATGAAGGGATGAAGGGATGCATCAGCTGCCGTGAATCCAGTCTCTTCCTAGGAGCATATTGTATGTGGTTGGCCCATCTATGATGAAAAATACTACTGTCTTCGTAGTACTTCCCACTTGCAGGTCCAATGGAATAACTCATTTTGCTGCCGTCGCCCCTCCACTAAAGCTGGTAAACACCACTTCCGTAGGGAGGAGGTCTTTTTCAGACTTTGCCAAATGTCCTAACATCCTAACTAGTATTGCATTAATGGCCGCCCCGTTATCAATAAACACTTTGGTGACAGGTATCCAATTAGCCTTTGCCTTCACATACAGCAGCCGCAGATGCTTCGTCATTTCTGTTAGTGGCTTCAGGAAAACCACTTTCCCTAATAGACCTATTTTCATTGCTTGATCGCCCTCATTGTTAACATATGGGGATTCCTCTTCTATGTCCCATCCAGAAGGTGGCAATGTGGCTGGTGCATCCTGAGAGACATGATTGACAGTCAATCTCCCTTTTTTGGCTTTGGTGATGGCCCACTTTATCTTAGGTGTCCCATACAGAAGGAGGAACGGATATCATCCCAAATCCTCTCCCAGTGTCTCGACTACAGGATTGCCGGCTTCGTATAGTTCTTTGAGAAGCCGATTCTGTGAAATTCCCCCTCTTCTTGCTTCGGTTCCAATATCAATCTCTTCCTCTATGTCTGTTATCTCTCCTGAATTTCCCAAGCAACAGGTAATGATTAACCACAACTGGCGTCATACTGCCGAACTGAATGACGATAGGCGGCTCTTCATCGTCTGTTTCATCCCGCTTCCGTCTGTAGAATTTAGTACGTTCATCACAACTTGTTACCGTTTCTTCTTTATTGTCACCCCCTTTTTTGTTTACTTTTGTTTTCTCTGTGGTGCGATGGCTACGGCCTGTGGTGGCCTTTGCTTCGCCTTATCGGCGCATCAAACGGCCATAGTTCTTTTGGTGTCACCTCAACTGTGTCCTTGTCATTTCATCCACAGGGGGATAGTTCATGCCTGGCCGCTGGCCCGAGTGTGGCTTTTGGTGCGAATACCAAACATTGGGCCGATGAATCTTCGGCATGAAGATCTTTACATTTTAGACGAAATTTGAGTTCTTTCCATATAACCTTGGGGCGAAGGTCTGCGGCTGCCATAATGATGACTCTCTCTTTGCAGGCCTTTCACAAGTGTCTTCTAACTATTTCATCCATTCCATGTTGTTCTTGCATCGAATACAAATGTTCTGCCGGTCTCTTTACTCTGAAGGTGCCTTAATCCTTTCCAGAGCGCTTGGACGATGACGGTGCTGTCCTTCGTCTAGCGCCAATTTGACTTTCGACAGATTCATCTTGGCAAGGTCTGGATTGATCATGTTCAACCCCATCGATTTTGGAAACGGGTTGCTGTCCACTGTCATCTTTTTCTCGAACGTGATTCATCCAGATTCTATGGCATCGTGTAATACATTATGAAAAACAAGGAAATTACTAGTTGTATGAGACCATGTATTGTGCCACTTACAATATTTTTTACTACCGATTTACTTGGCTGTTGGTAAAGTGTGTCGGTCGCTCAAGCTAATTTGCTTGTCCTTATATAACTAGTCAAATATAGCATCGACTTTAGTAATATTGAAGGAGAAGTTCCTGGTTTTTTTATCATTCTTTTCACTGGCCTGGGGTTCCGCCTACGTCTTACAAACGTAAGGCTTCCCTTTAACTGATTCGGAAAAACATAAATCGGTCGACTCGGTGTTCACTTCGCCCATTTCGTAGTCAATATTTCTATAATATGTCTCTTTGCTCGAATTCTTCATTTGCTACTGTTCTCGTAATAATCGTTCATAACACACCACACTAGTGGTGAGTTAAGGAAAGTCCCAAAACTCGCGATCCTGAAACTTCTTTTTTAGATCGAGATTTAAGCAAATTTGAGCGATCCTTAAAAATTCTTATTCAAGCAAAGGCACATAACATCGGCCTCGGGCTACCTTAAATCATTGTACATCGGCCTCGGGCTACCTTAAACCGTTATAAAAATGTCTCGGCAAACTCTCCTGGCAATTGTCTTAGGTTTGCCAAATCTGCTAAGGCCACCTCAGATTCGCCCTTGTAAAATTACGCATGAAACAATTGTCGTTAGTGTTCCTAGAACATGCCAAGGATCTAATAAGCATGAAAACATGTTGATAAATTCAAAATAAGTTGCGGAATACTTACAACGAGCGGATTTGAACTTTTAAAATTTGAGAAGAGATCTACAAGATCCAAGCTTTGAGTGATGATTCCAACCCTATAGTTAGTTTCCCTATCACCTTAGTTGATCCCATGAAGTGCTAGCTTTGTTGATTTTGCAACAAAATCAAAGAGAGGGAGGAGGATATTCACGCCCATTTGAGAGCTTCTAGGGTTTGTTTTGTGTTTTGTGTGATACATACACACAATGAGAGAGAGAGAAGGGTTTTAGGTAAAACCAATTTACCCTTTTACCTAAACAAGGTAGTTGGGTAAATGGTTTCACCAAAACCATTCCAAGGTAGTTGGATGGTGGGTGGCTTGGCATAAATGCCAACTACCCTCCCAACTACCACATGTGAAGTGGGCCCCACATTTGAATTCAAAATTCAAATGTCTCTACGAACAATTGTCGTGGCTCGGTTCCGTTTAATCCGATTAAATGATCTTTCGTCGCTAAATAATTAAATCTAATTTAATTAAATAACGATGTCTCGCAAATATATTACGAATGTCATCTACGAATTAATTCTAAATTAATTCGTTCGTTCGTATTAAAGTCCGACTTTAATTTCGTAAAGAAATCCAATTCATATTAATATATCCGATATATTAATTTTAGCCCATACAAATAAATTAAATAGAAAAATCAAATTTAACTATTAAATTTATTTTACCGATTAATTCCAAATTAATCACGTTCTCTCTCTTCCGAACACATTTAATCCCAGATTAAATAATACCTCAATTAATCCCAGATTAATTTTCTCCCCCTTAATTAATCCCAGATTAATTCTAATTAAATCAACTTTCATCGGTGAATTTTTGGGAAGTGACCCAAGAGATCCATGGATATGTTGGTAGTAAATACGGTCATCGGATTATCCGAATACGTGCGTACCTCGTACCACATGCTTACCAATTTACAAGACATGGTTGGCTTCTAGCAAAGCACCGTGCCTACCCAATTCTCCAGAAAATTTCTTACTGGAATATATAATCTATGTCAAGCGTAGTATACGTAGTATTGCGTGTTGCGATCCAGTATCGGATGTCACGTGCTAGGCCTGGGGCTGGAATCGTGTATGCCCAGTACGAAGCACATGTCGGATGTCTGGTAACTAGTCTCTATGATCGGATGAACATGACCTAGTCATATCATCCCGATGACTGCAGTACATAAGAGTACTTGTTCCGTATCCTACGTGACATCATCTCCACTATGACTGGAGTGATACTTCTGTCTTGACATCACACCCAATACACTATGATTCTCAATGTACCCAACAGAGGCTACACAGAACCGGTTAAAGCCCTTGACGACCTAAACTAAAGCAAATCGATTGTCGCAAGTATTAGCGATGCAAGTCTCATGTTAAGACCAAATACACCTACCCTGATTTCGGACTTCCATAGACACATAGTCATACTACCAATGGAATTCCAAGGGGTCTATCCAGAGGGAAGTTGTTTCCGTACCATCGGTAAAACACAACCTCTTATTTCACTTGCATGAG
Source organism: Zanthoxylum bungeanum (assembly GCA_019454045.1). Taxonomy (NCBI): domain Eukaryota; kingdom Viridiplantae; phylum Streptophyta; class Magnoliopsida; order Sapindales; family Rutaceae; genus Zanthoxylum; species Zanthoxylum bungeanum. The sequence goes on along the minus strand of SKCR01038187.1, from coordinate 255,513 downwards.
TATCCTATACCCCAAATATATGAGAACTATGCCGTTATGATCTCACATAACGGGCACAAGTGTAATACTAGTCTATTCTGCATTATCGATGTCCAATCTCGATAATACTATGACTAGGGATATTTAATGATTAATCCTTTGAGGACTGATACTGTCTCATATCATCTCAATCCAGGAACTAATCATAGGGACCTCCTATCATTTATACATCTAGGTAATCTAATCACAAATGATAAGAATGCAATCTCCTTTGTCACATAGTTAATTTGTACAACAACACCTTGATCTGTACAAATAGTGACGCTATGGGTCATAATTGTCCAACAATATCCCACTTGGCTTATAGCCAGTCACTCGAGTGTCTTACACCCGAACTACGGTTTGCTCAAACTGCCGAGGAAATGCTTTCGTCAGTGGATTTGTATGATTATCGTCCGATGTAATTTATTTGATCATCACATCACCACGATGTATGATCCGAACGAATCAGATGAATAGTCAAATTATATATCTGGATCGTTGATAAGACCATTAATTCTTTAGCTTGTGCTGACGCCTAGCTCAGTTGCTAACAGAACTATATCTAATCTAATTAGATTTGTTATCGACCCAGATGGCTACTATTGCTGCCTCAGCTGCAGCAATAACTCGCATTTTTTGTTCATTCGGTAACAATATCTTGCTTGGAAGATTTTCAGCTTACTGTACCGTTATTCAAACTGTATAGTACCGTTTAGCAACTTAAAGTCATTTTTATCGGTTAGGAAACTTTCCACAGTGATCCTAGTCACTTCAAGTTCTCATTCTCCATAGTTTAAGACATCATCCTTAGTTCTCTAAGATACTAACGGATGTTCTTAATATCAATCCAGTGACTATCACTCAAATTGACTTGTTTGTGAATCTATATGCTCAAAGCATATGAGACACCATGTCGCGTATATTTTTCAATGTATGAGTTCTCGCAGAGTGTCAATAACCTTTAAATCTAACTCAGTATATCTTTATTCCTAGAATAAAGGTTGTTACTCCCAATAATTCTACAGAGAATTTTAATGAAAGTCAAGCTTTCACCGATCGTAATATGGGAATATCATTTCCAAGAATTGACATATCATCATTAATTAGGACATCATTGTCAGTGTGCTCCCACTAACCTCATTATATACACAAGAATCATATTCTTTTTGAGTCAAATCGTACACCATTATGATTACATCAAAACGATAGTTCCAAGAACCAAATGCTTACTACAATCCATACATGGATCGAATAACCTGCAAACCTTGTTTGCTAGTTTTGGTACGACAAAACCGTCAGGATGTCATAAACATCCTCCAAAGAGGTTTCCATTTAAGGAAAGCGATTTTGACGTTCAGATGCCATATTTCATGAATGAAACATGGAGAATCAGTAAGCATTATCCAAATAGATTTATCCTTTCGTTGTAATCGACACAATGTTGATAACGATACCTTTTCACTACAAGCCTAGCTTAGTACGTTGGTATGTTGCCATCCATGTATGTCTTCCTTGAAGACTTATATAGTACCAATTGGCACAATACCTTCTGGTACATCAACTAGTCTCTAAACATAGTTGGTATACATGAAATCCATTATAGACTTATGGCACTTTGCCATAATAGGGAGTCGATACCTTGTATCACTTCCTCACACGTAGTCAGTTCGTATTCCTCAATAAGATTGACATCTTTATGAGGTGAGATCAGAAACCCATACCCCAGGTTGTTTTCTGACTCTCTCCGACTTACGCGGTTCTTATGTATTCGAAGATTACTGGTACAGTTTCATCCTTGATGGACTTTTTGTGTTCCATTAAAGACTTGGTGCCTTAAACAGTATAACTCCATTTTTCATCGAGTTTTACTATCCTCCCACTTACCACTGCATATCGGTATTCCTCTTAGGAAAAACGCATGCCGAGCAACAATTACATTATTCTCATGTGAGATGTATAAGTACTATACTTTTGTTTCCCTAGGATAATCTGCGATTTAGGCACTTTTCCAATTTGGGTTCTAGTTTGGTATCATCCAAACGTACGCCTAGCATTCCCAAATCATCAGGAGTGAGAAAATCCAGTTTCTTTCCTGTTCATATCTAATATGAAATCTGTCAAACATATTTTATGGAACCTTATTCAAAATAAGTATTGCACTGTTAATGCTTATCCATTTTGAAGGAAAATGGTAGCTCATAGCGACTCATGACTAACCTTATCAGGTCCAACAAAATTTGGTTTCTCCGTTCGAACACACCGTCAAACTGACGTGTTCCGGGAGGAGTCCTTATTGAAAGAATACTATACTCTTTCAAGTATTTGAGAAACTTATTGCTTAAGTATTTTCATCATGGTCAGACCGTGATGTTTTAATACTTTAGCCGATCTGTTCGTCTATTTCGTGTCGAAACTCCAAAAGTTTCTGATTTATGTTCTTCTAAAGAAACACAACCATAACGCGATGCCACATCCGTAAAAGGTCACGAAATATTCATATCCACCTCTAGCCTAGCTATACATGGGCCCAATTACGTCACTATGAACAAGGGCTAATAGATCGGTGGAACTTACACTTTTACCAAGTAAAGGTGTTTTAGGTATTTTACCTAATAAACTAGATTCGTAGACATCATTTGAATGGAATCAAATCTGTCATAGTATCCACTCTTCAAAAGTGTGGATATACGAGTCTTGTTTAATGTGTCCCAGACAGCACAGCCACAAATAAGTCTCATCTGATCAAATTAGTTTGAGCTACTTGTTTGTCATGTTATATGTTTGAAATTTATTTATATTCAAAATATAAATACTGTTATTCACATCTAATGTGTTTATCTCAACATCATCTTTATATAATAAAACACTTTAGTGTTCTAGAATATAAAGGCACACTCGCAACGAGTTATACTCGATATAGAGATAATGTTTCTAGCAAACTAGTTACATTTTAACAGTTTCCTAATTTAAGTGCACAGTTAAATGGTAGTCCCTAAACTTAGGTATCTACGCTTGAAACATGGACTGTCGTCCCGTTTCCAATTCGTAGATTAATCTCATCTGAATTCAGTATCCTGCTCACAGCAGATTCTGCATATCAATGCATATTTATGTATCACACTAAGTATCTAAAATCCAATTTTAATACTAGTAGTGAACATATTTATGACAAACATATTTGAAGTCAGAGCCTTGCTCGTCTTCAATTCCTTCATGTCTGCTTTGTCCATACGGCAGTCACGCTTCAATAACCCCGTTTGCAACAATTTAGGCAGACATCTTGGGATATGTCATTTATCTTCCTAGAAGATTATAATGATTTTGCCTTTTCCCTTTTCATATTTCAGAAGTCTTTGGCCAAGCCTTAGCCTTCTAGAATATCGAAGTAAGGTGCGCCTTGCGTTTCTTGCCTTATTGCAAACTTTGACTTTGGTCTCATTGAGAATAGTCATTAACCCTCCAAGAGTTGTTTATTGCAATTTAATACTTCTAAGATCAAAGAATATATCTATGAAGATCCTTCAATTTCATTATCATACTTTAAGGATCTAATCCTTACTTCTGATTAAGAAATTAAGGAGTCATTATGGCAAGCATAATGGATTAAGCATTAAAGTTATCATCACATGAATCTTCCAAAGATCAAGCTCTACTATTTGCTTAACTCTGGGCTTAGGCCTAATATGTTATTTTATCAAATAAAGAAACTTATTAGTTTCCAGGACCATCATGATATTTTATTCCCAATTTAAAATTAAAGTCGTTTAAACACATTTTCACCCAGGATTATGTTTTAAACACTAATCTTTCAGTTATCTTGATTCCAATAGTCTAACTATCCAATCAACGATTTCGGGTACAATCTAATGTAATGATTACTATAGTCTAACTATATAACTTATTACAATGTTATTGGTTAAAATCAAATATACATATTGATTACTATAATCCAATTATATAATCAACTATAAATGATCGGTAAAATTCAAATATATTGATTACTATAATCCAATTGTATAATCAACTATAAATGTGGGGTAAAATTCAAATGTATTGATTACTATAATCCAATTATATAATCAACTATAAATGAAGTAGTTTGAATACAATCCAACTGTTTAATTAAAACAACAATAAATATTAGTCCAACTAATATATAATATATTTGACGAATGATATTTTTATTGAGCGCATATGGCAAGTAACTAAACGAATATTGCAAATCTAATTCTTGCCTCCCACCATTTTTCGGCAAGCCTCTAACCCTCTGTGGAGTACTCGCGAAACCTAGTTTCCTAGTGGGCTAGGATCCCGTTAAATAACACACAATCTTGACTTTGGCCAACAAATTGTATGATACTTAACTAAGTAGATCTCTAAGATCAATTGGATCTCATCCAATTCCTAGATCCAGTAGGTGGACATCCAAATCTGAAACATATATCTTATATATGCCAATATATCAAATATATTACCTAAACTTTTTCCTCTGAATCAACTAAGCATTGGTTTTGGCACAACAAAATTAATGATCCCAGTTAAGCGGAACCCATTGACATGGAAAGCTTCATAATCAATGTCGATGGACAAGAAGTGATCTTGACTTTGGCCAACAAATCACAACTTGGACAAGACACCGATATAGAACAAAACTCTCATGATTCAAACACATCTGCAATTGACAAAGGTCTTGACTTTGGCCAACAAACCAATGCCAACTTTGGATCTTGAGTAAGAATCACTCAACAGAAGGAAAAACGCTTAATATTTTGAGGGTTTTTTGCGTGCAAATTGGCAACCAATTTATTATCTTTGATTAGGTCTCATCATCATACACCCTTAAACATGCATTCTAAACACATAATAAAACGCGTATAAATAAATAAATTAATAATGATATGCGGATGGATATCTCACAAATTGTTCCTAGAACAAATCACTCCATTTCCTCTCACCGGCTAAAACTATTCCAACTTCTACCCAATTACTTAATACAATAAAGAAACCTCATTTACATTGAGGGGAATTGGTGGAAAGAGAAATACAAAGAGAAATGAGATAAAAGGATGGACACGCAGGTCTAATTTAAATAAATTCTAAATTTATTACAATTTCCAAAATTGCCCTCGCCCTTCTAACATCCATCCGATATACATTATTCATACAACACATTCATGTAATCATACAAATCATGTTATTCAATCAATCTAATCCAATTAATTAATCTTTGAATTAATGACCATCCAATGTTCAAATAACGATTTGATTTGCACGAGTCCAACTCGTTTAAGTACTTAAAGTACATATTCTTGAATTATATCGAACTACAACTTTAAATCCAATTTATTTGTATTCAATACTAATTCCAAATTTAATTCCAAATTAAATATTTACACTTACTTATAAGCCTTAAAGACTTGGATTCCAAATCCAATCTTAATGGGTCTCAAAGGCCCAATAACATCCAATGTCATTTCAATTAAAGTCCAATGAGCTTTTAATTGATTCTTAAGGCATGGGCTTTGGCCATAATGGATCAAACCCAAAATGCCAAGGCCCAATAGGAATCACCCTATTGCCAACAAATCAATTTAGGCCCATTAGGCCCAATTATATTCTTTAAAGGGCCAAGTGATGTATTTGGACTTTATGGAATTGGTTTTGGGCCCAATTGGATCCAATCCAAAAGTCCAAAACCAAAATTAGTCAAACCAAGCCCATTAAGCCCAAATACACACTTTTAGCCCAATTCTTAATTAAAGGCTTATTAACATAATTATAATATTCCAAATATCACAATTACTTTAATTAAAGTGTATTAGCCATGATTAATTAATTAAACTCAATATTTCAAAAATACCAATTAACTTAATTAATCATGCTTAATCCAATAATTCATGCTCAACAAAAATTGAAGCCAAAAATCATTATTTCATGCTCAACATAAATTGAATCCAAAATTTATCATTTCATGCTCAACATGCTCTTTGATTTTAACATGAACTTTATTGACTTTGATTCTAATCCAATCAAACCAACAATCAACATTTAAACATGCATTTAAACACATAATTTCATGTTACAAAAAATTAAAAACAGTGCAGTCCAAGCAATACACCATTCGGCCATGATAAGGGAAATTCAAAATTTTTGATCCAATCAATTATCTCAAATCTAATCATACATAACTCTAAGTTAACATAATCTAAGCATGCTCAAAGCATCAATTTGAAGAAATCATGCTCAAAACACAAAAGCACCAAATTTTAGTCTCATGAACCCTAAAATTTTCATGCTTAAAATTGGCTTTTGATACCATTGTTAGTGTTCCTAGAACATGCCAAGGATCTAATAAGCATGAAAATATGTTCATAAATTCAAAATAAGTAGCAGAATATTTACAATGAACGGATTTGAACTTTTAAAATTTGAGAAGAGATCTCCAATATCCAAGCTTTGAGTGATGATTCCAACCATTGAGTTAGTTTCCCTATCACCTTAGTTGATCCCATGAAGTGCTAGCTTTGTTGATTTTGCAACAAAATCAAAGTGAGGGAGGAGGATATTCACGCCCATTTGAGAGCTTCTAGGGGTTTGTTTTGTGTTTTGTGTGATACATACACACAATGAGAGAGAGAGAAGGGTTTTAGGTAAAACCAATTTACCCTTTTACCTAAACAAGGTAGTTGGGTAAATGGTTTCACCAAAACCATTCCAAGGTAGTTGGATGGTGGGTGGCTTGGCATAAGTTCCAACTACCCTCCCAACTACCACATGTGAAGTGGGCCCCACATTTGAATTCAAAATTCAAATGTCTCTATGAAAATTTGCCGCGGCTCGGTTCCGTTTAATCCGATTAAATGAACTTTCGTAGCTAAATAATTAAATCTAATTTAATTAAATAATGATGTCTCGCAAATATATTTCGAATGTCATCTACTAATTAATTCGTTCGTTCGTATTAAAGTCCGACTTTAATTTCGTAAAGAAATCCAATTCATATTAATATATCCGATATATTAATTTTAGCCCATACAAATAAATTAAATAGAAAAATCAAATTTAACTATTAAATTTATTTTACCGATTAATTCCAAATTAATCACGTTCTCTCTCTTCCGAACACATTTAATCCCAGATTAAATAATACCTCAATTAATCCCAGATTAATTTTCTCCCCCTTAATTAATCCCAGATTAATTCTAATTAAATCAACTTTCATCGGTGAATTTTTGGGAAGTGACCCAAGATATCCATGGATATGTTGGTAGTAAATACGGTCATCGGATTATCCGAATACGTGCGTACCTCGTACCACATGCTTACCAATTTACAAGACATGGTTGGCTTCTAGCAAAGCACCGTGCCTACCCAATTCTCCAGAAAATTTCTTACTGGAATATATAATCTATGTCAAGCGTAGTATACGTAGTATTGCGTGTTGCGATCCAGTATCGGATGTCACGTGCTAGGCCTGGGGCTGGAATCGTGTATGCCCAGTACGAAGCACATGTCGGATGTCTGGTAACTAGTCTCTATGATCGGATGAACATGACCTTGTCATATCATCTCAATGACTGCAGTACTTAAGAGTACTAGTTCCGTATCCTACGTGACATCATCTCCACTATGACCGGAGTGATACTTCCTTCTTGACATCACACCCAATACACTACGATTCTCAATGTACCCAGCAGAGGTGTACACATAACCGGTTAAAGCCCTGGACGACCAAAACTAAAGCAAATCGATTGTCGCAAGTATTAGCGATGCAAGTCTCATGTTAAGACCAAATACACCTACCCTGATTTCGTAGACACATAGTCATACTACCAATGGAATTCTGAGGGGTCTATCCAGAGCGAAGCTGTTTTCGGTACCATCGGTAAAACACAACCTCCTATTACACTTGCATGAGTATCCTATACGCAAATATATGAGAATTATGCCGTTATGATCTCACATAACGCGCACAAGTGTAATACTAGTCTATTCCACATTATCGATGTCCAATCTCGATAATACTACGACTAGGGATATTTAATGATTAATCCTTCGAGGACTGATACGGTCTCATATCATCTCAATCTAGAAACTAATCATAGTGATCTAATCACAAATGATAAGAATGCAATCTCCTTTGTCACATAGTTAATTTGTACAACAACACCATGATCTGTACAAATAGTGACGCTATGGGTCATAACTGTCCAACAATTGTTCCATTTACTGCCAACTTTCTACCGAATTGGCCGACAGACTGACATATCAGGAGAAAGCTACCCCTGACAATGAGTCGTGAAATAACCTCAGTTTGTGGAAATCTTTGACTTCCCAACACTGAAGGGTAAATCGCCATATGTGTTCCATGGTAGAAACTTCCCTAGACCCCGTAAAGAGTGAAAAATCTGGTATCTTGTAGTTTCTAGGCCATGGATAAGCCACATCGATCAAATCAGGATACGGCTTCTGATATCTTGGTCGAATTGGCTGTATGCCTAGACCGAATTGATTTTGAAGGTTCTCGGTCATTTGCTCCCTTAGCATATCATTGCCATTAAATGGCAAAGCTATGGGCGGTGGCTACGGTCCTCTCAAAAGTGAGACATATTCATGATTCTGCCCCTGAGAAGCTAGGACACCCTAAGGCAACACCACTTCATTTTGTGCCATATTTGGCCATTGGTGTATATTTGGTCCTAATTTTGGGCCATTGCCTCCAGGACTTATTCCTCCTCTGAGAACCGTAGGGATGTTGGTCCCTTGTGGAGGAACATTACTAGGACTAGCCTCCTAACTGTTTACCGCATGGAGAGGCATAGTCCACAGCAGAGTTGTCCCGCCGTTTACACATTTGGCCATTAATTCATTCAACGAGCTTAGATGTTTAGCCATGTTTTCATAATGCAAATTGGTAGTTGATACTAATTTATCTATGACATGCGCATTTTGAAGCCTAACCTATTCGACAACATCCTGTGTGAATTCACCGAACAATGCGCGCATCGCGTTAGGCTGAGCTCTCTCATTGGTTCGTACCGACTAGCATTTTCGAGACCCTTGAATTGACCCACTATGGCTGGAACGTTGGTGTAGGCATTGCATTTTTGCATGTGAAACCCGATGATGAGTCTCAGTTAGAGGCATTATCTTCTTAGTTAAGGATATTGCGGGAAAATGTCGTCGGAAGGGAATCAGTATTTCGTTAGATCCTTATTCACTTGTTTAGCGTCAAGCTCACTTGTTGGACCTCCGTTTAGAGCACCTTTGGCCCAAAAAACCCGCAAACCTTTTAACCTTGGCCCAAAACCCTTTTAAACAAAGCCCATACACGCCTAACCCACTAACCAAGCCAAACCAAGCCCACACCACATTAGGCCCACACGCCCATCACCCAAATTAAATAAAATATTAAATTAAATATTAATTAGATAATGTATTTGAATTAAATAAAATATTTAAACCATTTACCAATTAAATAAAACATAAAATATAATCATGCCTAATTTAGACAAATCAAATATATTAACTTCCTAACTAAACAAAATCACATACTAAATTAAAAAGATGTTATGCCTAATTAAAATCAATCATAACCAATTAAAATATTGTATTCCTAAACCAAGCAAATCAAATATTCAACCTTCCTAATTCACCAAAATTTGTCCCCCCCTAAATCCATTGATTTCCTTATCCAACGCCAAATCAAATCCTCTCTTTAATGCCAAAATCCCTTCCTTGTGAGACAAGAAGAAGCCCTAGCCCTTCTCTATATAAACAACCCAAAACCAAAGCCAACCCCCTCTCCAATCTCTCTAAATTCAAACCCTAAAACACTCTCTCATCACCACCTTCACGCCTTGACTCACCGATTAAACACTCAGTTGTCACTGATCGAATAATAACAAAAAAATTCTACCCTCCACCGAACAAAAAAAGGCACAAAATACTCTTCAACCCAAACACTCGCCACCTAGCTTCACGCCCAGCTCCGAGACAGCCCTCTCATTGCACCTTCATGAACCAGCCACATGCATAACCTGCTCACAATAACCCTAAGCCTTCACGTAAGCTTTCACGTTGACTCCTAGCAAGTTGCCCCTTAACGCCCTCAACACTGAGCCCTCATCACAGCCCATGCTCACCTTGCTCCCAGCCTCACACACGTCCCTACCAGCCCTTCATACCATCCATCAGCCACGACAATGGCACCATAGAGACCCCCACTACAAGAAAAAAGGCCTTTATTGACACTAAGGTTAGTGACACTAGGCTAAAAGTGTCAGAAACGACGTGTAAATGGGCCTATTTCCGTGTTTTTCACTTAAATATCAATAATTACTGACACTATGGTATCAGCGATTTTAGTGTCAGTAATTACTATTACAATAGTATCAGTAAGAAATAAAAAAAAAAAAAAAACGCGTAGTCGTCTGGAGTCGAACCAACACCTCGCGGAAGTGACGTTTCGCGCATATATTACTGACACTAGAGTATCAGTAAATTTAGTGTCAGTAATTAATGATACCTTAGTATCAGTAAAAAAATTAAAAAAAAAAATCATTTCCGAAATTGTAACCATTGATATAAATTTTTTTTTTATTGTAAGGCTTTACCACTGGGCCAAATCGTGACTTTTGTTCCTTAAACCGCGGTTTATAAAAATATATATGTATTTGTCGGGTCAAAACCTGAACCGTAATTACCAAACCAATAATTTAGGGTTCACTTCTTCGAAAATCTCTTTGCCCCCTCATTTTCTTCGTTAACTCTCCATCAATTTAACTCATACACATTTTTTTTTCCAATTTCGTTCATGAAACCCTAACTTTCAGATTGCCCAAAATCAATGAACCTCTCAGCACTTCTTCTTCTTCATGCCATTTTTTCACCTTTGGGATATGAGAATGTATTATTCAAGGGGCTGAGTGGAGATGTCGATTGTCGTGGAGCAACCGCACATGATCTATGGCAAAATCCTGATGATAGGAGAACAGCACGGTTATCTGAGTTTGGAGAAATGATTAGAGCTGCTTTTGGGCTTCAAGTAAATAGGCACCAAACCGAAAAGCCAGGCTCAGGTCATAATGTCCTCTTTGTTAGACGTGAAGATTATTTAGCCCATCCACGTCATGGTGGTAAAGTTGAATCGAGGCTTAGCAATGAACAAGAGGTGTTTGATTCTTTACAGAGTTGGGCATCTAATTTTTTGGGCTGTAAAATAAATCTGGTAAATGGATTGTTTGCACACATGTCCATGAAGGAGCAAGTTCGAGCCATCCAAGTTGCTTCAATTATTATTGGTGCTCATGGTGATGATTTATTTTGAACTTGTTTGTATTATTCAGTTCATTTAGAAAATTACACAGAGGTGATTATTGTTTTAATTGACATCTACATTAATTGGACGCATATACAGGCTTTTGGGGGTGATGATTCTGATGTCGGATCCCCCAGAGATAATAATGCTCCAGCCCAGAGCTCAAATCTGCCCATTGATCCTCTACAGATTGGGGATCCTGGTGATCAGGTGATGGAGCAACAAGGTAAACAGAAGAAAGGAAATGGAAATTCAATTACCGAGAGAGAGGTTTCGAGTGTTTTACCTGCTGGTGAATCTTACTGTTCAATGGGAGAGATACTGTCCTCCATGGATCCTGGGCATCCTCTATCTGCATCTGGACTCAAGTCTTCTGCCGAGAAGCCTGTGGGTAAAGTTACAAGCTCCAATCTCAGCACAAAGCGATCTGCATTCTGGGGAAGAAGCAATGTGAGTTGACATTCATTATTTATCTTAAGATTTATTCTTTAGGAACTTTTAAATTTTGTTAAGCATATGGTAGGTCATATCATTTGAGAGATGTAAGTTTTCATCATTTTTATTTAATTTTATTAGCTGTATTTAGAAGTTTTGTAGCTTTTGTAATTTTCCATTGTTTTAGCAACATTAATCTTAATTTACTTCTTGTTTTGAGGTCATATGAAAGTCTATTCACATTCCTTCTTGTATATCTATGGTCCACTCAATCTTGAACTTATATTATTCATCTCTTCCTAAGAGGAGACTGCTGGTTTCATTGTATGGATTAAATATTTCAGCTTTACGTCTTACTGAGGATATTCAGAGTCCAGTAATACACTATATCATGGTATTACTCTACTTGAGGGCTGTTCTGTAGTCATGGTTGATCAGTAATTTTTAGAAGGAAAAGGAGCAGTTTTAAATAACAAATTTTATGCTGTGCGTCTATGCAACTTAAAAGTCGATTTATTCTGTGGGTGTATACATATGTTATAAATGGGAATTAAAAATTGCAATCCTGTCTCTGCTGTATTCTTGAATTAGTTGAATAGAAATGTTAGGCAATTGATGATCTTTATGGATTTTGCATACAGGCAAGAAAGACTTCTTTGGTGGAATCCGTTGATTCATCTGGGGAAGAAGAGTAAGATGCTCGTCTCATATGGTCGGTTAGATTATAAATTCCTTAAAAACATGTTTATGATTATGTGTTATTTTAATAAATTGTTCTGTTTATTGTGGACTGAAACAGCTTCCTTGTTTAAGTTTGTTGCTGCAGCTTATCAAAATGTTCAAGTCACTTGATAAATACATATTCTCGGAATGTTTTCTTGCATAAACATAGATATTTTTTAAGCGTCGGCAACTATCTATAATCAACTCTTCGTTCCATCAAAATTTCCTCTATGTTATTTTCTGATATATTCTAAGTTCTAACAATGTAAATCCATTGACTTGTTTGTAGGCTTGCTATTCAGAGACTTGAGATCACAAAGAATGACTTGCGACATAGAATTGCAAAGGAGGTATCATCATCTTGCTTAAACTAGTCATGGAATACTGGTGTTATTACTAACAAGATTGGCCATCTTCTGTGACAGGCTAGAGGAAATGCCATTTTACAAGCTAGCTTGGAAAGACGGAAACAAGCTTTGCATGAGCGTCGCTTGGCCCTTGAGCAAGATGTATTTCTTTCTTACCCATTAGATACTGCCTCTTTTACTTGCTTTCATCTGCTTGCTATAAATTACCTTTATTTTTGGACCCTTCCTCTTTCCTACTTTTGTTTGCATGTGTAAAATTCTTCATTGTACTCTGTCTATAAAATGTCTTTGCTGTTCACTCTTTGTTTGTGTCTACTGATTAGTAAATGATTAAACAGGTATCAAGATTGCAGGAGCAGCTTCAAGCTGAGAGGGATCTTAGAGCTGCATTAGAAGTCGGTTTGAGCATGTCTTCTGGACAATTTTCCAGTTCACGTGGCATGGACTCTAAAGTTTGTACAGATCATTGGAGATTTTGTTTTTATTTTATTTTCTAAAACTTCAGTAGCACAAACGCTTATGACTTGAAACTGATGTGAAGACAAGGGCTGAACTGGAGGAGATTGCTCTTGCTGAAGCGGATGTGGCCAGATTGAAGCAAAAAGTTGCAGAACTTCATCAACAACTTAATCAGCAGCGACAGCATCACTATGGTTCTCTCTCAGATGCATGTGACCGTTATCAAAATGCCCAAAACCATAATTCTCAACCGTGAGTATGCCAAATCATGCAACTACTAAGGTTTTTCTGCTTGTGGTGTGAAGAATTGTTGGTAGTCATATGCAATACACTCTTGACATCATGAAAGGGTTGTTTTCTGGTTCAATAAAGATCATTCTCTTTCAACATCTATTACCATTTCTAATTGTTTTTCTCACTTTTTAATACCTGGTGCACAAACTAACAATAGGGTTGTCTGCATCAAGATGCTTCAATATATATATATATATTTGATGATTTATGTTCATATCAACTTAGATATTTTTAATTTCGTTTGACAAATGACAATATCATTTGTTATACTTTTCTCACTGGAGTACTTAATGGTCTTTGTTGAAAATGCCCGAACTATCTTAGTCGGTTCCTCGTATTCTCCTCAACCTCAATTCTTACTACACTTACTTTTTTTCTAATTTCAAATTTATATCTACCTAGGAATAATCATCTTTCACATAGGGTGATGAATTGCATGTTCTTCAACATCAGATGTGCTGCTGATGCAACTGCTGAAGCCTTGATCTGTGTCCTGAATCATCTGAGCTCAACATCTTTCAATTTCCTTTTTCATCAAGTTGACATATTAAGCATTTTCTACAGCTGAAGTCATGATCATGGTCTTGGCTAACGAGTTTTAAAACTAAAATGTGTGTGTGTGTTATTGATTTGTTTGTTTTGGTGATTATGTAGCGGTATGAAAGATACAACTTGTTATTATGGATGCCATTTGGTTTTTTATATGCATGCTCTTAGGTTGTTGGTATGGTTATTGTCAATAAGTGCTTTATGTGACAAAAATTAGATTAGGGTTATATTTTGTATTTTTATTTGGATGTATTTAATGTTTTTATTTATGAAGATATCGATTTTTTTTGGAAGTCCATCTAATTCTTAACATTTGGTTTATAATTTCAGATTTTGTGCCAGATATCATATTGTTGGGGGATTGTTGCAGGCTTCTCAGAACAAGTATCATGAATTTTGGTGGGGGCATGACATTTTGATGGGACTTTAAGAGTAGTTTTTGAAATATATATATGTTAATTTAAAGATTGTCTATGGAGTTTTTGTATTCATCATGTGATACTGTTGAATTGATTAATACGATTAATCTATTATATTGCGAATTTTATATAAATGTAATTTTTTAGTTTTTTATTTCATTGAGTTGGTATATATATATATATATATATATATATATATATATATATATATATATATTTTATGATTAATTTAATTACAAAAAATAAGAAATATAATTGTGAAATAATACGATTTTTAAATTTTAAAAGATATTGACGGATATTGATACTATAGTAACAATAATTACTGACACTAAAAATCAAATATATGCGATATACTGATACTGCAGTAACAAAATTTAATGACACTATAGTATCACTAAATACTGATGATATGGTGTCAATAATTTACTGACACTAAAATAGTGTGAGAGATTACTGATACCATAGTGTCAATAATTTTCTGATACTACAGTATTAACGTTTACTGACACTAAGAATCACTGACACTATAAACTAGTGTCAGTGATTTCTGGCTGCGGCAACACTGACACATTTATATAGTGTCAGTAAAACCCTTTACTGACATTAATTTAGTGTCAGTAAAACCATTTATATAGGGCCCTCATAATTAATTCACGCCACCTTACACGTCCCTCACCTAACTCATCACGCACGATCAGCCACACCCACAAAATCAATCACGCACGATCAGCTCTTGCCCTATTCTACGCCACATGCACTTCAACCATGCCCCTAACTTCAACACGTCATAGCCCTTAAACCCTCATGTACCGGATTTTCATCACTCCATTACACGTAGCCATACTCATCATGCAATAAGCCAAAAACTGCCGCACCCACAAGCCAAAACCTGCCAGAATTAACGTAAACTGTTCCCTATTCAACCCTTAAAAATGCCCAGAAAACACCCTAAAACTACCCTAAAACTGCCCAGAAAACTGCACCCCGAAACTCCCCAAAACGGTCCACTAACACGCCTGAACAGTGATCAGAAAATAAATCACAAACAACAGCAAAACGGAGTCAAAATAGTGGCTTGAGCAGCGAAACAGCAAGGGAAAAAGCAAACCAGTGAACCGGGAAAGTTAAGGAGCTTTAACCCTTTCGATCTCCGTGAAATGCAAGTCCGAAAGTCGACGAAAAAGGTTAGACCTGAAGGTATTTTCCAGATTCGTTTTCTGTTTTATTTTCATTATTTATTGAGTATTGTTAGCATGATTGTTATGTTAAAATGCATGTTGTGGCCCTTGAGTAGATAAATATGCATGGATTACAAAATATTGTATGTTGTGGTGTTGGAAAAAAATGAAAGATTTGACAACTCTCGCGGTATATCGGATAGAAACCCGGACATAAATTTCATAGCCGATTCTGAATGGACGGTAGTATGATATGTACTCGAGATACAACTATACGTACCGATTGAGTAAACGACACTTTCTTTTGTTTTATGTTGCCTTTATTTATTTATTATTCATCATTCAAATTCTGCATGTTACTTGTTTATGCATGATGTGATCGAGTGCATGGGCTTAGTAAGTCGGATTAAAGGTCCCTTTTTTGGAAGGGTTAAAACCCTTTACCACGATGATTTACCGCGCCGATTGATGTGTGTTCGGTTGAATGTAAGATATGTTCAATCAGGCATACCAAGTTTGATATTATTGTCTTTATTCTTTGTATGTATGATGTGATCGAGCGCATGGTCTTAGTAAGTCGGATTAAAGGTCCCCTATTTTGAGGGGTTAAAACCCTTTACCACGATGCTTTGCTGTGCCGGTTGATGTGTGTTCGGTTGAAAGTAAGATATGTTCAATCGGGCATAATAAGTTTGATATTATTGTATTTATTCTTTGTATACATGATGCAATCAAGCGCATGGGCTTAGTAAGTCGGATTAAAGGTCCCCTATTTGGAGGGGTTAAAACCCTTTACCACGATGCTTTGCCGCGCCGGTTGATGTGTGTTGGGTTGAAAGTAAGATATGTTCAATTGATCATACTAAGTTTGATATTATTGTCTTTATTCTTTGTATGCATGATGCAATCGAACGCATGAGCTTAGTAAGTCGGATTAAAGGTCCCCTATTTGGAGGGGTTAAAACCCTTTACCACGATGCTTTGCCGCGCCGGTTGATGTGTGTTTGGTTGAAAGTAAGATATGTTCAATCGGTCACACTAAGTTTGATATTATTGTCTTTATTCTTTGTATGCATGATGCAATCGAGCGCATGGGCTTAGTAAGTCGGATTAAAGGTTCCCTATTTGGAGGGGTTAAAATCCTTTACCACGATGTTTTGCCGCGCCGGTTGATGTATATTCGGTTGAATATAAGATGTGTTCAATCGAGTATACGAAGTCTCATATAGTTATCTTTGTCTTTGTACGCATTGTAATGGAAAGTGCATGGGCTTATTGTGTTGGATTAAAAAGGTTCTCCATTTGGGGGAAGAAAAAGCCTAAAAGGCTACCTTTACCACGATATTCGTCGCGCCTTTCATATATTGAATGCATCATTTACCTTATTCTTGGCTTAACGTAGTATAATTCATATATCTATGTTATGATAGCATTTGAGTATTATTTCTTGTAGTATATCGGATGGAAACCCATACATAAATTCCGTAGCCGATTCCGAATGGACGGTAATGCGGTCTGTACTTGGGATACAATTCCACGTACCACTTGGAAAAGTGCTCACATGTGTGTTTGTGTCCATATTAGTTATCTTCTTTTGCACCACATCATAGCATGCTTACTTTAATGCCTAATTGTATCCTTAAGTGTCTTTTTGCATTATGTACTTAGTTGACTCTTTTATTTGTGCATGGACATGTAATTGCTATTTGTTTATGATATGACTGTGAAATCACATGTTCGCCATTATTTTATTCGCCTCTATGTATGCTTGTATGGTTAGTGTGTGCTTGTGTTTCCATGAATACAATATGCCAATGAAGTTGTATGTTCGTTACTACTTTGTTGCACTTTCAAGCATGCAATCTTAGATGTGAAATATATGCAAATTTAGGTGCAAGTTTTATTTTTGCGCATATGGATTTAGAAGCATGATACTCTTGGAAATAAGTGTTAATTAAGCTTGATTAAATTATTACACAAATCCTTTCATTACAAGTGACATAAGTAAGGGACCATTCCGAACCCAACGGTTTGAGGTCTTCCCTTGCGAGGGGTGAGTGCGGCCTTAAATCTCATTTTCTCGGTTCACACCGGGTGGCGACTCCATTATTCTCCGGTTTAGTCCCCCGTGGGCTACTCCATACTCCCAACCGGGCCGCGAGCCCGGGACAGCATGCGTCGCCCCAGTTCATGTGTTCCCACAGTCTGGCGACTCCACTGGGATAGAGAATCGGCCCCGAAATATTGTCTTGTAATGTTTGGATTTATGTTCTAATTGACCGTGGTAATGGTTTGGTGTCTTCCTTCACTCACTACATTTCTAGAAGGAAAAGCTGTAAAGGCACCTAGATAGCCATCTACTCGTAGCCTATTGTGATGGACTAATTTGGATGACTCGTTGTTTATTCCTGACACCAAGCGATAAGAGCGTAAGAGGCTTGGGTATTTAAGTGAGCCTCGCTCCACCCTCCCTCTGGGGAATCTACAACGGGAAATCCATTTGACAGTCGGTCACACACCATAGGTCACTGGCACGTACCTTAGTGTATAAAAAAGGGTGCGCGCACTTGACCGCTCGAACCCTTGATTGGGGAGACCTAGTTGTGGGCCATCCTTCACCGGTGAGAGCCTTTGTCTACACTCTTGCGAACCCACCAATAGACCGGGGTTGTATGGTTAAAGTAACAATTATTTCCTTGAGTATGTGCTTGTGGACCATCCTCATTTGGATGCAGTTGGACTATTGTCAGAAATGCGAACTTGCTGGGCCATTTAAACTGGGGCGAGTTCGTACCTTATGACCATTAGGCCCAAAAGCTTCTGAAATGTTGATGGGCCATTCTGTAGAAATTATTGTTTTATGTTTGCATTATCTTTCTTTTATGCTTGTGTTTGGGAACATCGTCGTTTGGATCCATTTGGACCATTTGTCATGGGATATGGGCTTGTTGGGCCATTTAAACTGGGACAAGAATGTATTTTATGACGATTGGGCCAAAGGCCTCTAAGTGTTGATGGGCCACTTTGTGCTTGTATTCGGAACATTACCATTTGGATTTAGTTGGGCTCATTTCCATGAGATGTGAACTTGTTGGGCCATTTAAACTGGGACGAGTTCACTCCTATGACAGTTAGCCCAAAAGCTTCTAAAATGATAACGGGTCGATTTGTTTGAAAATTTTAGTTGATGTAGTATGTTATATATCTTACATGCATCTCATGCACCTCATACATACATATATCATATTAACACCCTCTATGTCTCAAAAAGACATCATAAATATCGTTTGGGTTAGAGAATGGACAAAGCTTATTAAAAGAACAATAACAGACATGAGTGAATCTGGTAACGAGGTATCCCGTATGGATCAGTTGGAAAATGGTTTCGCCAAGATTACCGAACAGTTGCAAGCCTTGACCACTGCCATGGCAAATATGGCTGTACCCCGTGCTGGGGGAAATTCTGAGAATGTGAGGCGCAAGGAGCCTCCGAATGGGTTGGGGGATGATATCATCACTTTTGATGATGACATTGAAGAGTATACAACATGAAAAGTGATTGGGTCTCAGGCAGAATTTCAGAAGCTTCGGGATCATATTGAAACAGTTACCCTCAAAATGAGGGGTAAACATGAAGAGTTGTTAGATTATGAGGCAATGACCTTCGGAGAACAGCTGCCAGCTCAGTTTAAAATGCCCGACATGGACAAGTTTAATGGGAATGGAGACCCGAAAGTCCATCTACAGCAATATGTCTCAGTCATGAGTTCAGTGTGCCTATAACAATGCCAAGTCCAAAAGATGTTTGGGATGTCACTCGAGGGGGCACCTGTGGTTTGGTATCACAGCCTTGAGAAGAAGGTTAAGGAAGATTGGAGGGAACTAGCTAATGCTTTTCTGAAGCAGTATGTTACAGACTTAGAGATTGACTTGTCACTCCGTGATTTGGAGAACACTAAGCAGAAGCCGGAAGAAAGCTTCAAGGAGTATGTAGACCGCTGGAGAAGCCAGTTTCTGAAGATGCAGACTCGGCCCTCTGAGAAGGACCAGATTAAAATGATCATCAAGGGCACCAAGCCCTCGATCTATGGCAAGTTGAGGAGGATGACTTCAATGATTGCGGATTTCCGACAGCTGAGGGAAACTGTCATGGACATTGAAGAAGAGGCAGAAAACCGGAAGTTTTATGGCCATAATAGGAGGAATTTTGGAGGGCATTCTGAGACCAAGCCCGCTACTGCCGAGATTGCTGCTATTAAGAATAGGCGTTTTTCTAACTTGGGTATACCCTTGTCCAAAGTGCTTGAGAAGCTAACCAGGCAAGAACTCTTAAAACTCTTGGAACCTAGACCACTCCCAAATCCTCCCCCACCAAGCCTCAATATGAACCGCTACTGCCACTTCCACCAACAACCTGGCCATGAAACCAATAGTTGTACCCGTCTCCGCCATGAGATCCAAGACTTAATTGACTCCCACAAGATCCCTGACCCTGAAAGAGAACAGCCAAACACACACACCAATCCTCTACCAAATTATCACTCTGTTCCCCCACCCACCTACATGATCAACTCTGGCTTGCCCGAAACCTTCGTCCTCCAAGCTCTCAACCACCAAGCTTCGTACATGGGGATATGGGGTGACAACGATGAAGAACCATAGGCCGAGGAAGAAGGCAGCGCTGCGAATGATGAAGTTATTCCTCCTAGTTTGTTTGATCCTATATTTTTAATATACACATTGATTTTTCCCGTTTGTTCGAACCTTTTTCTAATGATAATAAAGACGTTTATTTCTCGTACTCACTTGAATATGCAACATGAGTATATTTGACAAAAGCATTCAACCTTGGTATTATGATACACAACGATGCTTAGAACACGGGGAATCCTCTGAAGAAGCAAACAGAAAGATAAGACAGTCATTCAGAAACTGGGAAACGTGGACAGTGAGGCTGTCAGACTTGGAAGGGAATGAGTTCACCAAGCCGATCAATGTTGACAGATTGAAGCTGTATTTTACCTGAGACCGGGCAGTCACCAAGAGAATTGGCAGAAGACCTAACCCAATGGGATGGGAACATTCACGCATAAATGCATACACGTGCACCATTTTGTGTTTGTTTTGTTTTGTGTTCACAGGTTTTGAAGAAGAAAAAGAGAAAGCGGCAAAGACAAGCCAATAAGGCATAACAAAAGCACAGTATCGGAATCGGGTAATAATCCTGGGGCTGAGGCCCATATTGGTGTTAGATTCGGGTAGTAATCTGAGGGTTGAGGCCCACATTAGTATCAGTCTGGGGGCGAGGCCCACATCAGTATCAGTCTGGGGGCGAGCCCCACATCAGTATTAGTCTGGGGGAAAGGCCCACATCAGTATCAGTTTCAGGGATGAGTCCCAGGGTTGAGGCCCACATCATCATCGGCATTTTGGGGATGTGTCCTAGGGTTGAGGCCCACATCATCATCACTAGTTTGGGGATGTGTCTCAGGGTCGAGGCCCACTGCGTCATCAGAACAGTTTTGCCAGGTACGGCGTGTGGACTATGTGGATTATGTGGACTACCGTGGACTATCTTGAAGTGTTGTGGATTATATGGACTATTGTGAAATGTTGTGGACTACCGTGGACTACCATGGACTATCTTGAAGTGTTGTGGACTACCGTGGACTATCTTAAAGTGTTGTTGACTACTGTGGACTACCGTGGACTATCATGAAGTGTTGTGGACTATGTGGACTATCGTGAAATATTATGGACATTGTGGACTACCGTGGACTATCGTGAAATGTTGTGGACTACCGTGGACTATTGTGGAGTATTGTGGATTATGTGGACTACTGTGGACTACCATGGACTATTGTGGAGTATTGTGGATTATGTGGACTATTGTGGACTATGTGGACTACTGCGGACTATCGTGGACTATGTGGATTTCGTGGATTATCATGGACTATCGTGGACTAGTGTGGACAACCGCGACACCCTAGGTACGGGGTTTAGCATGCCAAGAATGGCACGTCATCAAATTCAGTTCAGAGCGACAGGAAAATCAGGTGATGGCTGGCGAGCCAGGTAAGTGAAAATGCATTGCATAACTTTGATAGGATTGTTCAAAGTCACACACTGCACAAGTCCCATCAAAGTGGGGGTGACTGTAGGCATTGCATTTTTGCATGTGAAACCCGATGATGAGTCTCAGTTGGAGGCAATATCTTTTTAGTTAAGGATATTGCGGGAAACGGTCGTCGGAAGGGAATCGGTATTTCGTTAGATCCTTATTCACTTGTTTAGCGTCAAGCTCACTTGTTGGACCTCCGTTTAGAGCATCTTTGGCCCAAAAAACCCGCAAACCTTTTAACATTGGCCCAAAACCCTTTTAAACCAAGCCCATACACGCCTAACCCACTAACCAAGCCAAACCAAGCCCACACCACATTAGGCCTACACGCCCATCACCCAAATTAAATAAAATATTAAATTAAATATTAATTAGATAATTTATTTGAATTAAATAAAATATTTAAACCATTTACCAATTAAATAAAACATAAAATATAATCATGCCTAATTTAGACAAATCAAATATATTAACTTCCTAACTAAACAAAATCACATACTAAATTAAAAAGATGTTATGCCTAATTAAAATCAATCCTAACCAATTAAAATATTGTATTCCTAAACCAAGCAAATCAAATATTCTACCTTCCTAATTCACCAAAATTCGTCCCCCCAATCCATTGATTTCTTTATCCAACACCAAATCAAATCTCTCTTTAATGCCAAAATCCCTTCATTGTGAGACAATGATAAGCCCTAGCCCTTCTCTATATAAACAACCCAAAACCAAAGCCAACCCTCTCTCCAATCTCTCTCAATTCAAACCATAAAACACTCTCTCATCACCACCTTCAAGCCTTGACTCACCGACTAAACACTCAGTAGCCACTGACCGAATAATAACAAAAAACTCTACCCTCCACCAAACAAAAAAAGGCACAAAATACTCTTCAACCCAAACACTCGCCACCTAGCTTCACACCCAGCACCGAGACAGCCCTCTCGTTGCACCTTCATGAACCAGCCACATGGATAACCTGCTCACAATAACCCTAAGCCTTCACGTAAGATTTAACGTTGACTCTTCACAAGTTGCCCCTTAACGCCCTCAACACTGAGCCCTCATCACAGCCCACGCTCATCTTGCTCCCAGCCTCACACACGTCCCTACCAGCCCTTCATATCATCCATCAGCCACGACAATGGCACCATAGAGACGCCTCATAATTAATTCACGCCACCTTACACGTCCCTCACCTAACTCATCACGCACGATCAGCCACACCCACAAAATCAATCACGCACGAACAGCCCTTGCCCTATTCTACGCCACATGCACTTCAACCATGCCCCTAACTTCAACACGTCATAGCCCTTAAACCCTCATGTACCAGATTTTCATCACTCCATTACACATAGCCATACTCATCATGCAATAAGCCAAAAACTGTCGCACCCACAAGCCAAAACCTGCCAGAATTAACTCAAACTGTTCCCTATTCAACCCTTAAAACTGCCCAGAAAACACCCTAAAACTGCCCAGAAAACTACACCCCGAGACTCCCCAAAACAGTCCACTAACACGCCTGAACAGTGAGCAGAAAATAAATCACAAACAGCAGCAAAACGGAGTCAAAATAGTGGCTTGAGCATCGAAACAACAAGGGAAAAAGCAAACCAGTGAATTGGGAAAGTTAATGAGCTTTAACCCTTCCGATCTCCGTGAAACGCAAGTCCGAAAGGCGAAGAAAAAGGTTAGACCTGAGGGTATTTTCCACATTCGTTTTCTGTTTTATTTTCATTATTTATTGAGTATTGTTAGCATGATTGTTATGTTAAAATGCAAGTTGTGGCCCTTGAGTAGATAAATATGCATGGATTACGAAATATTATATGTTGTGGCTTTAGAATAAAATGAAACATGTGTCAACTCTCGCGATATATCGGATGGAAACCCGGACATAAATTTCATAGCCGATTTCGAATGTACGGTAGTATGATCTGTACTCGGGATACAACTCCACGTACCGCTTGAGTATACGGTACTTTCTTTTGTTTTATGTTGCTTTGATTTATTTATTATTCATCATTCAAATTCCGCATGTTACTTGTTTATGCATGATGCGATCGAGCGCATGGGCTTAGTAAGTCGGATTAAAGGTCCCCTATTTGGAGGGGTTAAAACCTTTTACCACGATGTTTTGCCACGCCGATTGATGTGTGTTCGGTTGAATGTAAGATATGTTCAATCGGGCATACCAAGTTTGATATTATTGTCTTTATTCTTTGTATGCATAATGTGATCGAGCGCATGGGCTTAGTAAATCGGATTAAAGGTCCCATATTTGGAGGGGTTAAAACCCTTTACCACGATGCTTTTCCGCGCCGGTTGATGTGTGTTCGGTTGAAAGTAAGATATGCTCAATCGGGCACACTAAGTTTGATATTATTGTCTTTATTCTTTGTATGCATGATGCAATCAAGCGCATGGGCTTAGTAAGTCGGGTTAAAGGTCCCCTATTTGGAGGGGTTAAAACCATTTACCACGATGCTTTGTCGCGCCGGTTGATGTGTGTTCGGTTGAAAGTAAGATATGTTCAATCGGGCACACTAAAGTTTGATATTATTGTCTTTATTCTTTGTATGCATGATGCAATCGAGCGCATGGGCTTAGTAAGTCGGATTAAAGGTCCCCCCTATTTGGAGGGGTTAAAACCATTTACCACGATGTTTTGCCGCGCTGGTTGATGTGTTTTCGGTTGAAAGTAAGATATGTTCAATCGGGCACACTAAGTTTGATATTATTGTCTTTATTCTTTGTATGCATGATGCAATCGAGCCCATGGGCTTAGTAAGTCGGATTAAAGGTCCCCTATTTGGAGGGGTTAAAATCCTTTACCACGATGCGTTGCCGTGTCGGTTGATGTATATTCGGTTGAATATAAGATGTGTTGAATCGGGTATACGAAGTCTCATATAGTTATCTTTGTCTTTGTATGCATTGTAATGGAAAGCGCATGGGCTTATTGTGTTGGACTAAAAAGGTTCTCCATTTGGGGGAAGAAAAAGCCTAAAATGCTACCTTTACCACGATATTCGCCGCGCCTTTCATATATTGGATGCATCATTTACCTTAGTCTTGGCTTAACGTAGTATAATTCATATATCCATGTTATGATAGCATTTGAGTATTATTTCTTGTAGTATATCGGATGGAAACCCAGATATAAATTCCGTAGCCGATTCCGAATGGACGGTAATGCGGTCTGTACTTGGGATATAATTCCACGTACCACTTGGAAAAGTGCTCACATGTGTGTTTGTGTCCATATTAGTTATCTTCTTTTGCACCACGTCATAGCATGCTTACTTTAATGCCTAATTGTATCATTAAGTGTCGTTTTGCATTATGTACTTAGTTGACTCTTTTATTTGTGCATGGACATGTAATGGCTATTTGTTTATGATATGTCTGTGAAATCACATGTTCGCCATCATTTGATTCGCAACTATGTGTGCTTGTGTGGTTAGTGTGTGCTTGTGTTTCCATGAATACAATATGCCATTGAAGTTGTATGTTCGTTACTACTTTGATGTACTTTCAATCATGCAATCTTAGATGTGAAATATATGCAAATTTAGGTGTAAGTTTTATTTTTGCGCATATGGATTTAGAAACATGATACTCTTGGAAATAAATGTTACTTAAGCTTGATTAAATTATTACAAAAATCCTTTCATTACAAGTGACATAAGTAAGGGACCATTCCGAACCCAATGGTTTGAGGTCTTCCCTTGCGAGGGGTGAGTGCGGCCTTAAATCTCATTTTCCCGGTTCACACCGGGTGGCGACTCCATTATTCGCCGATTTAGTCCCCCGCGGGCTACTCCATACTCCCAACCGGGCCGCGAGCCCGGGACAACATGCGTCGCCCCAGTTCCTGTGTTCCCACAGTTAGGCTGGTTGGTTTGCTCCAGTCCTCCTTCCTCCACAGTTGAGCCAATTTGAGTGTTTCTTTTCGGAGGCATCTCCACACTTTACACCAATCCTCCCACTGTGGTCGCCAAAAAATGTTTGCGCAATTTTTATGTGTGAATAAAGAATAGCGTGTAAGGTTCAAACCTCCTGAGATAAAGTCCCAGCAAGGGGTGTTTGATTAAGTGAATAAGCCTCCAATGGGCGCAAACACACAAGTTACAGTCTTATGCTCATTTGAGCCTTCATTTGATCGGGGCTTTCTCTCTTGGTGTAGATAAGCTTCTATAGTGAAGCTTGTCAACCGTTTTAGGCTGTTCCGGTATCTCCCTGCAGTTGCTAGATCGTGCCTGTAACCGCTGAGCTGCGTGTCTCAACTGCTTGGTTGTGGAGGGAAAACCGTCCAATTGCTACAATCGTGGAAGTAACTACATCATGGGTTTTCGTCCTAACCGTTGGTCCCGTAGCCCCAAGATCTTTGTCGCTCTTCGATCAATCGCCCTTCTTCCATTCGTTCTTTCTTTCGTCTAAGGGCGATTTCGTCCTATGGTGGAGATTTTCGTCTGTCAACAATAACATGTTTTTCTACTAGTGATACATTGTGCTAATCATTATGAATTTTCCATCTTCCAACATTGTCTTCCATTTAAATGACTCAAACCAAAATCTGAAATGGAATGTACTCAAACCAAACAAAAAAATTTCTTATTTCCATTTGGTGGGGTTGGATATATGAATTTTCTACGTCATCATTTACTGTATGACATCATTGTTTCATTAAACTCAATAAATTTGTCTCTTTTAAATTCTGAAATGGTATCAGGGTAATTTTTTTCATAGATGGATGCAAATATTTTATAGAACACGTACATAAAAAAATGAAAAGTTTTTCAATAATGAAAAATTTGTTACCAACAATAATAAACTTTGATAATATTGAACGGTGTAACCGTAACATTGATTCATTGGAGGTAAAATCTTATTTAGATGAGATAAAATTTGATTCTTATAATATTTTATTAATGAAACTGATTTTGCATTAATTAATAAGATACATAAGATTGAAACTATAACATATAACATAGTCACACATTTGAAATTAAAGTTACTTGTGAGTCTTTTTGAAGTTGCTTTTGGCTAAATATTGTTTTACCTTTGTATATGAAGTTACAATGACACTCTCATTAGTAGGGATAAATTTTAATTTATTATGATACAACACAAAACTTAATGCTGATGTGGACAATTTAATTGGAAGACTTGAGTAGGGGTGAGAAAAACCGGTTTCGGTTCCGGTTCCGCATGGAACCGGAACCTACCCGAAAAAATTCGGTTCCGCACTAAGTGGAACCGGAACCTACCCAATTAAACAGGGTACCCTATTATTCGGTTCCAATCCGGTTCCGGTCCGGTTCCGGTCCGGTTCCGGTCCGATTCCGGTCCGGTTCCGGTCCGGTTCCGAATTATCCTATTTTAAAATATTTTAATGAAAACTGCTTAAAGTATCAAGATCTCAATCACCACGACTTAAAAGTATTAAGTACCTGTTTGAATTAACAAAATTCAAAGCAAAACATATCAATTATTATAAACAATGTACAATTTTTTATTTATGTGGGAAATGCATTATTATGAGGTAAAAGCATCAACATGAAAGCATCTGTTTTAGCACAGAATAAAATGAATGTTCTTAAAAAAGATCCAGGACATAGATAGCTTAAATCCAAAAAAAATCTCACAAGTTAACAAATTTCAAGCATTCTCATGAAAACACATTTCCATTTCATTAAAAAAAAAGGATTTCTAATCTGGTGAGGTTAATTTTGAGAGAACAAGGGATGAATGTGGGGTTGGTTTGTTTGGAAGTTGTTCAAAAAAAAAGGATTTCTAATAGAGTTTTTTTTTTTTTTTTTTTTTTTTTTTTTTTTTTTTTCAGAGTGGATATTCAAGTTTCTTCAGATTCTCTCTCAGTGCATCATCAAGAATGCAAAAAACAATTGGCTGAAAAATGCATAATTCTAAGCTTGTTGTTGCTTCTGTTGTGCAGGTTATTTATTATTTTATTTCCCCAAAAATGCATAATTTTAGCAGGAATTTACCTCAAAAAAAAAAATCGGTTCCGGTTCCATGGTCCGGTTCTGGTTCCGATCATTTTGGAACCGGAACCTACCCGGATAAAATCGGTTCCTTCATTTTTAGAACCGGAACCTACCCGATTACAACCGGTTCCGGTTCCAAACCCGGAAAACCGGTCCGGTTCTAACCGGTTCCTGGTAGACCCGGAACCGTTGCTCACCCCTAGACTTGAGTGTAGGATTTGACAACGGGGTTGAGATGAGTGTAGGGTTAGATAATTTTCTCTGTTAATGATATCTCAGATCTGTTTGAAATAAAATAGGAGACATTTTTTATATTCAGTTTTAAAAATAAGTTGAGGCAAAAAAATTATATTGAAATTTTAAATCGGATGAGATTTTAATTGAATAAGACAAGTTTTAATAGGAAATGACGATATTTAATCAGATATATTACTGGACGAGATAATTTTTTTATTTCAAAAAATAATCAGATGAGACTAGGGATGACAATTTTACCCACAAACCCGCAAACCTGCAAAAACCCGCCCGCAATGGATAGGATTTGGTAAATATATTAGTGGGTGCGGTGCGGGTTTGGTAATTTAAAATAGAACCCGCTGCGGGTGCGGTGCGGGTTTGGTAATTAAGAAAAAAATGCAGGTATCCGCATACCCGCAATATTATTTTTTATTAATTAATATTTTTAGGACAATATAAAAAAATCTTCATATAAAAACTACTAACAAAACCTAAACCTAAAACATTAATCCACAGTTCCACACTCTCATTCAGCCGCAGCCTGCAACCTGCCCATCTGAAGATTTTTTGCATGATTATTATTGTTTTTTTTTAATCACACTTGTTAATAAAATTATAATACAAAAATTTGGATTAAGTTCATATGATCAGAAACGGGAGAGGAGCAAAACAAGTTAGTGTTTGCTGCAACTTCAATAGTTTTCATGTTTCTTCATTACACTTACACCACTTGAGCTTTGTAAGCATCACTTTCATTACAATTAGCATAAAAAATATGATCGATTGAGTTGGCTAACTTAGATCATTATAATTATGAAAGGAAGAACTCGTTTTAATTATGTTTATATGAAAAAATAAACATATGGTACCGAGTCTTTCATACATTATGTTATCTATGTACTGTATATACATACATTGCATGTTGTATATGTCAAACGAAAAACAAATGTGAAAACTACAGCTAGCAATTAAAAATAAATTATTTAATTAAAAAAATTATATTATTAATAACACAAAGTAATTCAATATTTTAAAAACCCGCAAAAAATCTGTTGGGTACCAATGCGGGTTTGGTAATTTTTTTTTATATGCGGTGCGGGTTTGGTAATGAAAATTAAAACCCGCAACGAATATGGTGCGAGTTTGGTAATTTATTTACATATACCCTACCCACTGCCATCCCTAGATGAGACCAAGATAATTTTTTTTTAATCTCAATTATTACATAAATAAAACGATAACAAACTTAACAAATAAATGGCCCATCGCATTGCAAGCCTTAGGTGAGTGACTAGGACCCATGAGACTAAACCGAACCGAAAAAGGGTTAATATTTTAATCTTTGATCTAAATAAACCCGGTTGAAGCCGCGAAACCCTCTCCAGACACCTACATATCCGGTTCACCTAGGGTTTTAAATCAAACAACTCAAATAGCAAATCGAGGGTTAGTTTCGTTACCGCACGCCGCCAACGATTGAGCACCACAAAATTAGCAAAAGTGATCGCTCAAAATTATCCTCTTTAAAACCAAAAAAAAAAAAAAAAAAAAAAAAAGTCGTCAACTGGGTCAGTGTCAAAAATGAATTATTTTTGGCTAATTGAAAGCCTTCGTAGTGTTGCAATTTTCAAAAGCATGATAAGCAGAAAGCCTAGATCTTGTTGCTTCTTGTTTAATACTAGTAGAAGTGCAGTAACAAGTTGTAAACTTGAAGTAGAGCCGCCAGCAAACGCAATCTCAGCCTCACTATCGACCTCAAGTGACCACAAATTGCTTTGCTCCTATGGTTATATCAACTTTGATTTGGGCATCTATGGTGTTCTTATGGGGAAACTGATTAAATTTGGCCAATCCCAGTCGCCTCTTTCGCTTTATCAGAATGATGTTGTTGATTTAGGTGTTGATCCTGACGTTTCTATTTTGAATTCTCTCGTAGTTTTCTTTTGTGAGCTAGGGAATTTAGATTATGCAATTAGAAATTTTGATAGGCTTATTTCAATGAATTTTGTTCCTAGTAAACCTGCATGTGTTGCTATTCTCCGAGGTTTATTTGCAGAAGAAAAGTTTCTGGAGGCTTTTCATTATTTCATTAAAATTTGCAATGGTGGTGTAGATTTGAATGGTTGGTCTTATGATGTTTTGGTTGATGGGTTGTGTTATAAGGGGTATTTAAATGAAGTTTTGGATGTTTTTGATATAATGCGCAAGAGAAAAGGGTTCGAGCCTACATTTGATCAGTACAAGTCTTTGTTTTGTGGTCTTTGTAAGAGAGAATGGATTGTGGAGGCTGAGTCATGCGCTAGAGAAATGGAGTCACAAGGTTTCTCTTTGGATAAGGTGATGTATAATTCTTTGATTAGTGGGTATCGCAGGCATAAGAAGATGAAAATGGCAATGCGACTTTATTTCAGAATGCTCAAGACAGGTTGTGAGCCAGATGCATATACTTATAACACATTGATTCATGGGTTTTTTGAGATGGGTTTGTTTGATAAAGGATGGGTGTTGTACAAACAAATGAGTGACTGGGGATTGCAGCCAAATGTAGTGACTAATCATATTATGATCAATAACTGCTTTGATGCTTTTGAATAGCATGGCAAGTAGCAAGTTAGCTCCTGATGTTCACTGTTACACAGTTTTGATTGATGCTCTTTACAGGCAGAATAGGCTAGGGGACGTAGATGAATTGTACAAAAAAATGCTGGCCAATGGTGTTGCTCCTGACCATGTGCTGTCTTTTATCCTCTTGAACCGCTGCCCTAAGGGGAAGGAGCTTCAGCTTGGTCTGATGTTGTTGCGTGAATTTGCCAAGATTGGATGTGGTATTGATCCTTTGATTCTTTCAAAGTCTGCTACTCTGAATCATACTGGGGATTGGAATAAAGAGATTGAGCTTCTGCTTGGGGAAATAGTGAAAACTGACCCAAATCATGCTAATGTCGCATTTGGAATTTATATCGGTGCCTTGTGCAAGGGAGGAAAAATTGAAGAAGCTCTCCTTTGTTTGTCTCCTTTGGTTAATTTTGGATGTAAACATTTGGCTTTCACTTGTCATATTTTGATAAAGTGCCTCTACGAGGTGGGTCTTTGGAAGGAGGCTAAAGCCATAATTGAATTTATGCAAGATACTGGTGAGGTTGCAAATATGGAAACTTATGTATTAATGGTAGAGAAAAATTGTAAATTAGGCAATTTACATTCAGTATTGGACATTTTGGACCAAATGGAGGCGAGAGGACGAAAACCTGGTATTGCGATTTATGATGCAATTATTGGTTGTTTGTGCAAGAAGAAAGAGATACTTGCAGCAGAAAATATGTTTGTGAGGATGTTGGAGGCAGGTGTAGATCCTGATGATGTTGTCTTTACAACAATGATCAAAGGCTACTTCCAGAATGGAAAACATGACGAAGCTTGTGAACTTTTTGCAATGTTATAAAAAACGCTAGACGCTAGTCGGGCTATTATTGAGTGTCATGAAAAAAGAGTTTAGTACTTAACCCTTTTTTTTTCTATTTTGTTTCGATTGTTTGTTTGGTTTATTTCTAAACCATTTTTAAATAATAGAAGTGGAAGCGATTGGGTGGTTCGTGTATTTACTCTAATGATATTGTAATTCCGTATCATTAGGTAAGAAGATTCGAGAAACATATGCACTTCCTCGGGAATGAAAAAAGACGATCTATTTGCATTTGGTATTTTGGCTTAATTTTTTTGAGTCTTCGATACTCAATCAAATCATCTTTTTTGACAATTGAATGCACCCCCAAAGTCTCATATTTAGTAATTTTGGAATTTTTTTTCCCCTATTAAATTAAATTTAAAGTTCGAAATTAGAATCAAATTAAGGAAATTCTAATTTTCTTAGAAGTATTAGTGCATGACAAATAACTAAAAAAAAATATGTAATTACTAAAATACAAAAGAAATCAACTCAATAACATATCAACACCGACCACCAAGGGGAGTTCGTTATTGATTCATTATTTTCAAAAATTCATCTATGCAACGATCAAAATCTTATCATTTGCAGATGGGGCTTCAATAACAGCTAGTGGAAGAGTTCGTTTGTGATGGTTATGCTTTAAAAGCACGCTGTGGAAATGTCAGGATCGTATCTCGATATTTTTTTTATGTTGAATTTTGTCTTTATGCTATGGCAAAGTAACTGCGGGAAAAATCGACTTTCAAAACATTTTTCAGTTCAGACCAATGATTGGTATCACATACTATTTATTCATTTGTATTCCACCTTAATTAAAAATTGATATCAAATATTAATATGTGATTTCAAGTTACACTTTCCTTAAATTAATTTACTGAATTAGTGAACTGGGTGACTGGGAGAGCTAGTGAACCAGTTCATCTAAATAATCGAATTAGCCCACTACTACAGTGATTCGGTTGCTGTAGCAAGGGGTTATCAACAATAATTTCAACAAATTATAATTTTGGTCTTAGTGAATTTTTTACCAAAAATTCCTAACATGTCCCCGGAACGATTTCAAAAATTTTTCTGCACGTTGTACACACAACTATAGTACTTCAAGATTATAATTTCATTGAAATTATAATTTTGCCCTTAAAGTGCGATTTTGAGGAAAATCCTGAAACACGTCCGGAAATAATTTCGGGATTTTTTTCCCAAATACTTTCACATGCCAAACAACATCCAAAATAAAAAATTTTCTCTCACACATATAACATTTATACAAATACATGAAGAATATTATACATTACTTATGTAGTTAAATCGATTTACATAATTTAATCTAATTAAATTATAGCAATTACACGTTGATAGCTACATTAATTACAATTCAAAATTAATCAAATTAATTTAACATAGATCAAGGATATACCCATCTCCAAGCTTTCGCCACCAAACTTTAAGTACCAAGCTCCAAGCTTCACCGCCAATCTTACCACCACCATAAGTTTACTCTTGAACAAATCTTGGCAACCAAGAGGTGGCTAGGTTGCTCAAGATTGATAAAAAAAATTTCCAACAAAATTAAACTCTTGGAACTTTGTTTTTGTAAATTTATCAACAACAAAAATAATCCTTAACTCTTTAAGGATTATTTTGATATGCATAATTTAGTGTTTAGATTGTTCTAAACTTGATTTCATAGCAAAAAATATTGAAGAACTCATTCTTCATCTTCTCAACAATTACTTGCCTAAAAAGGCAAATCAACTTGTTGACGGCGAATTTTGGTCTCAGGGTAATATGGGAATATCACCTCCGAGGTAATCCTCCTTCAATAGTGAATTTGTTTGGTTATGGGGGACCAAAAGCAAATTTAGCGAGAGACAGATAAACACACCAATCGACAAAGAGATTTAACGTGGTTCGGTGGATTTTGGATCCGACCTACGTCCACGGACAAGAACAGGATGGTACTTTTTATTACTCAAATACGCTTCTCTGATCTTTGTGTTTACAAGTCAGAGCTTAATGATTCTGATCACTAATTTTTTTGATGCCTTTTACACATACTCTGCCCTTCTATTTATAATAATACAGAAATCAGACTCCTATTTGCATAAGAAATCCTAGTTGAACTTAGTCTTTTCTTCATGCAAGGATTCCTAGTCTGATATTGCCTTCTCTTTTCTTCTTCATTTTTCGGATTCTGACTTCATTTCCTTGTGAGAGTAGGATAATTCGTTTTCATTTTATCCGCAAGAATAGGGTGTCGTCATCTTGAGCATGTTTCGCCATCTGATCGGTCTTCATGAGGTCGGTCATGGAAATCTTTTTATGCTGAGAGTGTTTCTGCCGATTTTAAAGTGCTTGGTCACTCGATCCAAGGTGGTCGGTCACCTATCATCAAGTGCTCGGAATCTACCCGTTATGGTCAGCTCGGTTTTAATGGTTTCGACCAAGGAGAATTACCCTTCTGTCCACGTCGTGCTGCCTTAAATATCATAGTGCCTAAAAACACCATCAACATCTGTCCCCTAGTTCTCGGTTCCAACAAGTGTGCAAGTTGGTGCCGGGAACTATATAAAGATGGTGTTTCTGATTTGCTCTGTTGGAGGTCGGTCCGGTGTTGAGAAATGTTTTGTCGCATCTTTTCAAGCGCTTTGTCTTGAGACACGCAACAGTCACGTCCGTTTAAATGCCTATCAAATCATCTTTAGGGTTTATTCTAAGTTCGACACTTGTCAAACATCCGCCGGGTTCCCGCCAAAAAAGGAACGAATCGACCGTGTAGAGGCGTCTTCACAGTGGGCTGATCTCAGCCGTCTGTTTAAACTTGGGAGACTTCTTTTGCAGTCGACACCTGGCGTTCATCCGGGTTCTTCCCTTGGATCCAACGGTCACGAGCGTCCTGGTCATGACTATAAGAAGGCGAGGCTTTCACTGTTCCATCTTTTTCGGCAATTTCTCTTTGCTTTCCTGAAAATGTCTCCGTGAATCGCTCAACTTAGTGTTGCCGGATTTCAACCGCGGTTTTTTTTTTCTTTTTCTTTTGCTGCGAACATAAGGAACGGGCAAAACCGTACTGTACAACCTCCGGATTTCCGAGAAGAACAAGCAAGTCCTCTGAACGACCTCTGCTCTTTTTTTGTGAATCTATGCTGTGTTTTTTTTTGTGTGTTGCTTAGGGAACGACTTTGGATTTGGCTTTAGGGTATTTTTAGAACCCACCTGTTTCAGAAAACCTGAGTAGTTTCTTAGTTATAGACTGACTTCCCCTTCATTTTTTGTTTTTCTGGGTGTTAGGGATGTCTGACAGCAGTTCTTCCCCTGAAATGCCTGCTAAAACCTCAACTCCCCCTGCTGAGGAGCTCTCCTCGGGCTCGGGGGCACCTAGTGTAGAAGACCTTGACACTACCCCTACTCCTTCTGAGATCGAACAAGACTCCTATCATCAGAGGGTTCCTCGGAAGGACCTAGAGGCCGGTGAACTCGGCTCGTCGGCTCTGGATATGAATTGACCTTCCAGGATAACTGAGGATGATCTGGCGCTGTTGCGGCAACGATATGATATCCCAATAGATATTGCCCTTGAAGTTCCCGACCCGATGGATCGTGCTAGTCAACCTGACGAGGGTTCGGTGGCACTTCTTTCTGCTTTTTTCGAGTGTGGGCTGCGGCTGCCGATGCAACGTTATTTTGCTTGGATGCTGGCCGATATGGAGATTGCTCCTTGTCAATTGAGTCTGAATAGTTGGTGAATTTTGGCCGACATGCACGTGGTCTGGCACCGAGCGGGGTTTAGCGAGCCTTCTTTTGAAGAGGTTAAGAGATTATACCGGCTGAAGGCCAATCCCAGGTCGCACCATGGATGGTACTACCTTTCTACGTATGCTGATTCTTCCAATGTCGTCCGTAAACTCCCCGACTCCAACAAAAACTTCAAGGATCTTTGGTTTTGGGCCACAAGAGATTGGGGACGGGTCTTGCGATTTTATTTAGAGGACGTCTCGGTCCCTGACATCTTCAGAGCGGGTGGTTAGGAGTTTTAATACCCCCCTATTTTGTTTCCTTTTTTAGTTCATTAGGCTTATAACTTCTCCGATTTCTCCCAGCTTGTTGGCGGGATGCTCCTAAGGTTTCTCGTCAGGTTCGGAGGCGGGTACATTGAGCTCGGGGATATGCCGCCCACTGGAGGGAGTTAGTTAATGATGCAGCCTTTGTTAAGTCGGGCCTCATTCGGACCGTCCCTCCGGAGGTCTCGGGTCGGATAGGTAGATGTTTGTTGACTGTTTAATTTGACTTTCCTGTTTATTTTTAATGTTTGATGTCTTTGTTATATGCTCGGGTTCTGATTCCCTTATCCCCCCTTTTTGTAGACATGTCAAAGAGGCCGAAGTTTCTTGAGAAGTTGGCTGGCACTAACAGAAAATGGAAGTTCCCAGTCACAGCCTGAATCTGCTGAGGCTGGGAGGGTGTCTCAAGGGAAAGTTCAACCGGCTGCTCGGGGTCCATCTTCTCCTGGTGTGCAGTCCTCGGGATCTGCTCGTCTTGTCAGTCCGCCGAAGCCTGTTAGGAAAATGAGGCGTCAATTTGGGGCCGAGGAGGCTGAGTTGGAGGGGGAGGAGCCTGTGCAG
Source organism: Zanthoxylum bungeanum (assembly GCA_019454045.1). Classification (NCBI taxonomy): domain Eukaryota; kingdom Viridiplantae; phylum Streptophyta; class Magnoliopsida; order Sapindales; family Rutaceae; genus Zanthoxylum; species Zanthoxylum bungeanum. Next base: position 219,299 of record SKCR01038187.1, on the reverse strand, counting down.
GGCAAGAAGAAAGATGTTCGTCGGGGAAAAAATCTTCCGAGGGCTCCACTAAGAAGCGGAAAGGTTCCGTGATCCTCGGGGTGGACGACTTGGGAGAAGGCATCCGGGAGGCTACTTCCCATTTAGTGCCGGCTTTCAATGAATTGGCCGAGGTGATTCCCTCGGGGGAGGTTTCGAGATATGAGGATATCTCGCCCGAAGCTGTGGTGACCGAGATGAGCTCTCAAATGACAAAGGTAGTTTTATTCTTTTTTTTTTCTGACTTCGGTTCTCGGTCTTCTTCATATCTTATCTTGACTTTCTTTGTTTTCGTGTATGCTACTTACCTTATAGCGAAGAATAAGGACCTCCTTCTGAGTCTATTGTCCGAGGGTGGTCAGGCCCAGAGACTTCAGAATCGCCTTACAGAAGTTGAGGCTAAACTGGCTGATCGGGAGGAGGTGATAAAGAACCTTGAGTCGACTACTATTGAGAACTTCAAAACAAACAAAGCTCTCAAGGCTGCTGCCGGGTTGGAGCGAAAACTTGCCGACACTGCCCGGGAGGATTTGAAGGCTGCCCAATCTGAGATTGGCGTTTTGAAGGCGAATGTGGCCAATGTTGAAACCAAATTGAAGGCCAATGATGAGAAAATGGCACGGGCTCGGGATGATCTTGAGAGGAAAGAAGCCGAGCTTGAGGAGAGAGAGGCCGATATTGAGACCGAGAATGAGGTCATCCGCCTTGAGGGGTTGGTGACTGTGCTGAATTGATACCGATGGTGCTGCCAAGTCTGAATATGGACCTTATTTATGCGGCCATCAGCTTTTGTAAGGGGGATATTTCCGATGAGGAGTTCCGGAAGTGGCTCCCTCCCCCCACCGAGGAGGTGATGGATCCTGACCCGATTTTGGTCGTTCCGGCTTCCGGGGCTTCCCAAGAAGAACGACCTGATGTTCCTGCCTCCGGCGAGGATTGCCTTGAGATCCCTCCTCCTATCCCTGAAGCAGCGGTCTCTCATGCTGTCGAAGTTGAAGCCGCAGTTCCTCCTCCCGAAGTCGAGCCGATTCTCCCACCGTCTGAGCCGGTTGAGGAAGAAATTCCTGCCCTTGTGCGGGCTGAATGAGAAAGGGTAACCCGACCGGGGCCCTGTGTACACTTTACTTCATGTAATAAAAACTTCAAGCTGTATTTTGACATATATATATATATATATATATATATATATATATATATATATATATATGTGTCTTTTTTATCTCTTTCTCTTTTTTTTCCTTTTTTTATGTTTCCTGTTGTCCAAACAATTTGAGACCCTTCAGGGGTCAACATGAGCCGGAGGGGCATATCCTGACCCCGAGCTGAGTGAAGGACTTGGGCTCTGGGGGAATGTTACCTCCCTAATCCAAATGAGCTGTCTCGGTGGGACGTAACCCGACCCCGAGCTGTTGTGAAAAACTTGGGTTCTGGGGGAATGTTACCTCCCCAAACCAAAGGGCTGTCTCGGTGGGACGTAACCCGACTCCGAGCTGTGTGAAAGACTTGGGTTCTAGGGGAATGTTACCTCCCCAAACCAAAGGAGCTGGCTCAGTGGGACGTAACCCGACCCCGAGCTGTGTGAAAGACTTGGGTTCTGGGGGAATGTTACCTCCCCAAACCAAAGGAGCTGGCTCGGTGGGACGTAACCCGACCCCGAGCTACATAACCAAGTGGCCTCGGCGGAACGAAATCTAGCCCCGAGCCGATTAACAAGTGGCCTCGGCGAAACGAAATCCAGCCCCGAGCTGATTAACAAGTGGCCTCGGCGGAACGAAATCCAGCCCCGAGCCGATTAACAAGTGGCCTCGGCGGAATGAATCCAGCCCCGAGTACTGGTTAATCTTTGGGACTTATACAGATGGGAAGTGTATCCACCTTTGAAGCCCTATCGAATCTGACTTGGGCGTTCCTTCGTCAGACCAACGAAAAAAAAAACAAAATTTTTGAAGATAAAATCAAAAGGTGGGGGTGATTTAGCACTTGTCCCAAATTTTTTTTTTCACAAGCATAAACAACAGCATAGATTCCTCAAAACAGCATCCCGCTCGAGGTCTCCAAAACACAATTCTGAATCTTTCAATTCAGTGTCCCGGCAAACCAGGATTCGGATCAGAAGAGCGTTTGAATGGTAAGGGCATATCCTCTACACGTCGGTTCACTGGGGAGCCTGTGTATTGTATGAGGGATCCTTCTTACCACGCTGGAGCAGGCACACGCCACAGGGGCTTAACGCATCCCCGTGTCGTGTCTCTCGGATCCAGATGATGAATGGATCAAAGAGTGTCCGGGCCACTAAGGGTATATTCCTCCTTAGTTCTGGTGTCACTGGAGCTAGTAATCGTCACGGGGGTGTCATCATCCCCGCGCTATGCTTTCCCACGGATCCATTACATCGGGTAGGTGAGGATCAAAAGAGTGTTCAACACATTAAGGGCATGTTCCTCCTCATGTTCGGTAACACTGGAGTAAGCAATCGTCACGGGGGTATCATCCCTCCCTGTGCTATGCTTCTCACGGATCCTATGCATTGAGTATGCCCCTGAGGACCCCGAGCCAAGAGAGATACTTGGTTCTGGGGGAATGTTCCGTCCCCAGGCTAATGAGCATTGACTCGGTGGGACGTAACCCGACCCCGAGTCGAAAACGGCATCGGCGGAACGAAATCCAACCCCGAGCCGAATAAATAAATGGCCTCGGCGGAACGAAATCCAGCCCCGAGCCGAATAATGAAGAGGCCTCGGCGGAATGTAATCCAGCCCCGAGCCGAATGAAACATTAAGGGTATATTCCTCCTTATGTTATGCTTCTCAAAGATCTATGTTCTCTGTTTTTTTATATGGAGTCGAACGATTCTGGTGTGACTCTGTGCATTTTTGTGGTGGTATCTGTGGTCGGGCAGTTGCGAGTATTGTGTTCTTTAGCTTTGGATCGTTGTCGTGAGCATGTCCCCGAGTTTTTGTTTTGTTTTATTTTTTTTTTGAATATGGTTTCGTAAAGTTTTATTTGAGAGTGTTTGGAAAAAAAGAAAGTTTTTTATTCATGCTCGGGGACATATTGCCCTTCTTACAACTCTCTGTGGGTCATTTTGAGAGAGGCTTTATGTATTTGGATCCCTGTCCCTTTTTCTGTAAACAGATAGGAGGAAGGGAAAGTTTACTGAAAGTATTTCCTCAACATCTCAGCGTTCCATGGCTTTTTTAATCTTGAGCCGTCCAGTCGCTCTAGGATGTACACTCCTGGCTTCACCACTTTTACCACCTTGTAGGGGCCTTCCCATTTGGCGCCCATGGAGCCCTCCTCTGGTTTTCGAGTATTTGGGGTGACATTTCTTAGCACAAGGTCACCCGGGATGAAGGTGCGTGTCCGAATCCTTTTATTGTAGAAGCGGGCCATCATTTGTTGGTAGATTGCCGTTTTTATGGCCGACCTCTCTCTCTTTTCTTCGATCAGGTCGAGGTGGTTTCTGATAAGTCCTTCATTCTGCTTACTCTTGTAGTGCTGAACCCTGTGGGAGGTCACCCCGATCTCTGCCGGGATGACAGCTTCATATCCGTATGCTAAGGAGAATGGGGTTTCTCCCGTGGAGTCCTTATAGGTTGTCCGGTGCGCCCATAGTACCTCTGGTAGTTCCTCGACCCATAGGCCCTTGCTGGATCCAAGCCGAGCTTTTAGGTTGGCCTTGATGGTTTTGTTTGTCGCCTCGACTTGGCCGTTTGATTTGGGATGGGCTGGTGTGGCGAATCTTAGGGCAATCTGGAGGTCCTCGCAGAGTTTTCTGAAACCTTTGCTGTCAAACTGCTTCCCGTTGTCAGTGATGATGGCTCGAGGAATCCTGAACCGGCAGACGATATTTTTCCTCAGGAATTTAGTGGCTTTTTTCTCCGTTATGGTGGATAATGGCTCTGCCTCCACCCATTTGGTGAAATAGTCTATGGCCACGATGGCATACCTCGCCTGCCCTTTCCCTTGTGGCATTGGCCCAATGATGTCTAGTCCCCACTGGGCGAACGACCAGGGACTGAGCATCGTGGTCAACTGTTCGGCTGGTTGGTGGTGGAGGTTTGCGTTTTTCTGACATCCTTCGCACTTGCGGGCCACTTCCATGCCGTCCTGGTGCATGGTCGGCCAGTAGAAACCTTGTCTTAAGGCTTTGAAAGCAATTGAGCGACCTCCGGCTTGGCTTCCGCAGATGCCCGTATGTATCTCTCTGAGCACATAATTTGCCTCTTCTTCTGCAAGACATCTTAAGAGGGGGACTGAGTAACCCCGTCGGTAAAGTACCCCGTTGATTAGGGAGAATTTGGCGCTCTTGTATCTTAACTTTCTGGCCTCCGTTTTGTCCTCTGGTGTTTCTCCCGTTTCCAGGTATTTTCTGATGGGTTGCATCCATGATGCTTGGCTTTCTTTATTTAGAACTTCTACTTTGGATTCTCCCACGCTCCTTTCCCGGATGTAAATCAAAGGGATTATCCTGGGGTGTTCGGCTTTTGTTGAAGAGGCGAGCCGTGCCAGGGAGTCTGCCTCACAATTGTCTTCTCGGGGGATTTGTTCGAAGCGTACATCCCCAATCTTCCCTGTTAGCTTTCGTACTTCGGTCAGGTAGGCCATCATACTAGGCTCTTTCGCTTGAAATGCTCCCTTCAGTTGCTGAACGGCTAACTGTGAGTCACTCCTTACTACCACATTTTGGATCCCTAACACCATGCATAGTCTCAAACCGCCCAGTATTGCTTCATACTCTGCTTCATTGTTGGTCGCTATGAAAGCGAATTTCAGGGCGAGTATGATTTCTTCTCCTTTGTCGCTTTTTAAGACGATTCCTACGCCATTGCCTTGTGTGCTGGCCGAACCGTCTACGGACATTTACCATTTGTCCTCGTCTATAGCCAGGGTCTGGGGGTCGGTACATTCGGCGACAAAATCTGTCAAGGCTTGTCATTTTATCGCTGCTCTTGGGAGTTAGGTGATGTCATGTTCACTTAGTTCTACCGACCACTTTACTAATCTGCCGGAAACCTCTGGCCGCTGCAGAATTTGTTTTAGGGGGTGACCGGTGTATACCTTGATAGGATGGGCCTGGAAGTAAGGCCGCAATTTCCGAGCTGCCGTAACTAATGAAAGGGCGACTAGTTCGTGTACTGGATACCGGGTTTCAGCATCTAAGAGGGCTTTGCTGATATAGTAGACAGGTTTCTGGATCTTGTCGGTTTCTTGTATCAGTACTGAACTTACTGCTCGGTCCGAAACAGCCAGATATAGGTATAATGTTTCACCCGGGAGTGGTTTAGCCAGGAGTGGGGGCTGAACCAGATACTGCTTTAACTGCTGGAAGGCTTCTTCGTACTCTGTCGTCCAGTCGACATCCTTTTTTGATTTTTGGATCACTTTGAAGAAAGGGTGGCATTTTTCAGTTGCTCGTGATATGAACCGGTTGAGCGCAGCCACTCTACCAGTCAGACTCTGTACTTCTTTTACTGTTTTGGGAGACTTTAGGGCCAGTATTGCCTGGATCTTCTGTGGGTTTGCTTCAATTCCTCGGGCACTTACCATGTAGCCTAGAAACTTACCTGAGGCTACCCCGAAGGTACATTTTTCCGGATTGAGTTTTAGGTTGTGTCTTCTTAGAAGTTCAAAGGTCCTTTTTAGGTCGTCCATGTGGTTGCTTGGTTCTTTTGACATTGTTATCATGTCATCGACATAAACTAGCATTGTAATGTCGATGAGTGGTTTGAAAACCTTGTTTACTAACCTTTGAAAGGTTGCTCCTGCGTTTTTTAGTCCGAAGGGCATTACTTTATAGCAGTAAAGTCCCTGGTCTGTAATGAAAGTTGTATTCTCTTCGTCTGCAGGGCACATTTTGACCTGGTTGTATCCGGAGAAAGCATCCATGAAGCTCAGTAGTCCTTGACAAGCTGTGGTGTCTACTAGCTGGTCTATGTTCGGCAAAGGAAAGCTGTCCTTTGGGCACGCCTTGTTTAAGTCGGTGAAATCGACACACATTCGCCACTTGCCATTGTTTTTTCTGACTAACACTACGTTTGATACCCAATCCGGGTATCTTGCTTCCCTGATGAGACTGGCCTTTAGTAATTTCTCGACCTCGACTGCTATTGCTTTACTCATTTCTTGATTGAAGTTCCTTCTTTTTTGCCTGACCGGCTTGCGAGATGGATCTACTGCTAGGCGGTGATTGATGAATCTTGGGTCGATCCCAGGCATGTCATTTTATCCCCAGGCAAAGACGTCCGGGTATCCTTTCAGGCATTCTAGGAGATCTTGTCGTAGAGGCTTGCTCAGGCCTCCCCCTATCTTTATATTTTTTCCTGGCCCGTAAAGTTCTATCTCCTCCGTTTCCTCAGCTGCAGCGAGTCGGGCATTTTTGTTTGGCCGGGGCCCTGGGCTTCTGTCTTCTTCTTCTTCTCCCTGGTTCCTTTGTCGTTTTCGGGTATCTCCTGTGATGCAGAGAGTTTCTTGTGAGAGAGTTGCAAAGCAGCTGCGAGCTGTTTTCTGGCTTCCGCACACAATTCCGATTCCTTCCCGGGTGGGGAATTTCAGTTTCAGGTGGTAGCAGGACATTACGGCTTTTGTCTTCATTATGAAGGGTCGCCCGACGATGGCCTGGTAACTGCTTATGCAGTCTACTACAGTGAAGTCTGTCATGATCGTCCGGGTCCGGGGATGTGTCCCGACAATTATTGCCAACTGTATCCTTCCTAGTAGGATGACGGCTGATCCTCCGAAACCGTATAAGGGAGTGCTATCGTTGGTCAGGGTTGCATATTCTACCCCTAGGTCGTCCATTGCTTCTCTGGAAATTATGTCAACCGCGCTCTCGGGGTCCACCAGGATTCTGTCTACCTCCGACCCGCTGATGACTGCCTTGATTATCAACGCATCGTCATGAGGGAAACTTACTCCTCGGGTATCCTCATCAGTAAACATTATCGGTACCGACCGACTTCCTTGTAGCCTTGTGACCTGCTCTGTTTCTAAGACGTCTGGTCCCCGGGTTCTGCTGTAATCTTTCCTTGACCGGTTAGAGTTTCCGGCCAGTGTTTTTCCTCCTGTGATGATATTGATTTGGCGGCCACGTGCTCTTTGTCTGGCCGTCATGACCTCGTGGTCAATGTATTTGTTTAGATACCCGTTTCGTGCTAGATCTTCCATTTGTTCTCGCAGATCTTTACATCCGTCTGTTGCATGTCCTTTGGATTTGTGGTGTACGCAATAAGCTTTTTGGTTCCTTTTGTCCGGGGGGAATCTCCTTTGGTCGGGTTCTACTAAGAGGCCTTTCCCCTGGATATCCATGACAATTTGTCCCAGTGGTTTCTTTAGGGGAATGTATGCATCTTCCCCGACCACATGGTTTACTTGGGTCGGCGCCCTTCTCTCTTGGTTGTCTCGGTGCAGTGGTTTGAACTCTTTGTGCTTCGGGGGTGGTCTTCTGGATTCTTTTTCCATACGGCGGGGGGCGCCTTCCCTTGTGGTTCTTTCTCTGATGGTGTTCCCTTTTCGGGATACTTTCTATTCGTTCTTTAACAAAATGAATTTTCGGGCCACCTCCAAGGCGGTTGCGTAGTCCGGGATGTCTTGGATCCTTAGGTGGGTCCATAGCCTCCCGACTTTCAAGGCTCCCTTTAAGCTTTCCAGGGCCTCGAGGGATTCATACCCTCTGACTTCGAGTACTATATTATGGTATCTTTCGATAAATATCTTCAAAGGTTCATCGTCTCCTTGTTTCATAAGCCTTAGTTCTCCAATTGTCTTTCTGGGGACACAAGCCCCATTGAAGTGTCGTATAAATGACTTTATCAGTTGTGCGAAGCTGCTGATGCTTCTTGGGGCTAGGCTTCTATACCATAGAATGACTGGTCCGGCTAGAGCTAAGGGGAACACTTTGCAGATGGCGTCCCCTGTTACCCCTTGTACCTCCATTAGTAGGACGAAACCTTCAATGTGGGTTTTGGGATCGGTATGGCCCTTGTATGGTGTCATGGTCGGCATGCTGAATCTTTTTGGGAATTTCTCTGACTTTATTTCTTCTGTGAGGGGGGACTCATCTTTGCCGTCCTGGACATCCCCTCTGTTTGTATTGGGGTATACTCCCCATTTGACCAGCTCCTCCCGTAGCCAAGATTTCATGCTGCTGTCTTTGATTCCATGCCGCCTCCTGTGGTTTCTTTTCTTTCTGTTATCTCGGGAATGGTGCTTCTCGGGGTCGGTATCTTCTCGTACTCTTTCATTATATTCTTTCCCTCTTCCCCGGGTGTTATGAGGGCTATCGTAGGAGGAGTCTGGTGACGATTTATCATCTTCTCCCTCCCATGTGTCCTCGGTCTGGGAATCTCTCTGTACTACCACGGATCTCACCCTGTAGGGTTCCCTCCTCCGGGGTCTGTCGTATTCACTTGTATCTATAATTCTTTTTCCTTCTGCTATGTCGTTCCTTCGTCGGCTAGTCCCGGCCTCGAATTTTCCGTTGTGTGCTCCTTCTATCCTTTCCAACCGGTCTACTATGGTTTTTAGCAGAGTTTGGCTTTCCTCCCTTTCTTTCCTAAGGTTCTCCTCAATCTTCTCCATCCAATCTGCAGCCGAGCTCCCCGATGGTTGGTGGTTTCCGTCTTCCGCCATTGTCTCACTACGCGAGTTGCTTTTTGTTGATTCCCCACAGACGGCGCCAACTGTTGACGGTGAATTTTGGTCTCAGGGTAATATGGGAATATCACCTCCGAGGTAATCCTCCTTCAATAGTGAATTTGTTTGGTTATGGGGACCAAAAGAAAATTTAGCGAGAGACAGATAAACACACCAATCGACAAAGAGATTTAACGTGGTTCGGTGGATTTTGGATCCGACCTACGTCCACGAACAAGAACAGGATGGTACTTTTTATTACTCAAATACGCTTCTCTGATCTTTGTGTTTACAAGTCAGAGCTTGATGATTCTGATCACTAATTTTTTTTGATGCCTTTTACACATACTCTGCCCTTCTATTTATAATAATACAGAAATCAGACTCCTATTTGCATAAGAAATCCTAGTTGAACTTAGTCTTCTGTTCTTGCAAGGATTCCTAGTCTGATATTGCCTTCTCTTTTCTTCTTCCTTTTTCGGATTCTGACTTTATTTCCTTGTGAGAGTAGGATAATTCATTTTCATTTTATCCGCAAGAATAGGGTGTTGTCATCTTGAGCATGTTTCGCCATCTAGTCCGTCTTCATGAGGTCGGTCATGGCAATCTTTTTATGCTGAGAGTGTTTCTACCGATTTTAAAGTGCTTGGTCACTCGATCCAAGGTGGTCGGTCACCTATCATCAAGTGCTCGGAATCTACCCGTTGTGGTCGGCTCGGTTTTAATGGTTTCGACCTTGGAGAATTACCCTTCTGTCCTCGTCGTGCTGCCTTAAATATCATAGTGCTTGAAAACACCATCAACACAACTGCTTTACTTTTTATTTTTCTCGTTGCTCACAGGTGTAACCAAAAATGCATTAGAATGAAAAATATTTCATTTTCTTTTGTATCGCTTCACGGCCATAGGCCAAGACTAAGTTAAATAATAACAAAACAACAAAATCATTTTTTATTTTTCATCTTTTCCTTTTCATGGCAAAAAAAAAATAAAAAAAATAAACAAACAAACAAAAAAACAAAATCATAAACAAAAAAAATCAAAAAAAATTAATTAATTTTCCCTTGGAAAATTTTTGTTCAAATCAAACTTTAACTTTGGCAAAATTTCATTGGTCCAAATGTCCATGGTTACTTTAACCATGACTAAAAGTAACTTTGATTAATTAGCAACTTAGTTTAAATGTAACTATATTTTATCACCATCAAATGATATAGTTTAACTTATATTATTTACTCCATCTAAAGTCACTAAATTAATTAATTTGATTGTATAATTTTATTAATAAATTTAATAATTAAATATAATATACTAATTTAATTATTACATTAATACAAATCACATTTAAATTATTATTAATTATTAATATTATATAATAATCATATATCAACTCTTGATATATAAATCACTAATTAATTTTAATTTACTTTATAAATTATTGGATCGAACAATTCAATATGTACATTGAACACACTGTCAACTATTGATCATCATTGTCCTTGTGCTCATCGAGTATATGAGACTCCCTAGGTTCACAACCAATTACATGTATATGTATAAAAACTCTTTACAAGAAATATGTGCATGAAGACTTACCCACCTCAAATAATGACAAAATAAACTTGGTTGTCGAACCTTACAAGTTGATGTAGGGGTTTTAGGTAGGGGTGTCAAAACGAATCAACGAATCGAATTCGTATCGAATCCTAAACGAATCGAATCAAAATTTGATAGATTTGTATTCGATTCGTTTACTAAACGAATCCTAATATCATGATTCGTATTCGATTCGTTTATTAAACGAATCGAATACGAATATTCGTTTATTCGTTTAGTCAATGATATTATCTAATAAAATAATTTACCACACTTGATTTACATTAATTCTTTATAAATATATATATATATATATATATATATATATATATATATATATGAAATATGTAATTAATATATTTACTAAAAATACTTCACCAAATATTGAAAATATTACTTTTTCTATTATAATTAGCTATAATTTCTCGAATCTTAATTGAAAATTAACAAGAACTAGTAAATAAAAATAATAAAACGAATCTTAAACGAATAAACGAATCAATGAGCTTAAATTCGTATTCGATTCGCTTAATAAACGAATCGATTCGAATTGACCCATTTATTAAACGAATCCATTTTTTAAACCCGTATTCGCTTTAAAGTGAATCGTATCGAACGAATAAACGAATCCTGACCCAAATTGTCACCCATAGTTTTAGGGGCTAAATACGGTAACGCAACAGAAACGTGAAAAATCATAATTTCCCAATTTCAAAACTTTTTCTCGGATTAATAAAATAAACTTATTTATTTTATTATCCAATAATCAAATCATGAAATAAAACACCATAAATCAAATTTATGTGAATTTATCGAATTGCCCTTAAACATAACATTTTGTTTATTTTAATCCGAAATTGTTCGAAACGATTTTGGATGATTCTAAATCATTACGTATATGAATTTAACATGTCATACTCATTGAAATTCAAATTGCAAAATAAATTTACAAAAAAATGGCCCAAGGCCGAGAGCCTCCTAAAGGGAACAATTGTGCATTTTGCACTTCCCATGTTCAAAACACATCAAGGCAAAATCCAATCAACCCAATATTTTACATGCATCATATACACATCCAAATACACCAAATAAATGAAAGCCCCAAATTTGGAAGTGGTCTTACACCCTAATTTTTCAATTTCTTCAAATTGGAAAAATTAGACCAAATTTGTTGAATCCAATAATTTAATCATGTTTCTTCCATTCAAATCAATTCTCAACACAATGAAATAAATTTAGATCAAATCTAGGTCATTTAAGAGTGGATAAAAAACTCTAGATTAGCAACAAGTTTCTCAAACTAACAAAAGTATGCTTATTAACATATTAGAAGCATTCTTTTAAACTTAATACATGCTCATTCATTCATCCGAGTTCTCAAACAAATAAACACAAACATAAAGAGTAGAAAGAACATAAAAGCATCACAAAATGATGCTAAGATAGTTAGAAACAATTTCCATGTTGAATGTTTAAAGAAAATACTTAAAAAAACTAGATTTTCCAAGTCTTTTTCTTTTTGGCCTTCAAACTTGCTCTCAACTCTTTTGTGTTATATTTTGTGTTTGAAAAACCACTTAAACCTTAAAATGAAAGAAAATAATTTATACTCCTCCCGTAAGGCCTTGGCCGAAATTTTGGTGTATAAAATATCAAGACATTTTGTTTTCATTTCATTTGAATTTCAATTTGCCAACTTGTTAAAATGATCATTACACTTTAATGATATTTTCAACCAAGTCAACAATTGCAACTTAGCCATTAAAACAAATATCATAACTTTAAAATATCTATACTTTAATTAATTTAATCATTTAACAATTAAATTATTAATTAATTAATTAAATACAAATATATTAAATATATGTATTATATTTACATTAAATATTAAATACATATATATATATATATATTATGATATTAGTCAAATATCTCAATTTCACAATTAATTAATGTGTATTTGAATTAATCAACTATTAAATACAAATAGACAAAAATTAAGGAAATGACTATCGGGTCCCTACACATGTATTTTGCGTTTAACCTTTAAAAAACTTTACAAATAATCAATATTATTTATAATTTTTGCCCTAGTGCTCTACGAGTATATTTCGTTAGTGAGACTCTCAAGATTCAGGCATATCCGTCACGAAATCTAATTTCGTGTCCATAATTTATCCACTCGTAAATTATGACGATCACAGATAAACTCGCTGAATCATACAGGTCGAGGTCATGGAAAATGTATAATTCCTCCGTCACAGATATCCGGATATATCCCAGAGATATAGATGTAAACGTCAAATCTCTATGGGGATTATCCAGTTGACTATTCTATTAGCAATCTCAAAATGAATGTTTAGAACTAGCTTATAAATTGTACCACGGGCCAATGGTTTTTATCTGATTTCTAATCATATGGACTACCTATGCTCTGATACACAGAACTGACAGATCCTATCTTGATACACACAGGATACCCTAAGGATCTATCTACACCCAACGAACAGGCAGATGTCTGATCTAAATAGATCGGTGACGTGACTGCCATCTAAGTGTAGAATATGTCTCATGCGCCCACAGTGGTATCTCAAGTCTAAGAATCACAAGTGTTACTCAACCCGAAAATATTCTTGTTGACGTTGGTGTATCATCCATTAAAAATTTTCGGTGAGTCGTTCAGTGTTTATCCGCTATAAACACCTGTACGTCTTTACTAGTCTCCAAGACTTATGGTTCATTGAGAAACCATTGGAATCATATTTTCCAGTATACGACATGTATCAGTCTCAATGGGTTTACTATACTGACCAAGTAGTGTAAACCTTGACCAGGAACTGTCTGAGAATGACAACGTCATGATACTACTCAATGTCAGTTGCGACGCTTTTGTAATAGTACCATGACTAGTCATTCTAAGGTCATTACGTCTTTACCATATTAAAAGATACATTATATTATAGAAACTGCATATATTATTCATAATAATAATGTTTTACAAAAGTATTCATAAAGAAATACAACCGGGAATTATCGCTGTGAGCACCAATCCCAACAAAATTTCCCACTTGCTCTAGTGCCAATAACGATTGTATCTAATACCCATTGACTCCACATGTTTATCAAACAACTTCGGAGGTATGGCCTTCGTCAGCGGGTCTGCTATATTATCTTCACTCGGTACCTTGCACACGATAATATCCCCTCGCGACACAATCTCTCGAATGATGTGGTATTTGTGTTCCACATGCTTCAACTTCTGATGCGCCCTAGGTTCCTTTGCTTGCGCAATGGCTCCAATATTATCACAGTATAACGGAATTGCATTCTCAATGCTTGGGATAACTCCTAATTTTGTGATAAAGTTCTTTTTCCACACAGCCTCTTTTGCAGCTTCAGAAGCCGTAATATATTCTGCCTCAGTGGTGGAATCTGTTGTTGATCCCTGTTTGGAACTCTTCCAACAAACTGCACCCCCGTTAATGGTAAATACGAATCCAGATATAGACTTTCTATCATCGGGATCCGATTGGAAATCTGAATCCGTATACCTATTAACTTACAGTTTGTTTCCTCCATAAATTATTAACATATCCTTAGTACCTTTAAGATACTTTAGGATATGTTTAATGGCCATCCAATGGTCATTACCTGGATTGGACTGATATCGACTAGTTACGTTAACAGCGAAACTGATATCAGGCCTTGTACATAACATGGAATACATTATGCTACCCAAACACGAAGTATAAGGTTGGTTAGACATTCTAACCTTCTAATCTTCTGTTTACGGACTCATCTTCTTTGAAAGATGAATCCCATGTCTGAACGGTATGTTTGCTGTCTTACAGTTACCAAAATTATACCGTTCCAAGATCTTATCTATGTACGTTGATTGGGATAACCCAATCAGCCTCATTTGTCTATCTCTATAGAGTTTTACCCCTAAAATATAGGAAGCTTCAGACCATGCCTGAGTTTTCGCTGGACGCAAAACCTTCCGGCTGTTCCATATAGATTTCTTCATCAAGAAATCCATTTAGAAAAGTCGTTTTGACATCCATTTGCCAAATCTTGTAGTCATGATACGCAACTATAGAAAGAAAAATCTGAATAGACTTAAGAATTGCTACTGGTGAAAAGGTTTCATCATAGTCGACGCCAGGTCGCTGCGTGTAACCTTTTGCTACCAGTCGGGCCTTGTAAGTTTCAACCTTACCGTTAGACCCGTGCTTCCTTTTGTAAACCCATTTACAACCGATAGCAATAATTTCTTCGGGAAGCGGAACCAAGTACCAAACTTGATTCTCATGCATTGAGTCTATCTCGGATTTCATGGAACTTTTCCATTTCACGGAGTCGATGTCTAACATCGATTCTCTATAGGTGAAAGGATCTGTCTCTTCAACTAAGAGAACATCCAGACTCTTTTCTTGTATCAAATACAAGCATTCAGGAGGTCTAGATACCCTTTACGACCTAAGGAGTGTGTGTGTTGAAGGTCCTTCATCTACTTGAACTTCATGTTCCCCCATTGATTCATTGTTTTCAGGTTGGACTTTATCAAGTTCAAATTGTCTATGATTACCACCTTCTGACAAAAATTCTACTTCTAGAAATTTTGCGAAGCGAGCTACGAACACATTTCGATTTCGGTATCATAGAACAAATATCCCCTCGTATTTGATGGATATTCGACAAACCTAAACTTTTACGCTTGAGGCGAAAGCTTATCTTGCTGAGTCACCTTGACATAGGCAAGACAACCCCAAACCTTAATATAATTCAGATTTGTTCTCCTACCGAACCATATCTGATACGGAGTCGTAGGAACAACTTTTAAAGGAATCTTATTCAAAAGATGTGCAGGTGTTAAAAGAGAGTAGCCTCATAAATAATAGGGCAAATCTGTAAAACTCAACATTGACCGGACCATATCCAATAAAGTCTGATTTCTCATCTCAGACACTCCATTGTGATGTGGAGTACCTAGAGGAGTATATTGAGTGAGAATCCCATTCTCCTTCATATAATCCATGAACTCACCACTCATATATTCACCGCCTCGATCAGATCGAAGGCATTTAATATATTGACCAGTTTGTTTTTCTACTTCATTTCGGAACCCTTTGAACTTTTCAAAGGTTTCCGATTTAGGTCGCATCAAATAGACATAACCATACCGTGATAGATCATCGGTAAAGGTAACAGAGTACGAATAACCACTGTGAGCAGTTTGACTTAGTGGACTGTTGGGGTTTTAAGGGGGAATATCGGTAACGTAGCGGAATCGCGAAAATCAAAATTTTCCGGTTTCAAATTTTTTTCTTGGATTAATAAAATAAACTTATTTATTTTATTATCCAATCATCAAATTATGAAACATTACACAATAAATCATATTTTTATGTAATTACCGAATTACCCCTAAACGTTTCATGTTGTTCATTTTAGTCCAAAATTGTTCAAAACAATTTTGAATGATTCTAAATCATTTCTAAGATGAATCTAACATGTCCCAAATGTCAAGATATAATTTGAAACATAAAAACCCAAATTTTAGCCATAAGGCCGAGAGCCTCCATTAGGCACCAAAGTGTGCATTTTGTATTTTCAATGTTCAAAACACATCCAAATGAAATCCAATCAACATAAGATTTTATGTGTATCATATGCACATCCAAATACACAACATATATGAAAAGCCCCAAATTTAGAGTGGGTTATAAACCCTAATTTTTCAATTTCATCAAATTGTCCAATTTCACCAAATTTACAAAATCCAACACTTTAATCCATTCAATACTTCACCAATCAAGCCTCACCACTTTGAAACAACTCTAGAACAATTCTAGGTCACCAATGAATGGACTACTAACTATAGAATGGCAACTTGTTTATCAAATAATCAAAAGAGAACCATTGAAATAATTTCAAGCTCACTTTATAACCATACATGCATACATCTTTCTTCCAAATTCAAAATCAAATAAAACACAAACTATAAGTAGAGAGACAACATCAAAGCAACACAAGATGAAGCTAAGCATGTTAGAAATATTTTTCATGTTGGAAGATTTGAAAGAAAACTTACAAAACCTTAAGATTTCCAAGCTTTTCCTTATTTTCTTCAAACGTTTCTCTCAACCACTTTTGTGTTTCATTTTGTGACTTATGAACCCATAAACCCTAAAAATGAAATGAAACAATATATACTTCACCCAAAAGGAGCCTTGGCCGAAATTTGTGAGCAAAATAATATCTAGATATTATTTTTGTTTCATTTAATTTTTACTTTATCAACTTGTAACTTTAATCATCAAACAATTTAATGAATAAAGTAAGTCAAAAATTGCAACTCAAAAATATAGCCATTATATTTAATTAAGGGTCTTGGCCGAATTTAGCAAAAAAAAAAAAGGAAATAGATATTTTCAATTTTAACAATTAAAACAAATATCCAAGGAAGTCAAATTCATTTTGACAACCTTTTCCTTTAGTGTAAAATCAAACATTTACACTTATAATCATTTCCTAACTTTATCATTTGGTGAGATATTTATATTTTAATTATATTAATCATTTAACAATTAAATAATTAAATAATTAATTAAATACAAATATCTCAAATATATATATTATATTTACTTTAAATATCTCAAATACATATATTAATGATATATGTCAAATACCTCTATTTGATAATTTATTAATGTGTATTTCATAATATCATATATTAAATACAAATACACATTAATTAGGAAATGATGGTTCGACCCGTTCGCATGTATTTTTCGTTTAACGTTTAAACGGTTTATAAATAATCACCATTATTCATAAAAGTTTCCCTAGTGCTCTACGAGTATATTTCATTAGTGGGACTTTCTAGATTCAGGTATATCCGTCACAAAATCCAATTTCGTGTCCATAATTTACCCAACCGTAAATTATGACGACCACAGATAAACTAGCTGAATCATACAGGTCAAGGTCATTGCATACGTATAATCTCTCTGTCACATGTATCCGGATAATCCCAAAGATATAGATGTAAATGTCAAATCTCTATAGGTATTATCTCGTTGACGTATCTATTAGCAATCTCTAAATAACATTCGGAACTTACTTCCGAAGTTTACTGTGGTCACAAATTTAATGGACTGCTAATCATATATGGACTACCTATGCTCTGTACACAGAACCGATGGATCCTATCTTGACAAACACAAGATATCCTGAGGATCGGTCCACACCCAACGAACAGGCGGAGGTCTGATCTAAATAGATTGGTGACGTGACTGTCATCTAACTGTGGAGGATGTCTCATACATCCATAGTGGTATCTCAAGTCGAAGAACCACTATCCTACTCAACCCGAGAAGATTCTTATTGACGTTGGTGTACCATCCATTAAGAATCTTTGGTGAGTCGTTCAGTGTTTATCCACTATAAACACCTACATGTCTATACGAGTCTCCCTAGACTCATGGTTCATTGGGATAAACCATCGGACCAAGTCTCGATATACGACATGTACTGGTCTCAACGAATTTGACTAACCGACCCGTGTTAGGAAATCTTGGCCAGGAACAATGTTTGATAATACATATTTAGCAGTGACACTTCCCAATGTCAATTACAAACTAACTTTGTAACTGTGTACTGCATTATATATTATCGGGCCTTTGTCTAGTATATACATATCACTAAACCACATTTAGTTTCAATCTAATAGTAATTAGATCGAATACGTATATAAAAACAAGAGGTGCAACCATAAATAAGTAATATTATGGAATAAGGGGATGTTCGTATTCAAGAATCAGACATAAATACGGTCCGAATTGGCGTTCAGAGCACCAACCCCAACAATTTCTCCCACTTGCTCTTGTATTCACGATATCATATACACATCTCAATGTGTATCGTATACTCATGGCTCTCAAAAGCTCACCTCGCACTTAAGAGGTAGGCTACAAGAAGTAGGTCCGCTATTACATATTGAGTTTATCAAACAAACTCCATCGTTTCCTATAAATATCATCATTCATATTTTTTAGAATCTAAATTATACATTAATATGACTCTGATGCTACATCAGTGTTGTGCTACAACTACTGAGTTGTCCAAGTATTTATGGATTAAATCCAAAATATTGTACGGACAACCGCAATCACAACACCAACTTAAAACTTCTAATTTATAAGGTCACTATGCAACTTCATAAGTGACTACTTCATAAGTTGCATCTAATTCCACTCAGATAGTAGAATCCTTCGTGACACTCCCACTGCATCATTTGTGACTCTTTATGACGTAGACTGTCTAATATCATAATTAGTCTCAAAACTAATATGACCCTAATGGTTGCAGACTGTATTCTCCATGAATTAGAAACTTGTTCTTAATTCCTCAAATATCACAAAGAATGTGTTTCAAGATCCATCATATGGTCTATAGGGCATCAAAATAACTCGTAACAATTACGATTAAATCGATATCTTTAATCGCACATAATAAAGTATTCATTATGTCATCATCAAATGATACATAATATTGATTAGACATTCTAATCAATATTTCTTTTGAAAAAGGAATCATCCTTTACGAAAGATGAATACTTTATATACAAGACACACATTAACTGTCAAACAGTTATACTAACTGTCATACAGATAGCCTTGTTGTGTCTTTTATTAGATCATATCTAATGCATGACTAATAGGAGTATCTCACAAGTCTCTTAGTTTTATATCTTATATAAAACTTTATATCAAATATAACAGAGACTACTCCCACTATTATCACGGAGTAAAAAAGACTTAGGTAAACATCTTACCTGACAAACATTTCATTATTACCATAATAATGACAATGTCGTTAGGATATATAACACTAGAAAGTAATTTGTACGCTCCCACTAACCCTTTAATCACATATGTATACTCTATACTTTAACAAGATCAGACAATCTGACGATATCAAAAGCAGAGAACACAGATTTTCAGAAGATTTATCTGAGTCTACAATAGGCTCTATAAGCTAGCACACTAAACTGCGATCTCAGCAGAACAAAAACTCTATGGCCATTCCAGAACGAACTCTTCAAACAAGGAAATCACAACTGATCTCTTATCTGAATAAGTCATCCAAAAATGCCACTTTGCATTCTTTAGCTAAAATATACAGTTTAATATCAACATTAACCAATAGATCTTTAATTGTTCAATTAGTGTGACTAGAGATAAGTTTTCTCAGAATCTACAATAGATTGTTGAGTATAACTTTTCTCACTTTCATACTATAAAGGTCAAACCTTTAATAAGCTCACACTGCTTTCGTTGCGTAAACAATTAGCACATATCATGAACTAGTTCGTAATGAAAGCATAATCAAGTTCAAAACTTGATCGCAGTAAGCTATGAACAATCTTAGATCTATGGTTCAATGTTGAACTTCCAGAATCGATATCAAATATCGCTTCCATTATAAGTTATAGGATAATTTTTTCTTCAATAAGAAAACAACAGAACCATTAAATATCAAATACTCGTGAATGATTCTGTTATCCTATTAAACTTACATAGAAGAAGTATAAGGGTTGTTTCATCTTATTAATTACGTAGTTCCATTTATAATTTATCATTCTCACATTTGACTTCAGTAAGTCAAGTATTTTCTACAATAATTAACATCCGATGTTACACACCAAGTAATAAAAAAATTTTATTACTTAGGATCGTAGGAAAGATATTCTATTAAATAGAATACAATATTCTATTAAACCGAATAAACGATAAACTTTTACTTATACCTCCAAGGTGTAAGTAATTTCCATTATATAACTATTATATAAAAGAAAAATTCAAATTTCAAACTTTTCAAGATTCAAATTTTCTTCCTATACATATCATATATGTAATTGTAGAAATTAATGGAACATTAATTAATGGAAATGAATTAGTGTTAATGGAGCATAACCCCAAGAGTATTGAAAACTAATTCGGTAACACTCAATATCAATGAATCAAATCATATAAGATTCAATTACTCCTACTGACCAATTCCATCAAGATGGAATCGTGGAATAATTATATTGAGTAAGAATCATATTCACTGAATAACCTTAGAACTAATTGCTTTAAATTCATACGTTTGATCGTATCAAAAATCTTTGATTAGTTCAAAGACATGTAATGAATTTTGAGGATAGAGTTCCCAAAAAACTTTAGATTGAATATATATGAACAAGTCAAAAATGTTCAATCTATGTTTCATCAGAACAGATTGAAAGTTCTTGATCATTTCAAGACGTTCAATATGTGTTCTTTCAGAAACACATAACTAAGTTATGAAAATTCATAAACTAAGTTACGAAGTAAAGAAAACTATCTTAAGCAATTACAATTTATTAAACCACATACATCCAATGTATCAGTTAAATAAATCTGGTGGTCCAATGACAATCATTAGTTAAACGAGATCTTAATCACCTTTCCCGAATACAATATTCATTAAATGGATAAGGATATGTAGTGTGATCTTGTATCAAACCATCCTTTACCATATGGAGTAAGCATCCAATGCTTAAGTGATTAAACTCATAAAGCACCGTTCTAAATTATTTACTTTAACGAATAATTTTTCTTAATGTTTATCTTTACGTCAATGACACTACTAGTTATATTTAAAATATATAACAATTATTTATAAAGAACAAGTAACTATCCAATATTCTCGAGTTCCAATATCAAATATCAAAACAATCATTAACTAATATTTTTAAATAACTAGATGGGAGATCTGATATCTAATACCTATAGTTGTAGTATTGTGAAAATTGATATTTTCTATACACAACTATACGCATCTCCTTTCTTTAGCTTTACTATTTGCATTCAACTATTCATAACAGTTGCAAATAACTGATTAGCAAATTATGTCAGACACATTGCCTCTAAAGGTAATTAAAACTAAGAAACGTCATTACTAGATAAACAAATACCTAATGTGGCTTTCTTAATGCCAGTCAAGAATCCCGAGACATGAACTAATTCAAGTCAATTCTTACTGTATTAGAAGCTATTCTCTCTAAAGTATTATATCTTAAAAGAGATATCTATCTAGATTATCTATCATGACTTAGAAACTAAATTATTAACCATTTTGATTTTTCAAGAAAATCGGAACAACAGTTCCCGATGGTTCAGACCAATCTAATAATATCATGGTCTAATAGTGTCTAGAACCTATTCTAGAACAACTGCAACCAAGAGTCAAGTCAGATAACATATCATAATATGTGTGCAGTAAATAAAAGTTTAATTCTATATAAACAATAGAATAAGGAAACAAATAAACGGCAATTTCCATAATAATACACACTGCCTAAGTTATGGAATATTTTAAACTTAGCAGTGCCTCCCACTATTTTACGTAATACCATAATCCCCAACGGAAAAACGAGAATTCAATAATTAAATCGAATTCCATAATGGGAAGTGGACCCCATGAATATATTTTGAGTCATAGCAGAGGCACGGTCTCGCCTACGTATATTCACAGGTAGACAACTCATTGTCAGTCACTCACTAGTGACTCCGAGGTTCCGGTCCTGGTCGTTTCTCTTTGTCCCTGTTAAGGCAGGTCCACAAGGAGACGTACAAGGTTAAACTCATCAATGATAAACTCAAGTTACTTGCGTAACCCTGACAGCTAGGTCACGTTCAGGATTCCGCTTTCGCTTGAATTTATCTAGTATCTAATATACATCCGGCATAAATAAATCTCTATCGACTACACCCTCACAGCAGAGGCACGGTCTCAGATGTAGTCATGGAAAAATATTTATAAACCGTATAGACAAGATGAACCAAGAAACAAGTATTCCAAATACCAGTTATTTTAAAACCTTATTAAACGGGGATATTCCATAAGGTGTCATACACTTTAAATTTAATCAATTTAAATGAAAGCATGCATGTATCAAGTAAAGAAAAGAAAAAAAAACATTAGATTTTAAAGGGCTAATCATATCGGGGTGTCCAGAATCAGACTCGCTCTGATACCATTTTGTTGGGGTTTTAAGGGGGAATATCAGTAACGCAGCGGAATTGCGAAAATCAAAATTTTCCGGTTTCAAAATTTTTTCTCGGATTAATAAAATAAAATTTATTTTATTATCCAATCATCAAATTATGAAACATTACACAATAAATCATATTTTTTGTGTAATTACCGAATTACCCATAAATGTTGCATTTTGTTCATTTTCGTCCAAAATTGTTCAAAATAATTTTTAATGATTCTAAATCATTTCTAAGATGAATCTAACATGTCCCAAATGTCAAGATAAAATTTGCAACATAAAAACCCAAATTTTAGCCATAAGGCCGAGAGCCTCCATTAGGCACCAAAGTGTGCATTTTGTATTTTCAATGTTCAAAACACATTCAAATGAAATCCAATCAACATAAGATTTTATGTGTATCATATAAACATCCAAATACATAATATATATGAAAAGCCCCAAATTTGGAGTGGGTTATAAACCCTAATTTTTCAATTTCATCAAATTGTCCAATTTCACCAAATTTATAAAATCCAACACTTTAATCCATTCAATACTTCACCAATCAAGCCTCACCACTTTGAAACAACTCTAAAACAATTCTAGGTCACAAATGAGTGGCTTACTAACTCTATAATGGCAACTTGATTATCAAATAATCAAATGAGAGCCATTGAAACAATTTCAAGCTCACTTTATAACCATACATGCATACATTTCTTCCAAGTTCAAAATCCAATAAAACACAAACTATAAGTAGAGAGACAACATCAAAGCAACACAAGATGAAGCTAAGCATGTTAGAAACATTTTTAATGTTGGAAGATTTGAAAGAAAACTTACAAAACCTTAAGATTTCCAAGCTTTTCCTTCTTTTCTTCAAACTTTTCTCTCAACCACTTTTGTGTTTCATTTTGTGACTTATGAACCCATAAACCCTAAAAATGAAATGAAACAATATATACTTCACCCAAAAGGAGCCTTGGCCGAAATTGGTGAGCAAAATAATATATAGCTATTATTTTTGTTTCATTTAATTTTTACTTTTTCAACTTGCAACTTTAATCATCAAACAATTTAATGAATAAAGT
Source organism: Zanthoxylum bungeanum (assembly GCA_019454045.1). Lineage (NCBI taxonomy): Eukaryota > Viridiplantae > Streptophyta > Magnoliopsida > Sapindales > Rutaceae > Zanthoxylum > Zanthoxylum bungeanum. The sequence continues at coordinate 195,890 of SKCR01038187.1, read as the reverse complement.
AAGTCAACAATTGCAACTCAAAAATATAACCATTATATTTAATTAAGGGTCTTGGCCGAATTTAGCAAAAAAAAAAAAGGAAATAGATATTTTCAATTTTAACAATTAAAACAAATATCCAAGGAAGTCAAATTCATTTTGACAACCTTTTCCTTTAGTGTAAAATCAAACATTTACACTTATAATCATTTCCTAACTTTATCATTTGGTGAGATATTTATATTTTAATTATATAAATCATTTAACAATTTAACAATTAAATAATTAATTAAATACAAATATCTAAAATATATATTATATTTACTTTAAATACCTCAAATACATATATTAATGATATATGTCAAATACCTCTATTTGACAATTTATTAATGTGTATTTCATGATATAATATATTAAATACAAATACACATTAATTAGGAAATGACGGTTCGGCCCGTTCGCATGTATTTTTCGTTTATAAATAATCACCATTATTCATAAAAGTTGCCATAATGCTCTACGAGTATATTTCATTAGTGAGACTCTCTAGATTCAGGTATATCCGTCACAAAATCCAATTTTATGTCCATAATTTACCCACCCGTAAATTACCCATGCTCTGTACACAGAACTGACGGATCCTATCTTGACACACATAGGATATCCTGAGGATCGGTCCACACCCAACGAACATGCGGAGGTCTGATCTAAATAGATCGGTGATGTGACTGCCATCTAAGTGTGGAGGATGTCTCATACATCCACAGTGGTATCTCAAGTCGAAGGACCACTATGCTACTCAACCTGAGAAGATTCTTATTGACGTTGGTGTACCATCGATTAAGAATCTTCGGTGAGTCGTTCAGTGTTTATCCATTATAAACACCTACACGTCTATACGAGTCTCCCTAGACTCATGGTTCATTGGGATAAACCATCAGACCAAGTCTCGATATACGACATGTACTGGTCTTAACGGATTTAACTAATCGACCCGTGTTAGTAAATCTTGACCAGAAACAATGTTTGATAATACACATTTAGCAGTGACACTTCCCAATGTCAATTACAAACTAACTTTGTAACTGTGTACTGCATTATATATTATCGGGCCTTTGTCTAATATATACATATCACTAAACCACATTTAGTTTCAATCTAATAGTAATTAGATCGAATACGTATATGAAAACAAGAGATGCAACCATAAATAAGTAATATTATGGAAAAAATGGATGTTTGTATTCATGAATCAGACATAAATACGGTCCGGATTGGCGCTCTGAGCACCAACCCCAACATGGACCGCATACATCAGAATGTACGAGTTCCAATAAGTTAGTGGCGCGGTGTCCAACACTAGAAAATGGGGCTTTGGTCATCTTACCCTGAATACAAGATTCAGAAGTTGGATATGATTCAATGGTAAGATATGGTATCAAACCATTTCTAACCAATTGGGTAAGACGTTTAATGCCTATGTGACCCAGCCGCATATAAGTTCAGTATTATTAATTACATGTAAACTACGTTTATTAACTCCAGTATTTAAAATATTTTTTGAAGTTTGTAATGGATAATGACCATGCTGGTTTGGACAACAAAGGATCTGAATATTACTTTTATCATATAAATACAAAGAAATTTTCTTAATATTAATACGATAACCATCTGTATCTAATACAAAAAGAGATATAATATTAGCTAAACATTCTGGTACAAAATGACAATCATATAACAAAAGTGTCATATTTGGCAATGAGATCTCGCATACTCCCACTACAACTGCATCCAAAGAGTCTCCACTCCTGAATCGCAACTGCATCTCTCCAGGCTTCAGTCTTCTAATTTCCTTCAGCACCTGATGTAGATGCTCTCTCCCTCCTCTACTGGGCAATGTAGTCAGGACAGTTCTTTTCCCAGTACCGGACTTTGCTGCAGTGATGGCACTTGTCTTCAGAATACCTATTGGGCTTAGCTATCTTTGCATGTGGTTGAGGACCGAAACCCTTATTCTTCTTCCCTTTCTTCTTCTTTCCCTTTGACCAAGTCAGGGAAGAAGCATATAGAGAAGTAGGTCTCAGAGGGCGAGTCAGTACTCCATTCTTGAGGTTCTCTTCCGCCGTGAAAAACATCCTATGCAGCTTTTGGTAGGTACAGATAATCTTGTTCATGTTGAAATACATCACAAACTGGCGATAAGAAGCTGAGAGTGAACCAAGAGTGACACTCCTACTGATAATGTCACTTAGAATGAGATCATGTTGCCTCAGTTGATCGATCAAATCGATCATCTGAAGGACATGTAGGCTAACTGTTTGCCCCTCATCTAATCGCGAATGGAATAGTTCCATTGCATCATTGTGAACAATCACTTGTTCTTGGTTCTCAAATGACTGTCTCAATCGAGTCATCATAGTATAAGCATCTGACATGCCATAATACTGTTTCTTGAGTCCCGGTGAAAGCAAACTTAAGATGTATAACTTAACTTTAAGTCATCATCCTTCCAAGATAAGAAGACTTCGTGTTCTTCCGGAGTAGAATCCTCTGCCAAAGCAAGGGGCAATGGACCCTCAAGAACATATCCTAACTTCTCGGAATCGAGGACAATCCTCAAATCCAATTCCCAATCAGTGAAGTTATCAACGCCTTTCTCATTGTGACATGTGGCGCATTGTGATTAGTTGATGATGATAGGGCAGTGATGTGGCATGTTGACTCAATCTTCTGCTGACATGGGATGACACGTTGGGTGACACGTGGCGATGGCTATTGTCAGCACCATAGGATGATGACACGTGGCATGACGTACGTTAGCAAATTGGATGTAATGTTGACACGTGGCACGACGGACGTTAGCAAAGTCGAACTTCTCAAATTCTGACATGTATACCCGACGCATGTTACCATTGAGCAGTGCATGTTAGGCGTCTTGACGAGCCAAATGACCCCCAAACCTAACATTTTGCTAGTCCTCGAGCAAAACACAGGATAAAATAACAGAAACATCTTTAAAATAAAATTTAACTAAGCCACTTTCATAGGGATCACAGTTGCATTTAGCGTATGTAACAAGCCTTTAAACCCCTAGGTGTCCCTAGTGGACGAGTTGTAGTCTCGTGAGGGTTTACAATAATGATACCCACAAACATTTTACAAAAGTAAAAAGGTTGTGAAACGAATGCATATAAAATAAAAAAGATAAGAGAAAAGAGAATAAAGAAGTTAGTGACTAATCAGGTGAAACTTCTACTCCAAGTTACTAGTTGTTTTCTTTCTTTCTAAATTACCGAATAAGTAAATTCTCCGATTATATTTACCATTCTCCATATGCACAGTCAACAAAATATTATTCAACTCATTTTTGCCCACAACAGTCACAAGTGTAGTTGATAAGAGAGTAATATTTTTATCCTAAAGTTTTATCAGAATTCACACTTTTTGTAGTAATAGAATAATTTTTTTCTGATTTTTCTGATTTTTTCTTTTCTTTTTTATTTATATACAATATCTTCCATCTATGTACCGAGTGTTGGGCGGTGGCTCCCAAACCAGTTGGCTTTAGGGAACCAGGTGTTAAGACACCCCTAGAGACTTAATTACTCAGAGTTTTGATATATATATATATTTTTGTAACATCCTTGATCCATGTAGCGAGCTTTGGGCTAGTAACTCCCAAACCAGTTGGCTTTAGGGCACTAGGTGTTAAAACACCTTTACAGACTTAATAACTCGGATCTCAGATGTTTTTTTTCGCTCCATCACTTTTTGAGATGTTTCCTCCAATTAAATTAGAGCACTGAATATTACAAACTTTTCAATTATAGCTCAAGTTTTTATATTTCCATGCATGTTGATAATACCTTCCAACTAAACATATGAAGATCCATTTTAGTCAATTTTATGGAGAATTTACAAATTAAATAATTCAAAATGAAATAAACAAAAATGAACTTGTTCCGAAATAGGTTTGAAATACGTATCAGGAGTGGGAACTCCTTACACAGCTATCTCTCTCTAATTTCACCTGATTAATCAAATTAAAAACATAAATATTTTTTTGATTTTTGTAAAAATTTTCAATTTTTTTATTTTTTTCGAAAAATTTTGGACTAAAAATAAAATAATAAAAAAAAACAAAAACAAAAATAAAATACTAGTCAACTAAACCTCTCCCCCAAACCTAAATAAGACATTATCCCCATTGTCTTAAATAATAGAAGAAGAGTTTAGAAGATAGTACCTAATTAGTTACAATTCTATAGGAAAATTAAAGGTTAAGATCCAGATCAATCTGACCCCTCTTACCACGATCATCCTCAGACCAATTTATCTTAGAAAGGATATGATCAATTTGTGGTTCATAGGCTAAGATTTGGTCAATTAGATCTGGAGCTGTTCTGGCAGGAAAAAGGAGTTCTTTCATAGGTTTTGTCACGGACCCATTTCTCCGGGCATCATCAAGAAATACACAAAGAAAATCATAAAATCCTTCAATGTTGTACACTCCAAACGATTTCTGGTATATGTTCAAGTTCGCCTAAGATTACACTATAAAAATTTCCTCCATTGTGCCCAAGCCACCTAGCAAAGCAATAAAAGCATCGGCACGATTAATCATTTCTACCAGTCATTTAGACATACCTGGCACAATTAGTTCTGCTCCATTTGATGGTCCAATAAGATTTGCCTCCGCCAAGGGTTTTGGAATGATTCCCAAAACTTGACTGACTCTTTTATGTACGGCCTTTGAAACGATCCCTAGAAGTCCAAGATTGCCACCGCCATATACTAAGTGAAACGATCCCTACAAGCCTAGGCATGTTACTATATATTCTAAGCATAAAACTCATAAAACATGCAAAGAACATAAACTAAACATGCTAACTATTATAAGAACTCTAATTAAAATAAAGAAAGAAAAAAGACTTACTTGAACCGTAGACTCCTCCAGTCCTCCCTCCAATCTACAAGTTTTTCTCGAACATAGCAAGCTCTTACACATTCCAAAGAGCCACCCAAGTGTGTGGCCTCCAAAGATGGCACACACCAAAGCCAAAAATCAATGACAAGACTACGCCTTGAGTGCACGGGTATTTTTCCCTTGGTGCTAGCCTAGGCAAATACCTTAAAACTTTTAACTCGAGGTTCCTCTAGTCAATCAGACTTAAGGATCCTCAAAATCAGTGGTTTACTCTTAAACTTTAGAGTTGCTCACTTATATAAACCCAAGATATGAAAGGTTTGGTGCAAAAATTTGTGAAGAATTCTTTGGGTTTATATAGTGCTCTAAAGACAACAAAATTAATTAAGAATCCGATGTGGGATAAAAACCAATTTAATCTTAGCCATTGGATCTTAATTTAGTGGTTTAATCAGATTATAAAACCTAATAAGAGTTTGGGCCGAATTGGAATTCAAAACAAATAACAAAAAATAAAAAAAATTAATATTCACGAGTTACTATTCATTCATTACTATTGACATGAATAGTAACTTTTTATTTTTTATTTTTATTCCAATTCCCAAAGTGCCCCTATCGTCATTCCACAATCTCTAAGCCACTATGGAACCTCATAAATGATCTGTTCAATAATTAAATACATTGAACCATTTATGAACAATTCCTATAGCAATCATATATGTTGTTAAATATGTATTGTGCACTGTAACCATTGATTTCAACTTTGTTGTGTGTGACCTTTTGGGTTCCCCTCAAGTTGGACATGAAATGAATCGTGATAATTTAATCAAACATAAATTATCCTCCGATCAGATGGTCATTCAATTTTAGTGACCAAGGTTGACATCTAGCAAATTTCCAAGGCCCCAAATGAGAAGGAAAGATATATATACCCATTCTGTATACGATTTACATATGATACGGTCCCTCGTCTCACTGTATCCCATCCTATTGACATAGGGTACATAAATTGTCTACCCATATGGTCAAATGTATGATGTTGATAGTGTCATGAATCATGCTAACCCAAGAATCTCACATGATTCTTCCACTATGGCAACAGTCTCACGTACTGATCACACATATCAACCCGCGAACTGGAATACTACTCTTATAAGAAAATATTATCCGAGAGAGTCGCGATTCTCGGCTGTATCTTTACAAGCTTCATGTGTTTATCAGATCTTTTGAACCAGGGAAGGAGCATATCAAAGTTGTTTTATCCATACATAAGATTGTAAAGACCTCATATCTAAGGACTAGTCATATAATCGATACATGAAAGTTCTCACAGACACATGGGATAAACACTCCATATAAAAACTTTCGGTGATCATTTCAATGGACACGAGCAACTCATGCATCCATGTGATACACCAAGCGGACGGATCTCCGCTAGTATAACGCAAGCGCACGTATCGTTCAAGTAGTATAAAAATATTGATCCCACGAGGACTTAATTCCTACTGTTGTTATTAATTATTGAATCTATTTATTTACAGGTATCAAATTATAGGGAGAAGGGAATTGATTGCTTTGGTTGGTTGAATGTGGAATTGCTTAATTAAAATAAAAATAAAATAAACAAAAGAAAATACTAAGGAAAATTACAAAAGACTTAAAAGATCTAAGGTCGTGACTCCACACAATACTGTTAAAAAGATGAATTGATTATGTTATTTATGTTTACTAATTCAGTGTGCTAACCTGGAACACGAAAATATGCAAAAGCCTCTTCCGATGGTCAGACACAAATACCCAGTATAACCCAATTGAACCATATTCCTATGTCAACCACATTACCCTGGATTCATTAAGACCAAGTTCCAATTATGGCTACCCACGCCCGACATGTATATTCCTATCCTGTAAGGAAATATATTAAAGGGTTATCTATTCTCAAGGAAGATCGTGAGCTATTGAATCTAAGGCTGAAACCTAAAATCTCTATGTCTAGTTCATTTTAGATTTACCCCATCAATCTTATTAATAGCCAATTAACAAGACGCATTAAGCTTAAGACTCAATAAACAAACTAAAGAACTACCCATAAAAAGAAAATCAATTATTAAGTGTGTGTATTGTGTTTCATCACTTCCCTAGCATAAAAATACAACGCTGGGGTTAGGGGATCCACTTTTACTATTTATAATTTAGAAATCTCCCTCACTATAATATAGAATTTAACGATGATAGCCAACCGATCATATAGGTGGTATTCCTTATTAAGTCAGATTTAAATGAAGTCCAACCAGCCATAAAGGCGGTAATAATCTTCGAACATGAACCAGCCATATAGGCGGTAATTATCTGTCACCTAAAAACCAGCCATATAGGCGGTGCCACTTTATGCCAAATAAATAAAACCAGTCATTAAGGCGGTAATTCCTTTTAATGTGAAAAATAAATTTTAATCTAAATTAAAATATTAAAAGCTTCACCCTTCCCCCAGCAGAAATCAACTACTAAATATAAAGACAAAGAAGTAGAAGAATAGAACTATTATTAATTAAAATTAAAATACATAAATTAAAAATATAATTTATATACAAAAATAGATGCTTCCTATAAAACCAGGGAAAATTTCCCAAGGAGAGCACGAGGAGAAACTGAATGTGAGGCCTTCAATTTATAGGCAATTTTTGGTTCAGGCGTCGCGACGCCAAACTGCTTGGTTTAGCGACGCCAGTAACAGTGATTCGAGTCTACGCGGTGTCGGCAACATTATTGGGCGACACGTGTCGCGCTATTAATGGGCGATGATGCGGTCCAATGAGAAATCGACACTTGGCATCGGCTGATTGGGTGGAGATGCGGTCTAATAGATTAGTGACACGTGGCATAATTTGATTCATCGAATATTCGGTCCAATGAGGAAGTGACACATGGCACGCGATTGGGTGGTCCAATGAGATGATGACACATGGTACACGGTGCATTTTAGAAACTTCGGTGCATGTTGGGCGTCGCGACGCGCTTGGCTTCGGCGTCGCAACGCCGAAATGACAAAAATGCCCTTTTTGTTTGTTTTTGTCCATTTTGCCCCCAAATTGTCTCCAATGCTTTCCAAAATTTATTTATCTGTAAAATAACACAAAATACATCAAAACGTTCAGAAAACTCGAGAAACTATACGAAATATTAGGTCAAATGAGTGGGAAAAAGTGATGTATTTACCACTCATCACACCCCCAAACCTAACATTTTGCTAGTCCTCGAGCAAAACATAAAAGAACATGAAAATAAAATTAACTAAGCCACTTTCGTAGGGATCACGTTTGCATTTAGCGTATGTAACAAGCCTTTAAACCCCTATATGTCCCTAGTGGACGAGTTGTAATCTCGTGAGGGTTTACAACAACGATACCCACAAACATTTTTACAAAAGTAAAAAGTTAGTTAAAACTAATGCACACAAAAGCAAAAAGACATGAGAAAAGAGAATAAACAAGTTAGTGACTAATCAGGTGAAACTTCTACTCCAAGTTACTTGTTGTTTTGTTTCTTTTTAAACTACCGAATAAGTAAATTCTCTGATTATAATTACCATTCTCCATATACACAGCCAACAAAATATTAATCAATTCATTTTTGCCCACAACAGTCACAAGTGCAGTTGGTAAGAGAGTAATACTTTTGTCCTAAAGTTCTATCAGATTTCACACCTTTTCATATCAATGGAATAATTTTTCGGATTTTTCTCATTTTTTTTCTTTTTTCTGATTGTATTTTTTTATTTATATACAATATCTTCCGTCTATGTTATGTCTCCGGTTTAGTTCCTCCGCGGACTATTCCGTACTCCCAACTAGGCCGCGAGCCTAGAACAGCGTCGTCAAGTTCTGTTTCCTACATTGTATGGCGACTCCACTGGGGATATTAGAGAATTGGCCCCAAAATCATGTCTTGTGATGTATATGATTTGTGCTTTAGTTGACCGTGAACCTTAGTCGTAGAACTAATAGAAATTGTTCCTTTATGTTTGCATTTAGGACCGTTATCATTTGGATTCGGTTGGACTTGCTATCACGAGGTATGGGGTTGTTGGGTCATTTAAACTGGGACAACTCTGTGCTTTATGGCAATCAGGCCAAAAGCTTCCAAAATGACAATTGGCCATCTAGTATAAAATCTTTATGAGTTGATATGTTACATTCATTACACGCATATGCACTGACATACGGTCTTAAAGAGAGACAATATAGGTTCCCGTTGGGTTAGGGAAGAAGGGAGACTAATCAAGCGACCATCGGTAAATATAAGTGAATCTGTCAACGAAGGGTCTCGAATGGATCAGATCAAAGCTAATCTCACCAAGATGACTGAACAACTGCAAGCTCTGACTGCTGCCATGTCCGATATCGATGTGCCCCACGCTGCGGGAGGATTTGAGAATGAGAGGCGAGAGGGCCCTTCTAGTGGTTTGAATGATGATACTCCGATGTTTGATGATGACATGGCTGGATACACCACTGGGAGAATGGCCGGGTCACAGGCTGAGATACAGAAGCTCCGTGATCAAATGGATTCTGTCACCCGTAAGTTGAAAGGGAAACATGAGGATCTATTAGATTATGATTCAATGAACTTCGAGGAGTAGCTGCCTGCACAATTTAAGATGCCCGATATTTCCAAGTTTAATGGAAATGGGGACCCGAGGGTCCATTTGTGATAATATATCTCGGTGATGAGTTCTGTTGGCCTATCTCAGCACCAAGTCCAGAAGATGTTCGGGATGTCACTTGAGGGGGCACCCGTGGTTTGGTACCATAGCCTGGAGAAAAAGGTTAAGGAGGATTGGAGAGAATTGGTGGATGCCTTCTTGAAGCAGTATGTTACCGACTTAGAGATCGACTTGTCACTCCGCGACTTGGAGAATACTAAGTAGAAACCCGAAATGAGATTTAAGGAGTACGTTGTCCGCTGGAGAAGCCAGCTTTTAAAGATACAGACCAGGCCTTTTGAGAATGATCAGATTATAATGATCATCAAGGGGACTAAACCCTCGATCTATGGAAAACGCAGGAGGATGACGTCGATGATTACAGATTTCCAACAACTGAGGGAAACTGTAATGGATATTGAAGAAGAGGAAGCCGAGAATCAGAAGTTTTACAGTCTGAACATGAGGGCTGTCGGAGGATCCCCAGGAACTAGGCCTGTTACTGAAGAGATTGCTGCCATTAAGAATCAGTGTTTTTCTAACTTGGGCCGACCTTTGTCCAAGGTGTTGGAGAAGTTAACCAGGCAGGGGCTGTTGAAACCCATTGAACCTAAACCACTCCCGAATCCTCCACCAAACCTAAACATGAGCCGCTACTGCCACTTCCACCAATAATATGGACATGACACAAATGGTTGTGCCCGTCTACGCCATGAGATCCAAGACCTGATAGACTCCCGAAAAATCCCTGACCCTGAAAATGAACAGCCAAACACTCACCGTAATCTATTGCCCAATTATCACTCCATTCCCCCACCCACTTACATGATCAACTCTAACCTACCAGAAGACCTTTTCCTCCGAACCTTTGACCAAATAGCCTTTTGCCTGGGTATTTGGGACAGTAATAGTGAAGATGAGATGGATCAGAAGAAGGATTTCTGGGAGGATTTCTCAAGTGCTGACGAGGAGGAGGAAGTTAAAGGCATGACCCGGAGTGGGCACTTTTATAATGATACTGCTGAAAAGGGGAAGAAGTACTGACAGACGACCGAGAAGTAGCTGAGAATACTGAGCCTATTGAGGGAGATGTAGTACTGCAGTAGCTGAAGAAAACCCGAGCACATCTGAGCATCTGGGAGTTGTTATGTGCATCTGGAGAGCACATGCGGGCTATGGTAAAAGCCCTGAGCAAAATAGTAGTACCCGAGGATGTTAATCTGGCGATATTTTTTGGATCGGTGTAGAAAGAGGCTCTACAAATAACCTTCTCTGATGAAGAACTCCCGACTGAAGGAAGAAACCACAACAGGCCTTTATTCATTCGAGCTGAAGAGAGAGACAAGAAGACTTCTTGCGTAATGTTGGATGATGGCTCTTCCATCAATGTGTGCCCATTGAAAATTCTGGCAAGGCTGGGTATTAAGCCAACTGAGCTGAGTCCTTCTAGCATAAATATCAAAGCCTATGATTATAGAAAGCGAGGAGTCGAAGGTACTTTTGCTACGATAGTCAAAGTTAGACCAGTTGAGGATGAGGTGGAGTTAACAGTGCTGGATATCCCAGCTACTTTTGCCTTGTTGTTGGGAAGGCGCTGGTTTCATAAGCTTGGGGGCGTGCCCTCTACTTTGCATCAGATGATCAGTTCCCACATGATGGGAAAATTGTCACCATCCGAGCCGAGGTGGATAATGCGGTAGCCGCTTTGGAAATACAACCTTTCACAAGGTTCCAAGTGTCGATGACTTTTGAGGAATGGGTGGATCCCAAAGTGGCCAGAATTATGGAGAAGATGAAGTTTGAACCAAACAAAAGTTCAGCCTTGCCAGACTTTAAAAGGTAGAATACTCGGAGGGGTTTGGGATACTGGTCCGACGAAGATAAGCCAAAGGCCAAGAAGAAAGGGATGAAGTTGATGGAGTGCTTTGTGAAAGCCTCGGGGTATCAAGGAGAACCCGAACTAGTGGAAGTCAATGGGATTGTAGTGTCTGGATTTGAAATCTTCCAAGATGTGCTAAGTGAAAAGCCGCTGGCGGGAGAAGTTGCGAAGAAGGAAGATGAGAAATGGGAAGAAGAGCTGATAAAGCTAGATAGACTGACTCTGGAAGAACATAAAGAGCCTGAGGAGAAGCTGGTTGTGGAAGATGAAGTGTCCGTAGATGATGAGGATATTTATCTTCCTGACTTATTTGAATGTAATCCCGCATTGATTAGCAATAAAGACAATAATTTTGCTTATTTGCCCGAGTTTATTCCTCTTAACTTGCATGACTTAAGCATATTTGATATCAACTCCATCAAAATGAACGCATTCAACCTTGGTACGCCTGAGAGCCCCAAGGAAATCTTGATTGCAAGTGAAGTTACCGCCGAAGAGCGGAAGAACTTAGAAGAGATGCTGGTTAAATATGCCAAAGTGTTCGCTTGGTCTTACGAGGACATGCCAGGGGTAGATAGAAGCATTGCCCAGCATGCGATACCAACTTACCAGAATATAAAGCTTGTGAAGCAGAAACTTCGACAGATGAGACCTGAATGGGTCGAGAAGTTAAGAAGGAAATAGATGTGGGATTCCTGGAAGTTGTAAATTACCCCGAGTGGTTGGCCAACATCGTGCTTGTGCAGAAAAAAGATGGCAAAGTCAGAATGTGTGTTGATTATAGAGATCTTAACAAGGCATGCTCGAAGGATGATTTTTCGTTGCCGCATATAGATGTACTTGTTGATAGTGCAGCTTTGTCTTCCGTGTACTCCTTCGTGGATGGGTTCTCAGGATACAATCATTTGCTTATGGCTGAAGAAGACAAATATAAGACTGCATTTGTCACTGAGTGAGGTACTTATTGTTACAAGGTAATGTCGTTTGGGCTTAAAAATTCAGGAGCCACTTATCAGCGGATGGCCACTACCTTATTTCATGACCTAATGCACAAGAAGATTGAGGTATACATATTTGTGAAGTGGGCGTGAGGTGTCTAGGTTATTTAATGGATTTGTTTTATTTAGGTTTGTTTGCGTGGAAGTAGGGTGATTGTGCATGTGAGGTTTATTAAATTGGTTTGGTTGATTTAATTAAATTAGGAATGTGATTTATGTATTTTAGGAATGTTATTTATGGAATTTAATTTGAAAATTTTAATTTGGGAAATGAATTTTAATTTGTGACATGTGTTTTATTTAATTTAATTGGATTTATTTAGTTTAGTAATGTGATTTAATTTAATTTAATTTAATTTAAGTTTAATTTAATTGGTTTTAATTTAATTTGTGACATGTATTTTAAATGTTTTAATTATTTAATTTGTGAGATGTGTTTTGAAACGGGTATTCAACAAGCGAACTCCGAGCGAACCAAGCGAATTAAATTCAAAATGTGTCAATTCTTGACTTCTCATCTCCAACGACCGCCTTCCGCGACTAAAAGGTAGTGCCTCCTTACGAGACTCATCATCGGGCTTGGTATGCAAAAATGCAATGCCTACAGTCGCCCCCACTTTGATGGGACCTGTGCAGTGTGTGACAATGACAGTCCTATCAAAGTTCGTGCAATGCATTTTTACTTACCTGGCTTGCCAGCTGCCACCTGACTTGCCTGTTGTGCAGAATTAAGTTAATATTGTCGTACCTGGCGTGCTAAACCCCGTACCTGAGGTGTCGCAGTTGCGTCTCCGTACCTAGAGTGCCGCAGTGGTGATGATTGTCCATTTTCGAACCATGCTCCATTCTCGGAGTGCCATTTTCGGCATATGCTGTGGGTGATTCATTTAGGAGCGCCATTTTCGGCAGCTGATGTGGTATTGGTTCATTTCCGAACCGTGCTGTGTGATAATGTGGCTCATTTTTAACCGTTACTTGATGAGATGGTCTTTGCCGCCACAAACCTGCAAATACAAAGCAAAAATTACGAGTATATGATATGTCGTTCGGAATGCCATCTTCGGCATCTGTTGTGTGTGCCCCATTTTTGAGCGCCATTTTCGGCATATGAGAGTGTGCCCCATTTTGGAGCGCCATTTTCGGCAAGTGATGAGTGTGCCCCATTTTGGGGCGCCATTTTCGGCAAGTGAAAGTGTGCCCCATTTTGGAGCGCCATTTTCAGCATGTGAGAGTGTGCCCCATTTTGGAGCGCCATTTTCGGCATTTGATGAGTGTGCCCCATTTTGGAGCGCCATTTTCGGCAAGATGAGAGTGTGCCCCATTTTGGAGCGCCATTTTCGGCATCTGATGAGTGTGCCCCATTTTGGAGCGCCAGTTTCGGCAAGTGATGAGTCTGCCCCATTTTGGAGCGCCATTTTCGGCAAGTAAGAGTGTGCCCCATTTTGGAGCGCCATTTTCGGCAAGTGATGAGTGTGCCCCATTTTGGAGCGCCATTTTCGGCAAGATGAGAGTGTGCCCCATTTTGGAGCGCCATTTTCGGCAAGTGAAAGTGTGCCCCATTTTGGAGCGCCATTTTCAGCATGTGAGAGTGTGCCCCATTTTGGAGCGCCATTTTCGGCATTTGATGAGTGTGCCCCATTTTGGAGCGCCATTTTCGGCAAGATGAGAGTGTGCCCCATTTTGGAGCGCCATTTTCGGCATCTGATGAGTGTGCCCCATTTTGGAGCGCCAGTTTCGGCAAGTGATGAGTCTGCCCCATTTTGGAGCGCCATTTTCGGCAAGTGAGAGTGTGCCCCATTTTGGAGCGCCATTTTCGGCAAGTGATGAGTGTGCCCCATTTTGGAGCGCCATTTTCGGCAAGATGAGAGTGTGCCCCATTTTGGAGCGCCATTTTCGGCATCTGATGAGTGTGCCCCATTTTGGAGCGCCAGTTTCGGCAAGTGATGAGTCTGCCCCATTTTGGAGCGCCATTTTCGGCAAGTGAGAGTGTGCCCCATTTTGGAGCGCCATTTTCGGCAAGTGATGAGTGTGCCCCATTTTGGAGCGCCATTTTCGGCAAGATGAGTGTGTGCCCCATTTTGGAGCCATAACTGATGCTGATAGCAGCCCATTTCTGAACCATAACTGATGTGATTGCGGCCCATTTCTGAACCATAACTGATGTGATTGCGGTCCATTTCCGAACCAATGCTGGTGTGATTGCGGTCCATTCCCGAACCAATGCTGATTTGAAAGTGGTCCATTTTTGAACCATTGCTGATGCGATAGTGGTCCATTTTTGAACCATTGCTGATGCTGATTTGGGCTTCGCCCCCAGAGTGCCATTTTTGGCAAAACTGATCTGATACCAAATTGTGGGTCTTGCTCTCGATTCGTTGACATGAGCCTTTATTCCTCCCGAGCTTTATTCCCGAACTGTTGAGATGAGGCATTATTCCCTCGAGCTTTGTTGCCGAACTGTACTGAGGCGAGGCTTTATTCCTCTCGAGCTTTGTTCCCGAATTGTGTTTTGATGAGGCGTTATTCCTTCGAGCTTTATTCCCGAACAGTGCTGAGATGAGGCTATATTCCTCCGACCTGTACTGACTGTGGGCTTTATTCCTGATCTGTACTGAATGTAGGCTTTCTTCCTGAACTGGATTGAATGCAGGCTTTCTTCCTGAACTGTACTGATTGTAGGCTTTATTCCTGAACTGTACCAAATGTGGGCTTCGCTCCCAGAATGCCATACTTGACAGAAACTGATACTAAACCAATGTGGGCCTCGCCCCCATACTGATACTGATATGGGCCTCCCCCCAGTATGCCATACCCGGCAGAAACTGGTGCCGACGCTAATGATTCCTTTCAGAATATTGCATTTTCTCTCGAGATGATCTTTGATAACTAGATATATTTCCGTCCTCAACGAATGCTTTGTGTCAAAGCCAGAGAATCTTCAAAGTACTTGATATGCTCAACTCCGATCATCTGGATAGGTGATCTGAACTAGACTCATAGTGTGTGTGTGCCAAGGCTCTTTCACAGTTTGTTTCTTAAGTTAGCCAACTCGATGATTTTGCTTCGGAGAATCGGACCAGTGGGTCTAACCAACCTGGATATCTTGATCACATTCTGTGATTACTTCAGCATACTCAATATGATATGATCTCATGCATTTCGTTTTTTTTTGTCTCTTTCTTTTCATTTCTCTCTTTTCTTTTTCTTTTTCTTTTTCTTTTTCTTTTTCTCTTTTCTTGACACGCCTACCCTTTAAGGTAGCATTTCTCCTCATGGTGGTCATAATACTCGCCCATGGGTAGCTTCACGCTTATCGGTTATAGGCGGCCTATATTTTCTTTTTTTTTTTTTTTTTTTTTTCATTGAGACTTTTCTTTTATTCTCGACCATATCATATATCGTAGCGTTCGTAAACCAGAGTGGACATCCAAGCGAATGGTCATTCATCGATCCACCATCTCTTCAACTAGTCATCTCATCAACCATTCAGGCTTCCACTGTTGAGATCCTGTATCCAAGTGCTCGCGAGTCTGATTGAGATCAATCTATTCAGAATACCGACGGAGAACACTTCTCGTACTTATTTCTTCTAAGGCCTCTCCTTACATCACACAATGTCATCACAGGACATATGTCTAGCCACCAAAGATTTCTCATTTCTCTGACATCTCTCTTTTCAATTGCTAGTAATTTTGGGGCTTCGCCCCCAGGGGTTCATTTTTGAATATTGCTGGCATTATTTCATATGCTTGCAACTTGCTTGTATTCTACTGCTTTCTTTTTCCTTCCTTAAGACCTGCGAACACAAACAAAATAATAGAATGAAAACATGTGTGTGTGATATGTAAGTACGCAAGTGTAGAGATACTCCTTTTTCGTGATGGGTTGGATCCTCATTGTGCTCATTGGCGCCATATATCTCTGGTCGCCCCCTGCTGGTTCTCTTTTGTTTGAAATCTGCAAAAATAAAATACAAAACAAAGGATGCAAGTTACGTATATGCATGTATGCATGGATGAATTTCCTATCCCGTTGGGATAAGTTTTGCGCCAAGTCTTCTTTTTCTCAAGTAAAGTATTGTTTCAATCTATCCACGTTGATTGGCTCTGTGAACTCATTTCCTTCCTAGGTCTGACAGTTTCACTGCCCCATTTCCCAATTTCTGAATGATCATTCTGTCTTTTCTGTTTGCTTCCTTCGGAAATTCCCCATTTTCTGAGTGTCACTGAATATCACGGTATCAGGATTGTCAAATATACTCATATTGTGCAGGTTGAACGAATGAGACTCAGACAAGTAAGTGAAATTAACTTCTTTATTATCATTTAGAAAAAAGTTCGAACAAGTGGACAAAATAAATGATGGATCAGAGTTGAATAAGATCAGGGAAATAAACATCCCCGTGATTTGCAACTTCGTCTTCCCCTGTCTTCTTGCTTTCTTCGACCAGTAACTTCTCCAATTTCAATAGTTCTTCTGCCAATTCACCTTTGTCACTGTCCGAGAGGTTTTCCCAAAGATCATCCCTCTTTTTTATTTCACTTTCACCACTGTTGCCCTATATCCCCATGCGAGAAGTTTGGTAGTTGCGGGTTTGAAGGACACGGCTGTCAGGTAGGCCGGAGTTGATTATGCGAGTAGGTGAAGATTTTCTGTGTGTACCAGGTTGTTCTCTTTCAGGATCGGGTATTTTTTGGGAGTCTATGAGGTCTTGGATTTCGCGCCTAAGGCGGGCGCAGTTGTCGGTGTCATGACCTCTTTGCTGGTGGAGGTAACAGAAAAGGTTAGGTTAAGGTAGCGTGGCACATGGTTTGGAAGTGGCCTAGGCTCCAAGGGAATTATGAGTCCTTGCCTTTTCAACTCCTTAAACACCTCTGACAAAGGTCTACCAAGTTTGGAGAATCGTCTGTCTCTAGCAGGAGTAACCTCAGGGGAAGTGGGCTTGGTCTTTGAAGGTTCCCCAATGGTCTTTCTATTTCGGTTGCACAACTTTCTGTCACTGGCTACACTGGGTACAGTCAAACTGGCCACAACATTTTTCAAAACTTGCAGTTGCTCAACAATTTCGGTTACTTTGATCTCCAATCGATCCAAGCGGGATTCCTCGTTGGTTGACTTGCTCATACTGGTTGATGGTCCCTTGAAAAATCTTTCTTCTCCCCTAACCCAACGGGTATCTATGATGGCTTTTTGAAACACAAGGGTTAGCATGATGCATGTATGCCTGATATGTGTGCAATGTATGGAATGAATAAGTTCATAAAAGAATTTACACCAATTGGCCCATTATCATTTCAAAGTATTTAGTCACACTATTGCGCAGTGTAAACTTGTCCCAGTTGAAAAGGCCCAACATGTTTACACTTTGCGATAATATATCTAAATGACTTCAAATAATAAGAGGCCTAAACACAAAATAGCCCATTAGCATTTTAGAAGCTTTTGGCCTAATTGTCAAAGGACATGAACTTGTCCCTGTTTAAATGGCCCAACAAGTTCACATTTATTGACAAAAAGTTCAACTGAATCCAAATGATAACGGTCCAAAACACAAGCATAAATAAGTAATTTTTCTGGTCACAAAACTAAGGTTCATGTGTAAGTTCTAGGAATGTAAACAAAGGCCCTTATTGACAAAGGATTACCCACAACTAGGACTCCCCATTCAAGGGTTCAAACGACCAAGTGAGTGCACCTTATATGTCAACAAGTTAAGGTATGTGACTAACTGTCAAATGGACTTCCCATTGTAGATTCCCCAGAGGGAGGGCGGAGCGAGGCTCACTGTGGATACCCAAGCCCCTTAGGCTCTTATCGCTTGGTGACAGGAATAAACAACGAGTCCTCCAAATTAGTCTATCACATGAGATGATTATCTAGATGCCTTCGCAGCTTTTCCTTATAAAAAGGTAGTGAGTGAAGGAAGACACCAACCATCCCCTAGGAAAATGATTATCTAGGTGCCTTCACAGCTTTTCCTTGTAAAAAGGTAGTGAGTGAAGGAAGACACCAAACATCACCTAGCCCTAACAATGCCTTTGATTAAATTCTTTAAACTTACAGTAAACATGGTTAATTAAAACACAAATCCAACCATTACAAGACATGTTTCGAGGCCGATTCTCTATCCCCAGTGGAGTCGCCATACTGTAGGACACAGAAACTGGGCGACGCATGCTGTTCCAGGCTCGCGGCCTGGTTGGGAGTACGGAGTAACCCACGGGGGACTAAACCGGAGAATAATGGAGTCGCCACCCGGTGTGAACCGGGAAAATGATTTAAGGCCGCACTCACCCCTCGCAAGGGAAGACCTCAAACCGTTGGGTTCGGAATGGTCCCTTACTTATGTCGTTTGTAATGAATGGATTTGTGCAATGTTAACCAAGTCTACTCAACATACATGTTGGTCAAAGTAGTCTAAATTCTAGGTTTGCATGCTTCAACAATAAACTTATCAATACGACAAACATTCGACATCACACAAAAGTATATTAAATGAAATACGATTTAAACATAATCAAACTCCTATTGCGAAATAAAATAATTAAATCATGCTAAAAATAAAACAACTTCCTAATGACCTAATCATGCTCGAATACAAGTTTGGATGAAATGAAATATGTGAATCCTTCAAGGGGTACGGGGCATTGTATCCCGAGTGCAAACCGTAATACCGTCCATTCGGATTCGGCTATGGAATTTATATCCGGGTTTCCATCCAATATACCACAAGCAAGATCACATATTCCATTCACCCGAAATCACATCACATATTAAGTTATTATTTCATGTGAACAAATTCAAAATAACATGCTAAACTAATTATTCAAATTAAACACATTTCCTAAGTCATTATTTCATGTAAATAAATTCAAACAACATGCCAAACTAATTATTCATGCTAAATATCACAAAACACATCTCCTAAATCATTATTTCATGTAAATAAATTTAATAATATAAACCCTCAGGTCTAACCTTTTTTGTCGTTTTTCGGAGGTGCGTTATACGGCCGTCGGAAAGGCTAAGACATCACGATTCCACCGGTTCGCTGGTTCGACATTTTGCTCACCATTTCGATGTTTTGTCCGCTATTTTTATTCCGTTTCGTGGCGTTTCAGGTCACAACACTTAGCTTATTAATTGGCAGTGAATTAGGGCTGTCTTGGTGGTTTTTTGGACCGGTTTGGGCTGCGGTTTTGGACTGTTTTTGATACAGTTTCTGGGCAGTTTTAAGGCAGTTTTACTCGGTAATTTGGGGGGCTGGGCAGTAAGGGTTCTATTCATGCAGTGAGGGAAGATTTATAAGGCTGTGAATGGGTATTTTTAGTGGAGTTGAGTGGGCTTGAAGGCTGTAGGTGTGTGGCAGTTTAGTAAGGGACGTGTGGCAGCGTTTGTGAGAAGTGGCTGTGTGGGTGTTTAATGACAGAGATACCGAGAGGCAGAAGAGAGTTAGGAGGGCATTTTGGGTTTCAGTTTGTGCATGAGGCAGTGGGAATGGCTGTGCAGTTTACGTGAGAAGTGTTGAGTTAGGGTTTGTAGTGAAGGAGAAGTGAATGATGCAGCTTACGTGAAGGGTGAGTGAAGGGTTAGCATGAAGTTGTCGTGAGTAGACAAAGAGCTGCTGAATGAAGGAGGGCTCGAATGTGTTGATGAGGTTGAGGGGGCTGTGCGTTGAAGGGCTGGACGTGAGGTTATTTTATTCGGTTGAAGTGCGGCAGTTTGAGTAGGGAGAGAGGTTTTGAAGGGAGAGGGCTGTGTGAGTTGATCATGGAGAGTCTTTCACGTGCGCATGTTTTGTGGCAATAGTTTGTGTGTTCTGTGAAGCCGAGAAAGATGTGCCGAGTGGGGTATTGACGTGGGAGGAGAGTGCTGGGCCAGGGAGTGAGTTCTTATTAGGGTTTTATATGCGTGGCATTCTGGTTTGTTGTGGAGGGCTAATTATGGGCGTGACTTTGGTTGCTTGTGGGGAGCTTTTAGCGTGAGATGTATGGTCAGTATTTGAGTGGTGGGTTTGTTGTTATTTTATGGAGATGAGAGAAGAGAGAGGGAGTAAGTTTCACGTGGATCTGCCCCCCCGGGAGCTTAGGATTTATTTGCTTCTTATTTATAATGGATGAGGTGGGTTGGAGGCTATTTAATTAATGGTTTGTTGTTTGGTGAAAGGTGGGTGATTTATTAGGGGGGCAATATTTAATGTGTGTAGAGAGGTTAGGTTTGGCTTTTTGTGATTTGTTTATTATTGAATTTATGAGGTGGTTGCTTTGTTGAATTTGGACGTGAGGGAGAGATTGGTAAGTGGGGGGAAATTGCTTAGGTTGACTTCTTGTTGGTTTGTGTTTTATATTTAATGTTTGGTTGAATTGTTTATTGTTTTATTTGTGAAGTGGGCGTGAGGTGTCTAGGTTATTTAATGGATTTGTTTTATTTAGGTTTGTTTGCGTGGAAGTAGGGTGATTGTGCATGTGAGGTTTATTAAATTGGTTTGGTTGATTTAATTAAATTAGGAATGTGATTTATGTATTTTAGGAATGTTATTTATGGAATTTAATTTGAATATTTTAATTTGGGAAATGAATTTTAATTTGTGACATGTGTTTTATTTAATTTAATTGGATTTATTTAGTTTAGTAATGTGATTTAATTTAATTTAATTTAATTTAAGTTTAATTTAATTGGTTTTAATTTAATTTGTGACATGTATTTTAAATGTTTTAATTATTTAATTTGTGAGATGTGTTTTGAAACGGGTATTCAACAAGCGAACTCCGAGCGAACCAAGCGAATTAAATTCAAAATGTGTCAATTCTTGACTTCTCATCTCCAACGACCGCCTTCCGCGACCTCCACGACTAAAAGGTAGTGCCTCCTTACGAGACTCATCATCGGGCTTGGTATGCAAAAATGCAATGCCTACAACGTGTCATCATCCTACGATGCCGACAATCATCTACACTAACTTGCGCCTGCCACGTGTCATCATCTTAGAAGATTAGCTAAAATGCGTAGCATGCCACGTGTTCCAGATTTTGCCTATAAATTCGGCTCTTCGTCACTTCATTTGGTGTGCTCTCCTTGGGAATTTTTCCCTGGTTTTATAGGAAGCATATATTTTTGTATATATAAATATTATTTTTAATTTATGTATTTTAATTTTCAGTAATAGTAGTAATTATTCTTTTACCTTTCTTTAATGTTTTGTAGTTAATTTTCTGCTGGGGATAAGGTGAAGCTTTTATTATTTTAATTTAGATTAATCTCCCTTAAATATAATATGGAAATTATAATTCAAAATATAAAAGATTACCGCCTTAATGGCTGGTTTTATTTATTTGACATAATGTGGCACCGCCTATATGGCTGGTCTTTAGGTGACAGATAATTACCGCCTATATGGCTGGTTTATGTTCAAATATTATTACCGCCTTTATGGCTAGTTGGACTTCATTTAAATCTGACTTAATAAGGAATACCGCCTACATGGCTGGTTGGTTATCACCGTTAAATTCTATATTATAGTAAGGGAGATATCCAAATTATAAATAGTAAAAGTGGATCGTCAACCCCCAGCATTTTATTTTTATTCTAGGGAAGTGATGACACACAATACACACACTTAATAATTAATTTTCTTTTTATAGGTAATTCTTTAGGTTGTTTATTAAGTCTTAAGCTTAATGCTTCATGTTGCCTGATCACCAATAGGATTGATGGGGTAAATCTAAAATGAACTAGACATAGGGATTTTAGGTTTCAATCTTAGACTTAATAGCTCACGATCTTCATTGAGGATAGATAACCCTTTAATAGATTTCCTTACAGGATAGGAATATACCTGTCGGGCGGGTGTAGCCATAATTGGAACTTAAACTTAATGAATCCAGGTAATTTGGTTGACATAGAAATATGGTTCAATTGGGTTATACTGGGTATTTGCGTCTGACCAGGGGAATAGGCTTTTGCATATTCTCGTGTTCCAGGTTAGAAATCTAATTTATTACACATAGATAAGAGAATCAATTCATCTTTATAAATAACATTGTGTGGAGTCACGACCCTAGATCTTTTGATTCTTTTTATTTATTTTCCTTAGTATTTTCTTTTGTTTATTTTATTTTTATTAAGCAATTCCACATTCAACCAACCAAAGCAATCAATTCCCTTATCCCTATAATTAAATACCTGTAAATAAATAGATTCAATAATTAATAAAAATAGTAGGAATTAAGTCCTTGTGGGATCGATATTTTTATTCTACTTGAACGATACGTGCGCTTGCGTTATACGCGTGTGTTTGCACCGGTCAAGTTTGTGGCGCCGTTGCCGGGGACTTATTTTTCTTGAGTTATTAATTTTGAAGCTATCCAATTTACTTGTATCTAATTTTCTTTATTTTTATCTGTAATTTTTATTTCTTTCTTTTATTTCAGGTGGTTAAAAAATGGAACACTACTGGGAGATTGAGAGATTAAGAGCCTTACAAGAAGATACACCCCATATCTGGGAGCAACATTCCGGTTTTCTAAGGCCTGTTGTACAGCCCAACGACTATCACTGGATGCCAGAACCAAGTAATACTACATTTGCTCATCAGAATGCAATGGAGAGATGTGATATATGTAATGGTAACCATCCAAGAGATTATTGCGAGTACAACTACAATTCAGGGTGGCAGAACTATCAGAATCATTCATGGTACAAAGAACCAACATATTTCACAAAACCACATCTTCCATCTTATCCACCATCTATCTTTGATCTTCATCAAGAACCAGAATCATCCGAGGAAGATCAATTGATTCACATGTTCAAGGAACATAAAGATCAATTTGATGCACAAATTCGGAGTAACGCAGAATCCATACAGAGAATGACAGATTAGATCAGACAATTAATAGAAAACCAGAGCTACATACCTCAAGGAGCATATTCAAATGACACAGATGAAGCCTTCGAGTACCAAACATTTCACTATGACACTTTAGCAGAAGAGGAGGCTGAGGAGAATCAAGAACCAGAGGTATCAGTTTAGGAACCCGAACCGGCAAAGTCTCGATTTGATTTCTATTATTCAGATTCTAAAGAGGATGAAGCTGAAATATTTGTACCAACTGCATCAAAAATTGAAGATGGAATTTTGAATCCTCAAAGCAAAGATCTTGGAGATTCCATTGCACAAATGTTTGAAGAAGATCTACCTGAGCCAATCATTTCACCCAGATCAGAGGATGAAGACTTAAAATCTGACATTTCTTCACATCCTCAGGTTGATAATTTTGCAGCATGCATTTCACAGATGACAAATGAAGAGCTGAATGCAGAAATTTTCAAATACATCTGTGAAGAAAAGGTGGAGCAAGAAGCAGAACAAAAACATGCTAAAAAAGAAAACAAAGAGACCCCAAAGCCGTGACTCACAGAAGCTGCTCACCGACCCTTAATCAAGTATAAATCGAGCCACAAACTGCTGTGAAAGTAAGCCTGAAACTGTCCAGTATTGCACCCCGAAACTGCCACCAAAACGATCCTTAAACAGTCTAAAAATCTGCACTTTAAACCGAGACAAAAACACCAAAATAGTATCCTAATAGATCTGAAACAGTGACCAGAAAATACACCCGAAACAACAGTAAAACAGAGTGAAAACAGTGACCAAAATAGCGAGACAGCGAGCTAAGACGTTAATCCAGTGAACCGGAAGAGTTGTGGAGTATTAAGGCCACCCTCACCCCTCGCAAGGGAAGACCTGAAACCGTTGGGTTCGGAATGGTCCCTTACTTATGTCACTTGTAATGGTATAATTTGTGTAATGAATCAACCGTATCTACTCAACAACATGCTCAAAAGATATTCTATTAAACTCACATGCATGAAATTAAACCCTATGACTAAGTTCACATGCTTTAAAAATAAGTCCTTACAACAGCAAGCAAATAACTCCATAAACCTTTAACATTCATGCACATATAAATAAATGATAACGGTATTGACATGCAATATAAAGAAGATCAAAATAACGACAAACATATAATTTCATAAACGCATTATGGAAGCATATTAAAGAGAATCAAAATAACCACATAATGCAATGGGAAAAATAAAGAGGCAAAATCAAATACATAATAAAGAGATGATTAAAGATGTAACCATACATTAAAATAAACTTGCTATGATGCGATGCAAAAGAAGATGGCTAATAAGAGTGAAAGAAAAGAAATGCAACATATGCATATATCTATGTAAGACTTCAAGTGTCCGATTAAACATATTATACATAATGCATGATTATGCAATGAAATTTCATACATAAAACAAATAACAAAAAAAGGCGCGGTAAAACATCGTGGTAAAGGTAGCCTTTAATCATTTCCCTCGAGTGGATGACCTTTAATCTACCTTAGTTAGCCCATGCGCATTAGAATGTAATGCATGCGTAAATAAAATAATGATGTGCAAATACGAGGTAAATGATATAATAAGAGGCGCGGCAAAACATCGTGGTAAAGGTAGCCTTTAGGCATTTTCCCTCGAATAGAGGACCTTTAATCCACCCTAGTTAGCCCATGCGCATTGGGATGTAATGCATGCGTAAATAAAATCTTGATGTGCAAATAATAGGTAAATGATATGATAAGAGGTGCGGCAAAACATCGTGATAAAGGTAGCCTTTAGGCATTTTCCCTCGAATAGAGGACCTTTAATCTACCCTAGTCAGTCCATGCGCAGATAACACAAAACATATATATAAAAGGTAAAGACAATGATATCGGACTCCGTGTATCCAATTGAACATATCTCACATCCAATCGAATATATATCATCCGGCGCGGTAAAGCATCGTGGTAAAGGATTTTAACCCTTCTAAGCAGAGGACCTTTAATCCAACATACTAAGCCCATGCGCAAATAACACAATGCATATAAAAAGGTAAAAACAACGATATCGGACTTCGTGTGTCCGATTGAACACATCTTATGTCCAATCGAATATACATCATCCGGCACAGCAAAGCATCGTGGTAAAGGCTTTCAACCCCTTGACTTAGAGGACCTTTAATCCCACTTACCAAGCCCATACGCAATCAACATAATGCATATAAAAAAGTAAAAACCATGATATCAGACTTCGTGTATCCGATTGAACACATCTTACATCCAATCGAATACATATTATCCGGCGCGGCAAAGCATCGTGGTAAAGGCTTTTAACACCTTGACTTAGAGGACCTTTAATCCACTTACTAAGCCCATGCGCTTTATCTCATTATCACATAAACAAGTAACATGCATAAATTAAATGACTGAATAATAAACGAATCAAAATAACATGAAACAAAATATGTGTTGTTTACTCAAGTGGTAAGTAGAGTTGTATCCTAAGTACAGACCGCACTACCATCCATTCAGATTCGGCTACGAAATTTACGTCTGGGTTTCCATCCTATATACCACAAGAGGCGACACATTTTTCATTTTATTTAAGGGCCACAATCATGCATCATTCCACAATAATCACGTAAAAAAAAACTCAATAAACAATAAAAATACGAATGAAAATATATGTGAAAAATACCCTCAGGTCTAACCTTTTATGTCGACTTTCGGAAGCGCGTTCCATGTCCGTTGGAAGGGCTGTTAGGCGAGGGAAAGGTCTGAGTGCATGGCAGTTGTGAGGGAATAATAGAGCCAAATGAGTGGATGGTCTATTTGCGTGAGGGGGAGTGGTGTGAACGTGGTGAGCTTGAAGCTAGGCGCATGGGTAGTGGTTTCGAAGTGTGCCATGCGTTAAAGGAAGAGCTGAGGATGTGAGGGCGTGTGGCAGTCTGTTTTGAAGGCTTTGAAGGGTTACGTGAGGTTTGTATTTTGTGGAGGCTGTGAAATGAGTGTCTTTTTTCTTGTTTCAGAAATAGGGCCCTTGGCTTATATTTTGTGTTTTGGCCGTGTCAGAGGAGATTAGAGAGGTGAGTGATTGTTATGAACGTGGTGCATGAGGGTTTTGTCCTTGTTTTATATTTTTGTTTTTTTTTGTGCCGTGTAGTCTTAGGGAAGGAGAGAATAGCCTTAGGTTTGCAATTTTAGTTGTTTTTATAGTGAGAGGGTATTCGGGTTTGTGCATGGGTTTGTTAGGAAACAAATCATGTAATTTAGGGAGTGATTTGATTTAATTATTTAGGGAAAGAATTATGTAATTTTGGTGGAGAATTA
The DNA here is from genome assembly GCA_019454045.1 of Zanthoxylum bungeanum. NCBI lineage: Eukaryota > Viridiplantae > Streptophyta > Magnoliopsida > Sapindales > Rutaceae > Zanthoxylum > Zanthoxylum bungeanum. Next base: position 169,201 of record SKCR01038187.1, on the reverse strand, counting down.
TTTAAATTATGTGAGTGATTTAATTAAATTAGGAATGCATTTAATTTGATTGGTTTAAATTTAATTGGTTTAAATTTAATTTAATTTAATTTAAATTTTATCTAATTTAATTGCTTTTAATTTAATTAGGTTTAATTTAAATTTAATTTATGACATATATTTTAAATGTTTTATTTATTATTGGATGTGATTTAATGGGCTTGGGCTAAGGTTAAGTTTTAAAACGGAGGTCCAATAAGTGAACCCGAAGCTAAACACGTGAACTAAATCCAACAAAACGTCAATTGTTTACTTTTTCCTTCTGACATTTGTTTCCCTCGACTTCCGCGACATAAAAGGTAGTGCCTCCAAATGAGACTCATCATCGGGTTTCACATGCAAAAATGCAATACCTATAGTAAGGTCTATGATGAGTCGCATGGAACTACATATTTCCTTCTGGGGATATGCATTGAACAATGCAATACTTTTTTTGAATAAGGTTCCGTCGAAGTCTATTCAACAAACTCCATATGAGATATGGACAGGAATGAAACCAGGTTTCTCATTCCTGAAGATTTGGGGTTGCTGGGCATACGTCAAATATTTGGAAGGTGCCAAACTTGAACCCAAATCAGATAAATGCATATTTGTAGGATATCCTAGGGAAACCAAATGATATTACTTCTATCACCCACAAGAGAACAAAATATTTGTTGCTCTAAATGCGGGTTTCCTTGAGAAGGAATTCCTAAATACAGTGATAAGTGGGAGGAAAGTAGAACTCGATGAAAATCGGAGTGATACTGTTCCTGGCATAGAATCCTCAACGGAACATGAACAGTCCATCAAGGATGAGACTGTACCACAATCTTCGATTACACAAGGACCGCGTAGGTCGGAGAGAGTTAGAAAACAACTTGAGAGGTATAGGTTTCTGATCTCACCTCATGTAGATATCTATCTCATTGAGGATAACGAACATGCTACGTATGAGGAATCGATACAAGATATCGATTCCACTTTATGGCAAGAAGCCATTATGTCCGAAATGGATTCCATGTACACCGACCAATTTTGGACACTAATTGATGCACTAGAAGGCGTTAAGCCAATTGGTTGCAAATGGGTCTTCAAGAAGAAGACCGACATGGATGGCAACGTACTAACATATAAAGTTAGGCTTGTAGAGAAGGGGTATCGTCAACGACATGGTGTCGATTACGACGAAACTTTCTCACCTGTTGCCATGATTAAATCCATTCGGATTGTGCTTGCTATTGCTGCATATTTTGATTACGAGATATGGCAATGGACGTCAAAACCACTTTCCTTAACGGAAACCTGTTGGAGGATGTTTACATGCAACAGCCTGATGGTTTTGTCGTACCTAGACTTTCAAACAATGTTTGTAAGTTAAATCGATCCATTTATGGATTGAAGCAAGCATCACGGTCTTGGAACCAATGTTTTGATGAGATCATAAAAGAATATGATTTCATTCAAAATGAAGATGATCCTTGTGTATATAAGAAAGTTAGTGGGAGTGCACTGACATTTATTATCCTTTACGTTGATAATTTACTGCTTATTGGCAATGACATTCCCATATTAACGTCTGTGAAAGCTTGGCTTTCATTGAAATTCTCCATGAAGGATCTGGGAGTAGCAGACTTTATTCTAGGAATAAAGATCTATCGGGATAGATCTAGAAAGCTGCTTGGACTCTCCCAGAGTACGTATATTGACAAATTGTTTAAGAGATTCAACATGGATCAGTCCAAGAGGGGACTATTGCTAGTGTCACATGGCGTCACTATATCTAAAGACATGTGTCCTAAAACTCAAGATGAGAGAGACAGCATGAGTCGGATACCGTTCCCCACGCCAGTCGGATCGATCATGTATGCCATGATATGTACGCGACCTGATGTCTCATATGCTTTGAGCATGTGTAGTCACTATCAGGGTGATCCAGGTGAATGTCACTGGATGGCGGTTAAGAATATCCTTAGGTATCTTTGACGAACTAAGGATACTTTCTTAATATATGGAGATGGAGAACTTGAGGTAACTGGGTATACCGATGCAAGTTTCCAAACCGACAAAGACGACTAAAAGTCACAATCCGTGTACATATTTTGTTTGAACAACGGAGCAGTAAGCTGGAAATCTTCCAAGTAAGAGACTGTTGTCGATTCAACAACTGAAGTGGAGTATATTGTTGTAGCTGAAGCAGTAAAAGAGGAAGTTTGGAATTCCTAATTGGATTAGGAGTAGTTTCGTTAGCAGTTGAGCATGTTCCATTATATTGTGACAACAACGGGCCTATAGCACAGGCTAAAGAACCGATGTCTCATCAACGATCCAAGCATGTTCTTCGACGTTTCCATCTGATTCGTGAGATCATACATTGTGGAGATGTGAAGATCGAGAAGGTCGCATCAGAGGACAACATTGCAGATCCGCTGACGAAAAATATACCTCAGTAAAAGTCTGAGCGACATGTACATAGTTCAGGTGTTAGATGCTTGAGTGACTGGCTATAGGCCAAGTGGGAGATTGTTGGACAGTTATGACCCATAGCGCCACTATTTGTAAAAGACATTGTGGTTTTTGTACAAATTAATTATGTAGCAATGAAAATTGCCTTTTATCATTTTGTAATTTATTTCCTTGTATATATAAATGGTAAAAGTCCTTATGATTAGTTTCAGATTGAGATGATATGAGACAGTATCAATCCATAAAGGTTTAATCATTAAACATCCCTAGTCGTAGTATTATCGAGACTAGAAATCGATAATGTGAAATATACTAGTATTGCACTTGTGCACGTTATGAGGGCATAACGACATAGTTCTTATATATTTAAGTATTGGATACTTATGGAAGTGCGATATGAGGTTGTGTTTTACCGATGGTACGGAAAACAGCTTCGCTCTGGATAAACCCTGCGGAATCCCATTGGTAGTATGTCTATGTGTCTATGGGAGTCCGCTTTAGGTTAGGTGTATTTGTTCTTAACCTGAGATTTGCATCGCTTGTACTTGCGACAATCGATACAATTTAGTTTTGGTCATCCAGGACTTTAACAGGTTCTGTGTACGCCACTTCTGGGCTTATTGAGAATCGTTGTGTATTGGGTGTAATGTCAAGACAGAAGTATCACTTCAGTCATATGGAGATGATGATCACATAAGGATACAAAACTAGTACTCTAAAAGGTTGCAACCATCGGGATAATATGACTAGGTCATGATTACCCGATTAAAATAGACTAGTTGCTTGATATCCGATATGTGCGTCGTACAGGGCATACACTATTCCAGTCCCAGGCCTTGCACATGACATCTGATACTGGATCGCTTAACATAATTCTATGTACACTACGCCTAATAGAGATTGTATATTCCATTAAGAATATTTCTGGAGAATTGGGTAGGCATGGCACTGTGCTAGACGTCAACCTTGTCTCGTAAATCGGTAAAAACCTAGTACTAGGTACGTACATGTTCAAATAGTCCGACGATCGGATTTACTACCAACATATCCAGGGATCTCTTGGGTTGCTTCCTAAAGATTCATCGATGACGTATAATTCGAACTTAATTAATCTGGGATTAATTGCGGAGAGATTTTATCTGGGATAAAATACTATTTGAAGAGAGAGAATGATTAATTTGGAATTAATCGATAAAATAACATATTTGATATATTAAACGAAATTAGATTTCAACGCTGAATTAAAATTAGAATTTAGTTTGGGCAAACGAGTTGATTTAGAATTAATTCGTTAGCGATGTAAATAGTAATTTTGCTAGGCATAAATATTTAATTAAATTCGATTTAATTACGTCAGGACGAAAGTTTGTTAATTTGAAATTAGAGAACTCGAACTCGAGAGTGTTTGCAGGCCCACTCACATTTCAAATCGAGTGGGGCCCACATGTCACATCAACCATCATATCACTTGTCACTTTAAAGTAGCTTTTTGGTAATGGGTTTTGGTGAGTAAGGTGAAGGCTTGTTCAACACTCAACCTTGATGTCATGATTGACATTTACCAAACCATGTTTGGTATATCAAATATTTTGATTTTTGAAATCATTTACATAAGTTCATTTCTCTCTCTCATTGCCAAATTTGTAAGTATTTTTCTCTCCCTCACTTGTTCTTAATTTGGCCGAAACTTGGCTTGAACAAGAACCAAAATTATGGCAATTTTTGAGTGCTAGTGTAGGTATTGCATTTTTGCATGTGAAACCCGATGATGAGCCTCATTTGGAGGCACTACCTTTTAAGTCGCGGAAGTCGCGAGAAACAGACGTCGGAAGGGAAGAGTCAAGAATTTACATTTTTGTTTTAAAACTTAACCTTAGTCTAAGCCCATTAAATCACATCCAATAATAATTAAAATAATTAAAACACATGTCACGAATTAAATTAAAATTAAATTGAATTCACAAATTAAAACCAATTAAATTGAATTAAAGCTAATTAAATTAAATTAAATTGAAAAGTAATTAAACTAAATCCAATTATTAAACCTAATTAAATTAAATCAAATTAAATTTAAATTTAAATTTAAATCTAATTCCTAAATTAAATAAATTAAATTCATAATCTAAAAATGACATACCAATTAAATAAATTCTAATTCCAAAAAATAAACAAATCACTCCCATAATTTAAATAATCCCTAGTGGAGTCGCCAGACTGTGGGAAGACACAGGAGCTGGAGTGACGAATGATGTTTTAGGCTCAGGGCCTAGTTGGGAGTACGGAGTAGCCCGCGAGGGACTAAACCGGAGAATGAAGGAGTCGCCACCCGGTGTGAACCGGGACAAAGATTTAAGGCCGCACTCACCCCTCGCAAGGGAAGACCTCAAATCGTTGGGTTGAGAATGGTCTCTTACTTATGTCATTGTAATGGTATGATTTGCGCAATAAATTAATTGAATCTACTCAACAACATGCTCAAAAAACATTCTATTAAACTCACATACATGAAATTAAATCATATGACTAAGTTCGCATGCTTTAAAAATAAGTCTTTACAACGGCAAGCATATAACTTCATAAACATTCAACATTCATGCAAGTATACACGCAAATAACCACAGTGTTATTGGCATGCGATATAAGGAAGATCAAAGTAACGGTAAACATATAACTTTATAAGCACATTATGGAAGCATATTAAATAGAATCACAATAACCGCATATTGAATAGGATCAAAATAACCACAAAACGCAAAGGGATAAATAAAGAGGCAAATTCAAATGCAGAATAAAGAGATGATTAAATAAGCAATTCGAATGCAAAATGTAAAGAAGCAACTACAAAGACAATTCTAATACATAGTATGAAAAGATGAGCGAGGATTGTTGTTAAGGTTATGGCTGATGGTCAAGGGGCGTTTTCTAAGGCTGAACCTGTGAGTGGTAATGGCAATTTGGTTTGAATCGATGAGGCATGGGCTACGTGGGGTGAAAGGCTGCTGATTTCTAGATGAGGGCTTTGGTGGAGTGTGTGCTGTTTATGGAGCAAAGGGCGTGTGGAGGGTTCGTGGACGTGAAGGGCAGGTGATGTTGCTCTTGTTGGCTTCGTGGAGATAGTGGCTTTTTATTTTTTTTTTGTTTCTTTTGTTTGTAATTGCCGCCTGAGAGAGGGTGAGAGGGAGGAAGTTGATGGCTTTGTTTATGTGTGGCGGTCAGTTGGCAATTGTTGGGCCTGAAGGACGTGGGTAGGCTGTATGTAAAGGGGATTTGTGGCGCTGAAGTGCTATGTGTTGAACGTGAGTGGAAGGCGCTATAACGTGTTTAGGGCTGGTGAGGACACTGCTCGTTAACTTTGTTTATTTAGTGGGCTGATAGAAAACGTGATGGGGGTGTGAGGGTTTGTGTGGGCGAGTGGTATCGGTGTGTGTGGCAGGCTGGTAAGTGGCGTGTGTGTAGTTTTGCAAGCTGGTCAGTGCGCGCTGGACGTTGATGGGTGTTGAATGCCGTGGATGTTCATTTTTTACGTGGCTGAGAGTTGTGGTTTATTTTTTTGTGCTTATTTTGATGTGGCCGTTGTAGGCATTGCATTTTTTGCATGTGAAACCCGATGCGGAGTCTCATTTGGAGACAACTACCTTTTAAGTTGCGGAAGCCGCGAGAAATGGACATGGGAAGGAAAGAGTCAAGAATTGACTCAGAGTCGGATTAAATTCGCTGGATTAGCTTCGGTTTGACTTGTTAGCTTTCCGTTAAAAAATTATGCTTGGCCCAAAACCCCTGCAAAACACCTAACCTTGGCCCACAAACATCTAGCCCACAAACATCAAGCCCACTCACCAAGCCAACACAACACCTAACCCACCATCACTAGGCGCACACGCCCATGGCCTTTAAAACACATCCAAATTAAATCAAATATTAATTAAATTAAATAATAATTAAATAATGCAACCAAATTAAATAAAATATTAATTAATTGATATATCAAATTAAATAAACCATAAAATAAAATCATGCCTAATTAAGATAAATCAAAAATTCTAACTTCCTAATTAAACAAATTACATTCCTAACTTAAGATATTGTATCCCAAAATTAAAGAAATATCATGCCTAAATTAAATCTCTCATAACCAATTTAAAGATATTGACTTCCTAATCTAAAGCAATCTTGTCTCCAATCAATCTTTTGTTTTCCTTCTTTAACACTAAATCAAATCCCTTCCTTGTGAGACAAGGAGAAACCCTAGAACTTGTCTATATAAACAACCCAAAACCAAGCCATCCCCTTCCTTCACAATTCACAACTCACACGCCACAAGCAAACAAGCAACCCTTGACCATTCACGCATACAACAACAAAAATAATTCTCTTCATCTCCTCCCTCCATAGCCGAAAACAACAAGCCCTCAAACAACCTTGCATAGCCGAATACAGCAGCCCCATAAACCCCTAATATCACCGAAAAAAAGTAGCCCCATGAGCCCCCTCCATCACCAAAAATCACCCCCAAAACAGCAACAAAATTACCCCAAAAATAGCAGCCATATACACGCCTAAAGCAGTAGCAAAATAACTCAAAAACTGCAGCAAAACACGCCTAAAACAGCAGCAAAATAACTCCAAAAATAGCAGCAAAACACGCCTAAAATAGCAGTAAAATAACCCCAAAATAGCAGCCCAAACGCGCCTAAAACAGCAGCAAAATAACCTTAAAACTGCAGCCCAAAAACGCTAAAAACAGCAACCAAACGCAGCTGAAACTGTAGCCTGAAAATACAGATAAAACAATAGCAAAATGGAGTGAAAACAGCGACCAAAACAGCAAAACAGCAAGTTAAGATGTTGATCCAGCGAACCAGAAAAGTTGCGGAGTGATGACCGGCGTAATCACACGCGTATAACGCAAGCGCACGTATCGTTCGAGTAGTATAAAAATATCGATCCCACGAGGACTTGATTCCTACTATTGTTATTGATTATTGAATCTATTTATTTACAGGTATCTAATTATAGGGAGAATGGAATTGATTGTTTTGGTTGGTTGAATGTGGAATTGCTTAATTAAAATAAAAATAAAATAAAGAAAAGAAAATACTAAGGGAAATAACAAAAGACTCAAAAGATCTAGGGTCGTGACTCCACACAATACTGTTAAAAAGATGAATAGATTCTCTTATTTATGTGTAATAATTCAGTTTGCTAACCTGGAACACAAAATATGCAAAAGCCTCTTGCGATGGTCAGACGCAAATACCCAGTATAACCCAGTTGAACCATATTCCTATGTCAACCACATTACCCTGGATTCATTAAGTTTAAGTTCCAATTATGGCTACCCACGCCCGACAGGTATATTCCTATCCTGTAAGGAAATCTATTAAAGGGTTATCTATCCTCAAGGAAGATCGTGAGCTATTAAGTCTAAGGCTGAAACCTAAAATCCCTATGTCTAGTTCATTTTAGATTTACCACATCAATCCTTTTGGTGATCAGGCAACATGAAGCATAAAGACTAAAACTTAATAAACAACCTAAAGAATTACCCATAAAAAGAAAAATCAATTATTAATTGTGGATATTGTGTTTTATCACTTCCCTAGAATAAAAATAAAATGCTAGGGTTATGGGATCCACTTTTACTATTTATAATTTAGAAATCTCTCTTACTATAATATAGAATTAACGGTGATAGCCAACCAACCATGTAGGCGGTATTCCTTATTAAGTCAGATTTAAATGAAGTCCAACCAGCCATAAATGCGGTATTATTATTTGTCCATAAACCAGCCATATAGGCGGAAATTATCTGTCACCTAAAGACCAACCATATAGACGGTGTCACTTTATGTCAAATAAATAAAACCAGCCATTAAAGCGGTAAACCTTTTAGTTGAATTATAATTTCCATATTATAATTAAAGGAGATTAATCTAAATTAAAATAATAAAGCTTCACCCTTCCCCCAGCGGAAATTTAACTACTAAACATAAAAAGAAAGGAGAAGAAGAAGAGAACTACAACTATTACTGAAAATAAAAATGCATAAATTAAATACTTAAAATAAATACAAACAAGATGCAATCCTTAAATTCCTTACAAAAACCTAAGGAAATCAAGAGAATTACAAATGAAATGGCTTGATATTTATATAAAAACCTAAAGGCTTCCACCAATTTCTCCACCGATTGCTCCACGAATTGCTCCACCAAACACTCCACCAAACATGCCACAAGACATAGCATCAAGCATGGCACCAAACATGGCTCCAAACAGGGTATCAAACATGGCACCAAACATGCAAGCATGTTTGGTGGAAGTTTGACAATTTTTATTTTATTAATTTTATTTTATATTTTGTAAATTACTATAGTAGTTACACAAAATATACTGTATTGTTCAACAATTTCGGCCTTCCAAAATTCCGAATTCGAAAATTTTTAAATCTTCAAAGTTGTAGACCTTTGAGTCTTCATTAATCTGCAACTTGAATCAGCTTTATCGGACATCGGATGGAAACGTTATGGCGAAAATACATAAATTGTGCAAAATTGGAAATTTTGATTGCATTCGTGACGCGTATAGTAAAATTTCATTTTTGACCATTTTTCCTCCAGATTTCATCATTTTAGCCCCGAGTTGATTCCATTAAGTCCGAATATTATTTTTATCTGCAAACTAAATAAAAACACATCAAAATGTTCATAAAACTCGAGAAACTATATAAAATATTAGGTTAAATGAGTGGGAAATAGTGATATAAATATCACTCATCACACCCCCAAATCTAACATTTTGCTAGTCCACCAGCAAAACATAAAATAAAATAACATAAAAATAAAATTAACTAAGTCACTTTCGTAGGGATCATTGTTGCATTTAGTGTATGCAACAAACCTTTAAACCGCTAGGTGTCCCTAGTGGACGAGTTGTAGTCTCGTGAGGGCTTACAGCAACGATACCCACAAATGTTTAAAAAAAAGTAAAAAGATAGTAAAACTAATGCACACAAAATCAAAAAGACAAGAGAAAAGAGAATTAAGAAGCTAATGACTAATCAAATGAAACTTCTACTCCAAGTTAGTAGTTGTTTTCTTTCTTTTTAAACTACCGAATAAATAAATTATCTGATTATATTTACCATTTTCCATATACACAGCCAACAAAATATTAATCAACTCATTTTTGCCCACAACAGTCACAAGTGCAGTTGATAAGAGAGTAATATTTTTGTCCTAAAGTTCTATCAGATTTCACACCTTTTAGTCGCAATGAAATAATTTTTCTGATTTTTTCTTTCTTTTTTCTCATATATTTTTTTTTATTTATATACAATATCTTCGTCTATGTAGCGAGCTTTGGGCCGGTGGCTGCCAAACCAGTTGGCTTTAGGGCACCAGGTGTTAAGGCACCCCTACGAACTTAATTACTCAGACTTCAGATATATATACATTTTTGCAGCATCCTTGATCCATGTAAGGAGCTTTGGGCCAATGACTCCCAAACCAGTTGGTTTTAGGGCACTGGGTGTTAAAACACCCTTACAGACTTAATAACTCAGATCTCAGATGCTTTATTTTTATACATCAGAATTATTTTGTTTTACTCCATTGCTTTTCGAGATGCTTCCTCCAATTAAATTAGAGCATTGGATATTAAAAACTTTTCAAATACGCCTCATGTCCGTATGTTATTATGTATGTTGATAATACTTGTCAACTAAGCATATGAAGATCCATTTTAGTCCATTTTATGGAGAATCTACAAATTAAATAATTTAAAAGGAAATAAACAAAAATTAACTCGTTTCAAAATAGGTTTGAAATACATCTCTCACCAATTTCACTTTTTTTAGTCAAAATAAAAACACAAAAACGCAAAATATTTTTGGAAAATTTTCATTTTTTTGTATTTTTCAAAAAATTTGGACCTAAAAAATAAAAACAACAACATAATAAAAGTTTTACTAAAAATAAAAACAAGATACTAATCAACTAAATCCCTCCCCCAAACCTAAATGAGACATTGTCCCTAATGTCTTAAACAACAAAAGAAGAGTTTAGAAGATCGTACCTGGTTAGCAGAAAATCTACGAAAAGTTATCAATAAGATCTATATCCAATCTACGCTTTTTACCACGATCACTATTTGTCCAATCTAATTTGGAAAGAATGGGGTCTAGTTTTGGTTCAAAGGCTATGATTTGGTCAATTAATTCTTCGGCCATTGTCGCTGTTTGGAAGATATCATGAACTAATTTCGTGATGAACTCATGGCTCTTGGCTTCCGCAAGAAATACAAACAGAAAATCGAAAAAATGCTCAGATTTAAATAACCCAATGGGCTTCTGATGAATGTTCGTGTGCGCCCATGATGCCACTGTGAATATCTCTTCAAACGTCCCAAGCCCCACTGGTAACGCAATAAACACATCCGCAGTATTGATCATTTCTTGGATTTGTTCAAACATGCCAGATACGATGTGTTCATCTCCATTTGTTTGAATCTCCGATAAGGCATGTCTCTGCTAATGGTTTTGGAATAATCCCCAAAACATGGCTGCCACCTTCTTGCCACTGCTTTTGAAACACATCCCATTAATCCAAGATTTCCACCACCACATACTAAGTGCATATTCCGTTCAGCAATAACTCGCCCCAATTCTTTTGCGGCCTCCATATATTATGGCTTGTTCCCAATAATTAGATCCATAAAATACACAGATATGAGTAACTCGTCGCTTGGAAGTGGTTTCCATTTTTCTCTTATCTGAATTTTTATCTCGATGTGTGGAAGAGAAGAATGACGAGCTGAATTTATAGATCCTGAAAAGGGTGACTAATAATTGCACTAGTATCTGCCAAATGACAATTATTAGATGAACGTTAAAATAAATCGTGAAAAGTTAAAAAGTTTAGATCTTGTCGGCGAAAATAAAAGAAAAGGACAAAAGAAAAGCAAATCAAAGCAATAATTAAGGCAACATAATTGTGTACTCAATAAGCCACTCGCTTGGTATAAATTCATTAGAATGCGTCTCAAGAATTCATTCCTTACTCAGCCATCACTAATGAAATAGCTTTCCTCTTTGAGATCGCCAAACACTATTCCTTCTGTCTTAAAATGCTCCATTTGTGCTTTTACCTGAAAAAATAACACACAAAATGTATACACAAAATATGAAAACAAAAATTACAATAAATTGCACGGGTTGCCTCCCTGTTAGCGCTAAATTCTCTATCTTCAGCCAGACGTGACTGAAATCCATATGTTAATGAGGTTTCAGGGTCGTCTTGGATGTCCGATTAAAGACAATCCCATGAGCGTTGCTTTTGAAGGGTCTCCTCCAATGGTAAGGTAGCAAAAAGAATTTTGTACCATTCAGTGCTAGTGCCACCTTTTTATTCTTTGTTGCTCCAGTGGTTTCTGAAAAGAAAGAAAGAAAATCAGGAGGTCTTGTTTAGTGCTTGACTTGGAATGGAAGTTCCATTATGTCAAGCTTCTGGGCGATGTCTTTGATCAATACTCCCCGATACAGCGATGTTTCCCATGAATGCACTGGATCTTCAATATGGTCTGACATTTGCTCCTCCATTTGCTCTCCTCCTTGCTCCTTCTCCATATTTTCTTCACAGATGTATTCTATGATTTCCGCGCTCTGTTCTTCATCTGTCATCTGTGAAATGCATGCTCCATAATTATCTGCTTGAGGATGACAAGTTATGTCTGTCATTAGGTCTTCATCCTCTGATATAGCTGGAATGGATGATTCAGGTAGATCTTTATCAAACATCATATTGAAACATGCTCCAAGTTCTTCATTTAAAGGATTGAAAGTTTGATCCTCCTTTGTTGGCGCAGTTGGTACAAAGAGTTCAGCTTCATCCGCGTCAGAATCTGAATAATAAAAATCAAATAGAGACTTCGCTGGTTTGGGCTCCTGAACTGATACCTCTGGTTATTAATACTGCTCAGCCTCCTCCCCTTCTAAAGTGTCATTGTGATCTGATTGGTACTTGAAGGCTTCATCAGTGTCATATGAAAATGGTTCTTGAGGTATGTAGCTTTGGTTTTCTGTTAATTGTCTTATTTGATCTGTCATTCTCTGTATGGATTCTGTTTATCTCTGAATACTTTCGAGTTGATTATGGAATGTTTCAAGCATTGTATCCAACTTTTCATCTATTTTCTCGAACAAATCTTTGAGCATGTCAAACAATTGTTCTTCCTCTAATGGCTCTGTTTCTTGATGAAGATCATAGTAGTTGGGTGGTGGATAAGATGGAAAATGTGGTTCTGTGCAATGTGATGGCTCTTCATACCATGAAGAATTCTGATAGTTCTGCCACCCTGAATTATAGTTGTACTCGCAATAATCACTTGGGTGATTACTCTTACATATGCCACATCTCCACATTACGTTCTGTTGAGCAAATGCAGTATTGCTTGGTTTGGGCATCCATTGAAAGTTATTGGGCTGTACAACAGGCCTCAGAAAAACGGACTGTTGTTCCCAGATGTGGGGTGTATCTTCTTGTAAGGCTCGTAATCTTTCAATCTCCCAGTATTGTTCCATTTTTCAATCCCCTGAAAATAAAAGAAAGAAAATAATTACAAATAAAAATAAATAAAATTAGATACATGTAAATTAGATAACTTCAAAATTAATAACTCAAGAAATATAAGTCCCCGGCAACGGTGCCAAAAACTTGACCGGTGTAATCACACGCATATAACGCAAGCGCGTATATCGTTCAAGTAGCATAAAAATATCGATCCCACGAGGACTTAATTCCTACTATTGTTATTGATCATTGAATCTATTTATTTACAAGTATCTAATTATAGGGAGAATGAAATTGATTGCTTTGGTTGGTTGAATGTGGAATTGCTTAATTAAAATAAAAATAAAATAAAGAAAAGAAAATACTAAGGAAAATAACAAAAGACTCAAAAGATCTAGGGTCGTGACTGATGAGCGGAAAATATATCAATATTTACCGCCCCTTTTACTTAATATTTTGTTTAGATTTCTCGGGTTTGATGAACGTTTTGATATGTTTTATTTAATTTTGCAGATAAAATAATATCCGATTTCAATGAAATCATTTAGGATGAAATGTGGGTCAATTAAGGGCAATTATTGGACTTGATATATTAATTTTGGAGATTGGAAACTTAAAAGGGCGTTTTGACGAAGTGTAGTTTTGGAAATTCCAGTTTTACTCATCTGTCGTATTTTGGGCATAACTTTTTACTCAGATATCGGATTGAGCTGATTCAAGTGCCAGATTAAAGAAGAATAAATGATCTACAACGTGGATAGAGAAAATATTTTCGAATTCTGAAGATTGCATGACCGAAAGTGATGAACCATCCAGAAGTGTGTGGTGTGTAATTATTAAAGTCATTATCAATCATTTTCAAAGCAAAATATAAATTAATAAATAATTAATAAAAATTATCAAATCACCACCAAACATGATAAGCAATTAGTGGAGCAATTATGGATTTGGTGGAGTAATTAGTGGAGAAATTAATAATGGATTTGGTGGAGAATTTGATGGATGATTTGATGGAGGAAAATTTTGCCTATAAATACCAAGTCATTTCATTTATAAAATTCATACTTTCTTCTTTGAAATTCTTAATGAATAAATAAGAAGATTGTATCTTGTTTATTTATTTACAGCTTTCAGTAATTAATTTCCGCTTTCGCACTTTCTTTTATTTACTTTTCAGTTTTTACTTTCCGCAATTTACTTTTACGCACAAACAATTTCTTTATTTACTTTTGCAGTTTTTATTTTTCAAGTAATGAGGAGGTAATTCTCCTTTACTCGGGTGAAAGTTAAAGCTTTTATTATTACTATTTAGATTAATCTCCCTTAAATATAATATATAAGCTATTTAAAACTTGACTTAATGAGGATACCGCTATATTGGCCGGTAGGTAATTAATTATAAATTGGTTTTAACCTGACTAAATATGGATACCTCCGGGTTGGTCGGTTGGTAATTAATTATTAATTTGACTTAATCAGGATACCGCCTATATGGCTGGTTGGTAATTATCACGCAAAGTTAATATATTATATTAAGGGAGATATCTAAAATAGTAGTAATAAAAGTTAATCCTCTAACCCCAGCATTTTCTTTTATTGTGCTTTTATTTTATTTAATTTCAGCAATTTACTTTTCAACAATTTACTTTTCAGCAATTTACATTCAGTAATTTACTTTTATTTTTTTTACTTTTTACTTTTTACTTTTTTACTTTTACTTTATTTACTTTTCAGCAATTTACTTTTTAGCTTTTATTTTTTACTTTTTACTTTTACTTTTTACTTTTACTTTATTTACTTTTCCGCAATTTACTTTTCAGTATTTAATTTTTAGCAATTTACTTTATGTCTTGTATTTTATTTAAATTTTTACTACCCGTAAATATGTGTCGTAACTAAACCAGTTATCTAGGGTTGTGATGAAATCCAGTATCACCGGTTTATAAGGGGTTAAATTATAGTTTGGGTAATATAAAGGTTTATTTATTGAGTCTTAATCTTAATGCTTTTTATTAACTGGCCATTAATAAAATTGAACTGGTAAACTTAAAATGAACTTGGAAAAGGGATTTTAGGTTAAAGACCTTAGACTCAATAGCCATCGATCTTCATTGAGGATAGATAACCCTTTAATAGATTTCCTTACAGGATAGGAATATATCTGTCGGGCAGGGGTAGCCATAATTGGAACTTAAACTTAATGAATCCAGGTAATTTGGTTGACATAGACCTACGGTTCAATTGGGTTATACTAGGTATTTGTAATCGACCATCGAAAGAGGCTATCACATAATTTAGTGTTCCAGGTTAATAAATCAATATATTACCCAACTATAAGATAACCACTTCATTTTTTAAAAAGATATTGGAAGGATTCACAACCCTAGATAGTTTAAAATTTTGAATTATCTTAAATTTACTTTCACGCCATTTTACTTGTTTTTAATTTTTAAGTCAACATTCCAATCAAAAAAATCAATTTGTTAGTTACTAGTAATCATTTGGCCCCATTAAAATTAATAGAATAGGTATTAAGTCCTCGTGGGATTGATACTTTTTATACTACTTGAACGATACGTGCGCTTGTATTATACGCGTGTGATTACGCACCGGTCAAGTTTTTGGCGCCGTTGTCGGGGACTTAGTTATCTTTTACTATTAGATTTTGGGTTAGATACGTTACTTGTGTCTAATTTTTTTCTTTTTATTTATTATTTCCGTTTTCTTGTATTTGAGGCTCTCAAACACTACATGAGACGAACCAGAAGCTTTAAAATCCGACCGCTCGACCCTGAGATTGAAAGAACCATCAGATAGTTGCGAAGGGAAATGCGAGAAGGCCAAGAAGCAATCGTTAACATGGAACCTGAACCTTTGGAGGTTGCACCACCAATTCCCATTCGAGACAGAACCATTCCGGTGGTTGAAGGCTTCATTTCCTGTATTGTACTTCCTCCCTTACCAGCAAATGCATGTGACATCAAAACATGCATCCAGATGATTCAGCAGTCAGTACAATTTAGAGGAAATGCAACTGAAGATCCTAATGCCCACATCAGCAACTTCCTGGAAGTTTGCGGCACTTTCAATTACAACCAAGGAGTTGAGGAAGCAATGAGACTGTGGGTTTTTCCATATTCCCTGAAAGACAGAGCTAAGGCCTGGCTACATTCACTACCAGCAGGTTCCATCAGGACATGGAACAATCTAGCAACCAAATTCCTTGCAAAGTACTTTCCACCAGCCAAAACTGTAAAGTTGAGGAATGATATCTCTTTTTCGTGCAGCAAGATTCGGAATCCCTCTGCGAAGCTTGGGAAAGATTAAAGGATTTCCTTCGGAAATGTCCTCACCATGAAATTACAAAATGGCTTCAAGTCCAAACTTTCTATAATGGACTTTCTGGACTTTTGAGAACCACAATTGATGCTGCTGCTTGAGGAGCACTAATGGCAAAATGAGAAGATCAAGCCTGGGACCTAATTGAAGAAATGCCAACAACAACTCCTTGTGGCCAACAGAAAGGAGCATGATCCAGAGAATTGTAGGAATTTACGAAGTTGGAGCAAACACAGCAGTCAGTGCCAAGCTGGATCAGATTTGTTAATTCATGGAGACTCTCAGCACATAAAGCAATATTGGAGCTACTTGTTCACCATATGGAGGAACAACAGAGCCAAACCAACCTAAAGAGACGGTGAATTATGTCAACAATTTCAACATACAGAGGAACAATCCATATTCCAACACCTACAACCCTGGGTGGAGGAATCATCCCAACTTTTCATGGAGTAATAATTCAGGGCAGAAGAACAATCCACCACCTGGATTTCAACAACAGAACTATCCATCACCTGGATTCCAACAACAGAACAAAGGCCATTAGCATGAAAAAGAACCAGTAATGGCAGAAGTGCTAGCTCAGTTGAAAAGGTATGAAGCCATGATTCAGAACCAATCAGCTTCCATCAAAGCACTGGAGAATCAAATTGGTCAACTGGCCAATGCTCAGAGTTACAGACCGCCAGGAAATCTTCCCAGCAACACAGAACCAAATCCAAGGAACATGAGGAATGAGCAATGTCATGCCATCATGTTAAAGAGCGGTACAGAAATCAACAAAGATGCTGGAGTCAAAACAACTATTAAGGAAGTTCCAAAAGAAGCAGAGCAACAGAAGGAGGAAAAAGAACCAGAACAGATCACTCCACCTCCACATTTTCCTCAACGTCTTCAGAAAAATAAACTGGACAAGCAATTTACTCGTTTCTTGGAAGTGTTCAAAAAGCTGCACATCAACATCCCATTTGCAGAAGACTTGGAACAAATGCCCAGCTATGCCAAATTCATGAAAGACATCCTGTCACGAAAGCGGAGATTGGGAGATTACGAGACAGTAGCATTATAAGAAGAATGCAGCGCTATCATCCAGAGGAAGCTTCCCCCAAAGTTGAAAGACCCTGGCAGTTTTACCATTCCTTGCATCATAGGAGAACATAAATTTGGTAAGGCTTTGTGTGATTTAGGTGCGAGTGTTAACTTGATGCCATTTTCTATTTTCAGGAAATTACAAATTGGAGAAACAATGCCTACCTCAGTTTCTCTACAGCTTACTGATAGAACACTCGTATTTCTGAGAAGTGTAGTTGAAGATGTGCTGGTCAAAGTTGACAAATTCATTTTCCCAGTTGATTTTATTTCCTTGATATGGAGGAAGACGCAGATGTGCCGATAATCCTTGGGAGACCATTCTTGGCTACAGGTCGAACCATCATTGTTGTACAAAAAGAAGAACTAACCATGAGGGTACAGGACCAAGAAGTAACATTCAATGTTTTCAAGGCCATGAATTTCCCAGATGATGAAATGAAGGAGGAATTTTTCAGACTTGACGTGATACACAGTACCATCCATAACCCTGATGCAAAACAAATTTCTACTAACAAACTTAAAACATGTCAATTGCCTATGGATCTTGAAGATAAAGTATTTTATGCACTGAAAAAGCCAATTCTTACTCTACAAAAAACAGAAGAGAAACAGTTCCACCAGTTCAAGGAATTGGAGGAATTTCACTTTCAGCCTTTTGAGAATGCCAAATTGTATAAAGAGAAGGCCAGGAAAAGACATGATGAAAAGTTAGTGCGCATACAACTAGAACCAGGGCAGAAGGTACTGTTAAACAAATCAAGGTTGAAACTCTTCCCATGGAAGCCAAAATCACGGTGGTCAGGTCCATTCCTAATCACCAAGGTTTTACCAGACAAAGCCGTTGAGATATATGATCCCGAATCCCACAAAACATTCAAGGTTAAAAATAAGCGTGTCAAGCATTATTGGGGAGAATCATTTGAGTGACAAAAAGAAAGTGTCGCACTTTCAGATCCAGCTTAACAATCGGGAAGTCACGTGTAGCTGATGACATTAAATTTAGCGCTAGTAGGGAGGCAACCCATGTAATTTGTTATAATTTTTATTTTCATATTTTGTGTATACATGTTGTAGAGTTTTTAATTTTATGTGTTATTTTTGTAGGGAAAAGCACAAACGGAGCATTTTAAGGAAGAAGGAATAGTGTTTGGCAATCACGGAGACGAGTGCTAATGTATTAGTGGTGGCTGAGTAAGGAATGGATTCTTGAGATGCATCTTAATGGATTTATATACCAAACGAGTGGCGTATTATGTACATAATTCTGTTGCCTTAATAATTGCTTTGATTTACTTTTTTTTTGTACTTTTCTTTATTTTCGCCGACAAGATTTAAACTTTTTGACTTTTCACCATTTATTTTAATGTTCTTCTAATAATTGTCATTTGGCAGATACTAGTGCAATTATTACTCACCCTTTTTAGGATCTATAAATCCAGCTTGTCAGACTTCTCTTCTACACGTCGAGATAAAAATTTAGATAAGAGAAAAATGGAAACAACTTCCAAGAGACGAGTTACTCTTATCTGTGTGTTTTGTGGATCTAATTCTGGGAGCAAGCCAGAATATATGGAGGCCATAAAGGAATTGGGGAGAGTTATTGCTGAACGCAACATGCACTTAGTATATGGTGGTGGCAATCTTGGATTAATGGGATGTGTTTCAAAAGCCATGCAAGAACGTGGCAGCCATGTTTTGAGGATCATTCCAAAACCATTAGCAGAGACATGCCTCATCGGAGATTCAAACGGAGAGGAATGCATTATCCTAGACATGTCTGAACAACTCATTGAAATGGTCAATCACGCTGACGCCTTCATTGCTTTACCTGGCGGGCTAGGCATGTTGGTGGAAATATTCACAGTAGAATCTTGGGCAAATTAGAACATCCACCAGAAACCCATTGGATACCTTAATGTGGATGGATTTTTCGATTTTCTTTTCGTATTTCTTGCAGATGCTAACAGACTTGGGCTCATCTCGAAACCGATAAAGGATATATTCTTAATTGCAAGAAAAGCCGAAGAATTGATTGACCAAATCCTAGCATTTGAACCAAAAATCGACCCCATTCTTTCCAAATTGAATTGGTCAGATAGCGATCATGGAAAGAAGCGCAAATTGGCCATAGATCTTAATCGGTAATTTTTCATAGTATTTCTGCTAACCAGGTATTATCCTCTAAACTCTTCCTCTTCTGTTTAAGACATTGGGGACAATGTCTCATTTAGGTTTGGGGGAGGGAATTATTTGATTAGTATCTTGTTTTTAGTTTGTGTGTTGTTTTTATTTTTAGTCCACAATTTTTTCGAAAAATACAAAAAAAATTGAAAAATTTTCAAAAAAATTACAAAAATATTTTGCATTTTTTTTTGTGTTTTTATGCTGACTAAAAGGTGGAATTGGTGAGAGATAACTGTGTAAGGAGTTTCCATTCCTGAGACGTATCTCAAACCTATTTTGAAATGAGTTAATTTTTATTTATATCATTTTAAATTATTTAATTTGTAGATTCTCCATAAAACTGACTAAAATGGATCTTCATATGCTCAGTTGGCAGGTATTATCAACATGAATAGTAATATACAGACATGAGTTGTAATTGAAAAGATTGTAATATTCAGTGCTCTAGTTTATTTGGAAGAAGTATCTCAAAAAAGTGATGGAGTAAAAATAAAAAAATCTGAGATCCGAGTTATTAAGTCTGTAAGGGTTTTTTAACACCTAGTGCCCTAAAACCAACTGGTTTGGGAGTCACTAGCCCAAAGCTCGCTACATGGATCGAAGATGCTGTAAAAATATATATATCTAAAGTCTGAGTAATTAAGTCCGTAGGGGTGTCTTAACACCTGGTGTCCTAAAGCCAACTGGTTTGTGAGCCACCGACCCAAAGCTCGCTACATAGAAGAAAGGTATTGTATATAAATAAATAAAAAAAATCAGAAAAAAAATCAGAAAAATTATTCCATTGCTGCAAAAATATGTGAATTCTGATAAAACTTTAGGACAAAAATATTACTCTCTTATCAATTACACTTGTGACTGTTGTGGGAAAAAATGAGTTGAATAATACTTTGTTGGCTATATATATGGAGAATGTGTTGGGGTGTATGCCCTAGAGCTACATATGATGTAAACGGTTTCATGTCTTTTTGAAATAAAAGGATGCATTATTCATTTATCAAATTGTTTGTTTAATTTTCGCATATTATATATCTTCATAAATACCATAGATTACTTATGTACCTTCAGACTTGGTGCATGAGTGTCATGCACCAGAGGATTCAAGTCTGAAGTTAGTAATCTTAAATAGTCTATAGATAGCAAACAAATCGGGTACTTTGTTTGTGGTTTATCTATAGCTGCGGTCCATTCTATATTTGGATGGCGATCTTAATCCGGATCGTCCATGTAGAGACATGAGAATGGAGGCACCTTATATGATGTGATCATGTAGGACTGGACCCAGATAGAAATGACATTCTTATAATATCCTTAAACATAGAAAGTCATTTCAATCTACTTGATGGTCATATATGGATTGATCTTAATCCTAAGTGTACTACGAACTCCTGCATGGCGGGATATGTCCTTTGATTTACAAAGGTGAGGTTGGTGTAGCAATCCCAACCAATAACTACGTACTTTGGGGGGCATAGTCTGTTATGTAGCTGGGAACGTTTTACATAGACATGGAATTCACTCATTCTTACGAGAAGTAGATGAATATCTCTCTTAAGGGTTGATTCGGTACTTGAACGATTAGAGCGCTCAAGTCTTTCTATTACGAATAGAAAGATTAATATTCATAACAGTTATGAATAAATTGTTCATTAGAGAATCAATGGTACTTAAGGTAAAAATAATTAGAGGGGTATAACAGACATTATGACCCGGCTCTAATTACGGGATATTCGTGAAGGATCGATTCATATGCAATGACTATATCGGTGGACACCGACTTGGTTCGGCTTAACATTTCATCTACGGCAACGAGAGTGCAACTTCGGGTTTTTAGTGGAATAACCCGGAGTTAATAATTCAGAATATTTAATTAAGAGATTAATTAATATTTCGAGATTATTGGAGCTCAGAGCCATAGGTCCACTTGGTCCCCGTGCTAGCTCGATTTACTTTAGCAGAGTTAATATAATTGGATGGTCCAATTATATACTCACAAAGAATAAATATTATTAAAATGGTTAATAACATTTAATTATATCACACGTGAGACTTTATATTAAAAGTTAATATAAAGTATTAATAATTATATAGGATAATTATTAAATTAGAACATTAAATTATATATGATATAATTTAATAAGGCTAAGAATTATTACCAAGGTATGATTCCTTATTGGATAAGGAATAGGATTTGTTTGTTTGAGAAACAAAATCAAATCCAACTTCCCCATGTGGTCGAATTTGATACTTAATATAGGGATAGATTTTGTTTGTTTATGAAACAAAATCAAATCCAAATCCCCCCCCCCCCTTGGACGAATTTTACATGTTCTATAAGGAATAGGATTTGTTTGTTTTGGAAGCAAAATAAAACAAGGATTCCTAACCCCCCCTCCCCCCTTTGGCCAAATTTCAAGAGTAATGGGAGACTAGTGGTTGATTTGTTTAATGAAACAAATTAACCATAAATATAAAAGGAAAATTATGATTTAATTTTCAGATCTAAGTCATTAGAAACCCTAGCCTCCATCTCTTCTTCAAGCTCTCAAGAGTTGAGAATTTTCTTGAAGAACCTGAAATTAATTCGGTGTGTGAGATTATTCTCTAAACGGTTTAGAGATTAATTTGTGAGTGTAGCCCACACTACCCTCCGTAAGTGTCGAGACATAGTACGAAAGACCTTGTGAAGTTGAATAACCCTTCTCCATCTTCTTCTCCATTCACGGCAGTGGGACACAATATCCCACTGCAGTTTGCGCATATTGAGGGTTTCCTGAGGCTCGATTTTGTTTGGTTTTTCATTCGGGTTTTTGGGAAACACTTTTAGGGAATTTTAGGGCTGTGTTAGGATTGATTTTTGGAGAAAAATCAGATCTGAAAACTCACTGCAGTTCACGCAAATCAGACCTGAAATTCAAGTGCAGTTCACGTGTATAACGGGTCCAAAACAGTCCGCTAATTCACTGCAGTTTAAGGGGCTGTTCGGGGACTGTTTCGGGGCTATTCCGGGGCTGAAATTTTGTCCAAACATCAGTGAAATCACTGGTGACATTCGGCCATAGCAAGGGAAGAGCAGAAAAATTTTTCAAGTTCGGTTCGTGAGCCTCACCGCTTCCGCTGCGCGAGGGAAGGCGTTCCCTACAATTGGCATCAAGAGCGAGGTTGAAAAGTCCTCCTAACCCTTCACTTTATTATTTAAAGTTTCTTTTTAACATGTTTATATGAGTTATAAATATGATATGCATGTTTAGATGAGTGGGCACATTATTAAGTTCATATGATGAATGGTTTTAATATTTCATGTGATGAATGGATTTTGCATTGGTCGTAAATTTTTATGGCTCTTATTTTTGTAGTTGATTTTGTTTTTGGGTTGTAAGGCCATAAGGCCATTGTTTATATTCATTTTAATTTTAGTTTTCAATGTAAAATTTCAATTCTTTGTAATATGGAGCACCGAAGTCGCAAAGGAGCCAATACCGAAGGCCAAGGAATGCCTTGGTAAATCTTATGTACTAATTAGATTAGTATAGGAAAAATAAGAGCCCGGTCAATGCAAAATAATTTTTATGTTATATGTATGTTTATTTCGAATTGTTTGAATAACATGTCATATAGCCTAGGGTGCCCACTCGTGCATTTTACTTGCCATAACATGTCATAGATGCATTATCATTATAGACATAAAATTATGATTTTATGTAATTTAAAATGTTTAAGTTAGAAAATGATATGCATTAAAAAATCATTAATTAGATTAATGGGATTAAACGTCTAAAAACTTGAATTCTAATATATTGGACTTAATTGGGGCATAATAAATTCCATTGGTATATAGGATGGAAACCCTGATATAAATTCCATAGCCGATTCCGTATGGATGAAAATGTGGTCTGCACTCGGGATACAATTCCACGTACCATTGGAATTTATGACGCACTAAGATTAATTAAAATGTTTAATTAAAATTTTGACCATTTAGAATTCCATGTTTTTAGATTTTTAAGTGCCTAGTATTTTAAGAGTTAAAATATTGTAGCTCACTTATACCACTCTAATTAAATTAGTTTAACAGAGTAAAACTGTTAGTAGAGACTAATAAGAAATTAGTGACACAATTTTAATAGTTAAAATTGATTAGCTCACTTATGACAAACTAGTGTAAATATATTATGCTTTAGCCGCCATAAGTTTATCCACACTAGTTAGGATAAAATATTAGATATTTTAGATAGAAACCTTAAGTTTAAAATAGTGAGTGGGAGAGGGATATACGACAGTGCATCCCGCGATCTCCGTTGTTAGTCCAAAAATGTGAGATTCAAAAGGCACCTCGAGACGGCTTTGTTTTCGTCCCCCTACGGATGGTGTCCATTTTGGGTCAATATCAAGTTTGGGTTCCAAAAGGATAGAGATTCTAGATGTATCTTGTGAATTGACCTACCATACGGCGGCACTTCACTCGTTAAGTCAAAGAATCCCGAAACGGCGGGTTACACTCACAAAGGAATAATTAACTGTTAATGAAATTCCTTGATCAAATAAAACAGTTGTTGTTTAATATAGGAATAAGAGTTATTCCCGCATATATTAAAATAGTTGAGATTGTCTCAATCTATCATGCGAGTACTTGACCTACCCTACATCGGCACTTACTTGTGGGATGATAGATCTTCGTGGCATAGTAATTCTTTTAGGTTTCTTATTCATTATTCATGGTTCATGCATCATGTTTAATTTTATGCCAAAATTCTTTAATGATTTTAATATGCGATGAATTAATGTTAAATGCATGTTTATTTTATTTTCAGCCATGGTTTCTCCAATTATTTCCATTCTCTCAAATGATAAATTCACCGGAGAAAACTATGTTAAGTGGAAAAGTAACATGAACGCTATCCTGGTCTGTGAAGACCTTAAGTTTTTCCTGACGAAGGAACGTCCTCCCGAGCCGGCCAGAAATGCTGGCCAAGCTATGCGCGATACCTACCTGAATTGGGTCGCAGCAAATGAGAAAGCCCGCTGCTACTTGCTAGCAGGGATGTCTGAGGTTCTTGTTGCAAAGCATGAACCTATGGCTCTAGCATCACAGATGATGGAGTCATTACAGGGCATGTTTTGGCAGCCTTCGGAGCGTCAACGCCATGAGGCCATGGTCTCAGCGATGACTGCTAGGATGAAGGATGGGACATCAGTCCGAGAGCACATCTTAAGGATGATGACTTATCTCAATACTGCTGAAACCCATGGAGCTCGTATTGACGAGCGTAGCCAGGTGACCATGATTATGGAAACTCTTCCGAAGAGTTTCCTTCAGTTTAAAAGCAACTATGTTATGAACAAGTTGACTTTTACTTTGACCCAACTGCTAAATGAGCTCACCCATTACGAGTCTATACTGGTGGATCCTCGTAAGTCCAGTACGGAGGCAAATGTTGCCGAGTCTTCCAAATCTGCAAAGAAGAAGAAGAAATGCACTGGAAATGCTAAAGGTAAGCCCATGAAAAAGAAGAACAAGAAAGGCTCCAAGGATACCAAGCCCAAGGGAAAATGTTTCCACTGCGACAAGAATGGGCATTGGAAAATGAATTGTCCTAAATACCTTGCTGAGCTAAAGGAGAAAAAGGAAACAGGTAAATATGATTTACTCGTTATTGTATCTCTATTAGTGGAGGATGATAAATCCGCTTGGATTATTGATTCCGGGGCCACTAACCATGTTTGTTCTTCTTTACAGCTACTTGATTCATGGAGGGACCTTGCTGAAGGTGATTACACCATGAGAGTCAGGACAGGGGATGCCGTTTCAGCAAAAACAGTGGGAGTTTCCAGTTTAAATTTTATTAATAATAGTTATTTAAGTTTGAACAATGTGTTGTTCATTCATGGTTTCCGCAGGAATTTGATTTCTGTTTCTAGAGTTATGGATGATGGTTATTCAATTTCTTTTAATAGCAATTCGGTTATTATTGGTAGAAATGGATTAAATATATGCACTGGAAACTCAGAAAATAACTTCTATGTGTTAAGACCATTAACACATAAGTCACTGCTCAACACTGAAATGTTTAAGGTTGAAAAACCTAAAAAAACGACAAAAGATTTCTCACGATGACACATATCTATGGCATCTTAGACTTAAAGGACAGAGCCTTAAACCAGTTAAAGCTCGGGACTTTACCAGTTTGTGAATCTTGTTTACAAGGAAAAATGACCAAGAGACCTTTTACAGGAAATGGTATAAGAGCCAGTCAACCACTAGAGCTGATACATTCGGACCTTTGCGGACCGATGAATGTAAAAGCCCGAGGTGGTTATGAATATTTCGTCACATTCATTAACGATTATTCAAGATATGGGTATGTCTACCTAATGCATCACAAATCAGATACCTTTGAAAATTTCAAAGAGTATCGTGATGAGGTTGAGAACCAATTAGGTAAGACAATCAAAACTCTATGATCAGATCGTGGAGGGGAATATCTCGACAGAGACTTCGAGGAATTCTTAGTTGAGCATGGGATAGTATCCCAACTCACAGCACCTGGAACACCACAATAAAATGGTGTTGTAGAAAGGAGAAATCGAACCCTACTAGACATGATGAGATCTATGTTTAGTTATAGCTCACTACCTAGTTCATTCTGGGGATATGCACTGCAAACCGCTATGTATATCCTTAATGTGGTTCCATCTAAGTCTGTTCCTAAAACTCTATTAGAGTTGTGGAATGGTCGTAAAGCTAGTTTACGACATTTTCGCATATATGGGTGTCCAGCACATGTGCTGAAGAATAAGACTACGAAATTGGAACCACGTTCTCAGGTATGCTTATTTGTAGGCTACCCGAAGGAGACTAGGGGTGGATTCTTCTACAGTCCTGATTGATAACAAAGTATTTGTATCGACAAATGATACGTTTCTAGAAGAGGACTATATGAGGGAGTTCAAACCTCGTAGTAAAATGTTACTCGAGGAGTTACTTACTGGTTCGACCAGCGCGCCATCGTCAACGCAAGTTGACAAATACATAGCACCTTCGACATCTGATAGTCAGATACTTCCAAGTCAGAATGATCTACCACCTAGACGCAGTAGGATGGTTGTACGACAACCTGATCGCTACTTAGGGATTGGAGAGGCACATGTTGTCGCCTCCAATGATGGTATAGTTGATCCATTGACCTACAGTAGTGCAATGGATGATCCTGACAAAGAAGAATGGCTCAAAGCCATGAACCTGGAGATGGAGTCCATGTACTCCAACTCAGTCTGGGAGCTTGTAGACCAACCTGATGGAGTAAAACCCATAGGTTGCAAGTGGATCTACAAGAGGAATAGGGGATCAGATGGGAAGGTACAGACCTTCAAAGCTAAACTAGTGGCCAAGGGTTATACCCAGAAAGAGGGAGTTGACTATGAGGAAACTTTCTCGCCAGTAGCTATGCTAAAATCCATATGTACTCTTCTATCCATAGCCGCATATTATGACTATGAAATCTGGCAAATGAACGTCAAGACTGCATTATTGAATGGCAATCTTGATGAAAGTATCTATATAATACAACCAGAAGGGTTCATTGCCCAAGGTCAAGAGTAAAAAGTTTACAAACTGCAAAGGTCCATTTATGGACTAAAGCAGACATCTCAATCTTGGAACATAAGATTTGATACAACGATCAAGTCCTATGATTTTGAGCAAAATGTTGATGAGTCTTGTGTATACAAGCGCGTCATTGACGGGAAGGCAGTTTTTATTGTCTTATACGTTGATGACATCTTACTCATTAGGAATGATGTAAGGATATTATCAACCGTAAAAACTTGGCTAGCTAAGCAATTCCAAATGAAAGATTTGGGAGAGGCGAGTTATGTTCTTGGGATCCAGATACTTCGAGATCGAAAGAAACGACTGTTAGCTATTTCTCAGACATCCTACATCGACAAGATTCTTGTGCGATTCGGGATGCAGAATTCCAAGAAAGGCAATCTGCCTTACCGGCATGGAATTCATTTGTCGAAGGAACAGTCCCCTAAGACACCTCAGGGTATTGAGGAAATGATACATATCCCATATGCCTCAGCAGTTGTAAGTCTCATGTATGTCATGTTATGCACGAGACCAGACATCTGTTTTACAGTGGGAGTAATTAGTAGGTTTCAGTCAAATCCAGGATTAGATCACTGGGTGGCTGTGAAACACATTCTCAAATATCTTAAGAGAACGAGAGATTATATGCTACTGTATTCTGGAGAGGATATGATCCTAAAAGGATATACAGACTCTGATTTTCAGACAGATGTCGATTCCAGGAAATCAACATCTGGATCAGTGTTCACCCTAGATGGTGGGTCTATTGTATGGCGGAGCATAAAGCAATCTTGCATTGCCGACTCCACCATGGAGGCTGAATATGTAGCAGCTTGTGAAGCAGCTAAAGAAGCAGTCTGGCTCCGTAAATTCTTGGGAGATCTGGAAGTTGTTCCGGACATGGATAAGCCACTCACCATCTATTGCGATAATAGTGGAGCAGTGGCGAACTCCAAAGAGCCAAAAATCCACAAGAGGGGAAAATATATTGAAAGGAAATATCATCTCATCAGGGAGATAGTGCAGAGAGGGGACATTAGCGTCACAAAGATTGCATCCGCAGAGAACCTTGCTGATCCGTTTACAAAGACCTTGCTGACTAAAGTGTTTGAGGGTCACCTAGATGGTCTAGGATTACGTGACATGTCCCATTTACTCTAGTGCAAGTGTGAGATTGTTGGGATGTATGCCCTAGAGCTACATATGATGTAAATGGTTTCATGACTTTTTGAAATAAAAGGATGCATTATTCATTTATCAAATTGTTTGTTTAATTTTCACATGTTATATATCTTCATAAATACCATAGATTACTTATGTACCTTCAGACTTGGTGCATGAGTGTCATGCACCAGAGGATTCAAGTCTGAAGTTAGTAATCTTAAATAGTCTATATAGAGCAAGCAAGCCAGGTACTTTGTTTGTGGTTTATCTATAGCTGCAGTCCATTCTATATTTGGATGGCGATCTTAATCCGGATCGTCCATGTAGAGACATGAGAATGGAGGCACCTTATATGATGTGATCATGTAGGACTGGACCCAGATAGAAATGACATTCTTATAATATCCGTTAAACATAGAAATTCATTTCAATCTACTTGATGGTCATATATGGATTGATCTTAATCCTGAGTGTACTACAAACTCCTGCATGGCGGGATATGTCATTTGATTTACAAAGGTGAGGTTGGTGTAGCAATCCCAACCAATAACTACGTACTTTGAGGGCATAGCCTGTTATGTAGCTGGGAACGTTTTACATAGACATGGAATTCACTCCTTCTTACGAGAAGTAGATGAATATCTTTCATAAGAGTTGATTCGGTACTTGAACTCAAAATCCCACTGCAGTTTACGCATATTGAGGGTTTCCTGAGGCTCGATTTTGTTTGGTTTTTCATTCGGGTTTTTGGGAAACACTTTTAGGGAATTTTAAGGCTGTGTTATGATTGATTTTTGGAGAAAAATCAGATCTGAAAAACTCACTGCAGTTCATGCAAATCAGACCTGAAATTCAAGTACAATTCACGCGTGTAACGGGTCTAAAACAGTCCGCTAATTCACTGCAGTTTATGGGGCTGTTCGGGGACTGGTTCGGGGCTATTCCGAGGCTGAAATTTTGTCCAAAACATCAGTGAAATTACTGGTGACATTCGGCCATAGCAAGGGAAGAGCAAAAAAATTTTCAACTTCAGTTCGTGAGCCTCACCGCTTCCGCTGTGCGAGGGAAGGCGTTCCCTACAGAATGGTAAATAAATTCGGAGAATTTACTTATACAGTAATTTTGAATGAAATAAAACAACTAGTAACTTGGAGTAGAAGTTTCACCTAATTAGTCACTAACTTTTTTATTATCTTTTCTCTTGCCTTTTTGTTTTTGTGTGCATTAGTTTTACTACCTTTTTACTTTTGCAAAATGTTTGTGGGTGTCATTGCTGTAAATCCTCATGAGACTACAACTCGTCTACTAGGGACACCTAGGGGTTTAAAGGCTTGTTGCATACGCTAAATGCAACCGTGATCCCTACGAAAGTGGCTTAGTTTAATTTTATTTTTATTTTGTTGTTTTGCTCGAGGACTAGCAAAATGTTAGGTTTGGGGGTGTGATGAGTGGAAAATATATCAATAATTACCGCCCATTTTACTTAATATTTTGTTTAGTTTCTCGGGTTTGATGAACGTTTTGATATGTTTTATTTAATTTTGCAGATAAAATAATATCTGATTTCAATGAAATCATTTAGGACGAAATGTGGGTCAATTAAGGGCAATTATTGGACTTGATATATTAAATTTTGGAGATTAGAAACTTGAAAGGGCGTTTTGACGAAGTGCAATTTTGGAAATTCTAGTTTTGCGCATCTGTCGTATATTGGGCATATCGTTTTACTCATATATCGGATTGAGCTGATTCAAGTGCTAGATTAAAGAAGACTTAAAGATCTACAAGAGAAAATATTTTCGAATTCTGAAGATTTCATGACCGAAATTGATGAACCATCCAGAAGTGTGTGGTGTGTAATTATTAAAGTCATTATCAATCATTTTTAAAGTAAAATATAAATTAATAAATAATTAATAAAAATTATCAAATCACCACCAAACATGATAAGCAATTAGTGGAGAAATTATGGATTTGGTGGAGTAATCAGTGGAGAATTTAATAATGGATTTGGGGGAGAATTTGATGGATGATTTGATTGAGGCAAAATTTTGCCTATAAATACCAAGTCATTTCATTTGTAAAATTCATACTTTCTTCTTTGAAATTCTTATTGAATAAATAAGAAGATTGTATCTTGTTTATTTATTTATAGCTTTCAGTAATTAATTTCTGCTTTCACACTTTCTTTTCTTTACTTTTCAGTTTTTACTTTCCGCAATTTACTTTTACACACAAACATTTTCTTTATTTACTTTTGCAGTTTTTATTTTTCAAGTAATGAGGAGGTAATTCTCCTTTGCTGGGGTGAAAGTTAAAGCTTTTATTATTACTATTTAGATTAATCTCCCACAAATATAATAAATAAGCTATTTAAAACTTGACTTAATGAGGATACCGCTATATTGGCCGGTAGGTAATTAATTATAAATTGGTTTTAACCTGACTAAATATGGATACCGCCGGGTTGGTCGGTTGGTAATTAATTATTAATTGGACTTAATCAGGATACCACCTATATGGCTGGTTGTTAATTATCACGCAAAGTTAATATATTATATTAAGGGAGATATCTAAAATAGTAGTAATAAAAGTTAATCCTCTAACCCCAGCATTTTCTTTTATTGTACTTTTATTTTATTTAATTTCAGCAATTTACTTTTCATCAATTTACTTTTCAGCAATTTACATTCAGTAATTTACTTTTATTTTTTTTACTTTTTACTTTTTTACTTTTACTTTTTACTTTTACTTTATTTACTTTTCAGCAATTTACTTTCAGTAATTTACTTTTATTTTTTACTTTTTACTTTTACTTTATTTACTTTTCCGCAATTTACTTTTCAATATTTAATTTTTAACAATTTACTTTATGTCTTGTATTTTATTTAAATTTTTACTACCCGTAAATATGTGTAGTAACTAAGCCAGTTATCTGGGGTTGTGATGAAATCCAGTATCACCGGTTTATAAGGGGTTAAATTATAGTTTGGGTAATATAAAGGTTTATTTATTGAGTCTTAATCTTAATGCTTTTTATTAACTGGCCATTAATAAAATTGAACTGGTAAACTTAAAATGAACTTGGAAAATGGATTTTAGGTTAAAGACCTTAGACTCAATAGCCCTCGATCTTCCTTGAGGATAGATAACCCTTTAATAGATTTCCGTATAGGATAGGAATATACCTGTCGGACAGGGGTAGCCATAATTAGAACATAAACTTAATGAATCCTGGTAATTTGGTTGACATAGACATATGGTTCAATTGGGTTATACTGGGTATTTGTAATCGACCATCGAAAGAGACTATCACATAATTTAGTGTTCCAGGTTAATAAATCAATATATTACCCAACTATAAGATAACCACTTCATTTTTTAAAAAGATATTGGAAGGATTCACTGTTGGATAATATGACCCATAGCGTCACTATTTGTACAGATCACGGTGTTGTTGTACAAATTAACTATGTGACAAGGAAATTGCACTCTCATCATTTGTGATTAAATCACCATAAATGTATAAATAAAGAGAGGTCCATATGATTAGTTCCTGGATTGAGATGATATGAGACAATATCAGTCCCCGGAGGATTAATCATTAAATATCCCTAGCCGGAGTATTATCGAGACAGGATATCGATAATGCGGAATAGGCTAGTATTGCACTTGTGTGCGTTGTGAGGGCACAACGGAATAGTTCTCATATATATAAGTATTGGATACTTATGCAAGTGCGATAGGAGGTTGTGTTTCACCGATGGTACGAGAAACAGCTTCGCTCTGGATAGACCCCTCGGAATCCCATTGGTATTATGACTATGTGTCTATGGGAGGCCAAAATAAAGGTAGGTGTGTATAGTCTTAACCTGAGACTTGCATCGCTAATACTTGCGATAATCGGTAGACTTTGGTCTTGGTGGTACATGGCTTTAACCGGTTCTGCGTACACCACTTCTGGGTTTATCAGAGAGTCGTAGTGTATTGGGTGTGATGTCAAGACGGAAGTATCACTTCAGTCATAATGGAGATGATGTCACGCAGGATACAATACTAGTGCTCTTGGGTGTTGCGCAACCAATCGGGATATTGTGACTAGGTCATAAATATCCGATTATAGAGACTAGTTACCAGACATCCGACATGTGCTTCGGACGGGGCAGACACTTATCCAGCCCCAGCCCTAGCACGTGACTATCCGATACTGGGCCGATATGCACAATACTACGGTATACTACGCTTGATACAGATCTATATATTCCTGTAAGAATATTTCTGGAGAATTGGGTAGGCATGACGCTTTGCTAGAAGCCAACCTTGTCTTGTAAATCGGTATAAACGTAGTACGAGGTACTTACATGTTCGGATAATCCGACGACCGTATTTACTGCCAACATATCCGGAGATCTCATGGGTCGCTTCCTGAAGATTCACCGATGATGTATAACTCGCACTTTAATTAATCTGGGATTAATTAGAAGAGAGAGAGAAAATTAATCTGGGATTAATTGCGGAGATATTTTATCTGGGATAAAATATTAATTAAAGAGAGAGAACGCTTAATTTGGAATTAATCGATAAAATAATATATTTGATATATTATAAGAAATTGGATTTCGACGCGGAATTAAAATTAGATTTTAATTCGGGCGAACGAATTAATTTAGAATTAATTCGTTAGCGACGTGAATAGTGATTTCGTTAGGCGTAATCATTTAATTACGACGCGATGGAAAATTCGTTAATTTAGAAGTAGCGAACCCGAGCCCGAGAGTGATTGCGAGCGCATTCGCATTTCGAATTCGAGCGCGGCACACAAGTCACATCAAGCGTCAAATCGTTAGTCACATCATGCGTCAAATCAATTGTCACTTTGAGTGATGTGACTTGACAACATGTCACTTTATTAAAGTGATGTGATGTGACTTAAAGTAAAAGTAGAAATGATGAAAAGCATTAATAGGCTTTTTGTTTTTTGACTTTTGTACTTGGTAAATGTAAATGCTTTTTTGTATTTGATTTTATTTTTGGAAAATAAAATAAATATATAAGTAAAAACCATTTACCTTTTCTCTCTCTCAATTCACGATCTCTTCCTCTCCCTCTCTTTTCTTCTCCCTCTCATTTCACGGCTTAGAGCCATTTTTCTTCTTCTTCTCATTTTTGGTCACTGCCGAATTGAAAGAGAAGCAAATGAGAGTGTTTTGTTGCAAAACATGAGTGCTAGCACACACATGGGTTATATTATGGTGATAGGGAAACGAATTTGTGAGCTTGGAAAGCTTGAAGCTTGAAGCTTCAATGGAGTCTTCAATGGCCGAACATGGAGGAGACCACCACCACCAAAACCGAGCAGTCCACAGCAAGGAGAAGCCTTGGGCGAGCTTATGGAGGGAGCTTGAAGTCTTGTATTCTTCATTTCATCAAAACCCATCAATGTGAGTATGAATTCCGCCTTACTCCTTTGTGTATTCAACTCGTTTTTATGCATGATTTGTGATTCTTGGGACTTGATTGAAACTCAACAATGGTATCTTGAGCTATTGAATGCATAAAACGAATTAGGGTTCTTGAGCTAAATTTGGGGCTTTTTGATTTAAGCATGATTTTGACAAATTGTTTGTTTAAGAATGCTTGTATATGAATTAATTAGAGTTATATGTAATCAATTTGATGAAAAATTAATTGGATTGATTTTCCCCAATTTGCTTAATGTTGGCCAAAACTTTAATTTGGGTAAACTCAATTTGAGCATCAAATGATTAAATTGTTTAGTATAGTATGCTTGAATGAGGTTGAATTGATGTTGTGCATAATCAATTTCATGAAATTTGGTTGGATCCATTTTTTCCCCAAATTTTGGGCATGACAAATTTGGGTAAACTTGATTTTGAGCATGTTTAATGAAATTGGATGATTTAGAATGCTTGAATGTTGTTTAATTGATGATTGATTAGAACAATTTGATGAAAAGTGTTTGGAACAATTTTTCCCCAATTTGCTTGTGATGGTCGAATTTGAAAAGTGCCCTAATGTCTTGGTTTTTTGATTTTTTGTTCATTGGATGACTTAGAAATCATTTGGGGATGTTGAATTTATGTTTGATTGGGTTCAATTGGATTGAATTTGATTTGGGCATTTTTTCCCCTTATGGCCGAGACTTTAGCATGTATAAATTGGGTTTGATTTTGATTTAATTATGTTGGACATGATTAATTGATGTTAAGCATGATTAATTGGACAAATTTGATGTTTTGGAAACTTTGATTTGGGCAATTAATAATGCTATACACTTTAGGTAATTTAATTGGAAAATTTGGAATTTTTGGAATTAAATTATTGGGCTTAAAATTGGATTTGGGCTTTTTTAAGTTGTTATTGGGTTTATTGGACTTTGTTGTACAAAGTTGGTTTAGGCCAAAATTGGTTGGATCCAATTAGGCCCAACACCGCTTCCAAAAGGCCCAAATGCAACTAATAAACCTTTGACGTTTAATTGGGCCTAATGGGCCTAAATTAATTTATGGGCTTATGGGGTAACTCCCGGATTGGACTTTGGTTGCGGGTTTGACCCGAGTTGACCAAAAGTCCACGCCTCAAGAAATTAATTAAAAGCCTATTTGACTTTAATTAAATTAATATTGGATATTAATCGGGCTTTGAGACCCGTAACGATTAAATTTGGAATTTAAGTCGTAAAGGTTTATTTTATAAAGTGTAATATTTAATTTAGAATTAAATAATGAATTAGAATTAAATACGTATTAAATTGGATTTAATTATGTAATTTAATTTAATTCGTAGAAATCGTACTTTGAATACGTGTTCGCAATACGAGTTTGACTCGAACAAAATCAAATCTTTGTTTGAACATTGGATGATCACTAATTATCAAGATTAATTAATTGGATTAGATTGATTGATAACATGCTTGTATGAATACATGGTTGTGATGTTTGAATAATGTATATCAGATGGATATTAGCCGGGTGGGGCGATTTTGGAAATTGTAATAAATTTGATTTATTAAATTGGACCTGCGAGTCCAGCCTTATCTCCTATTCTTTGTATTCTCTTCTCACCTATTCCCCTCTATGTATATGAGGTTTCTTTAGAAGTGTAGTGTAACGGGTAGAAGAAATATTAGTGCTAGCGGGAGAGAGAAAGTGAGAGATTTGATCTAGGATCAATGTAAAGTATCCATCCGCATATCATTATTATTTTATTTTCATACTCGCTTTATTATGTGTTTAGAATGCATGTTTAAGGGTGTATGATGATGAGACCTTAACAAAGATAATTAAATTGGTAGCCAATTTGCACGCGAAAAACCCTCGTTAAATATCAAGCGTTTATTTTCCTTCCATTGAGTGATTCTTACTCAAGATCCGAGATTGGCAGGGGTTGTTGGCCAAAGTCAAGCCCTTGTCCGTCAAAGATGTGTTTTAATCACGAGGCTTTGTTCCATATCGGTGTCGTGTCCAATTTGTGGTTAGTTGGCCAAAGTCAAGACCACTTCTTGTCCATAGACATTGATTACGAAGCTTCCATGTCAATGGGTCCGCGCTTGACTGGGATCACTAGGTTTGTTGTGCCAAAGCCAAGGCCTAGTTGATTCAGAGGAAAAAGGTTAGGGTATACATTCGATGTATAGGCATATATAAGATATATGTTTGGGACTTGGATGTCCACCTACTGGATCTAGGAGTTGGATGAGATCCAATTGATCTTCGAGATCTACCTATTTAATTATCATACAATTTGTTGGCCAAAGTCAAGATTGTGTGATATTTAACGGGATCTTAGCCCACTAGGAAACATGGTTTCCCGAGTACTCGACATAGGGTTAGAGGCTCGACAAAAAAATAGTGGGATGCAAGAATTGAATTTGCAATACTCGTTCAATTACTCGCCATACGCGCTCATTTAAATTATTTCGTCGTTATATTAAATGTTAGTTGGACTAATATTTAAATTGTTGTTTTAATAAACAGTTGGACTGTATTATACTTGATTATATATAATTGGATTATATTAATGAATATATTTGAATTAATTAATTTCAGTTTACAGTTGATTTTATAATTGGATTATAGTAATCAATGTAATTGAGGTTAATTAATTTGGATTATATTTGATTATATAGTTGGACTATTATAATCATTATAATATATATAGTACCACTAATCGTTGATTAAATAGTTGGACTATTGCAATCAAGATAAAATTGAAAAGTTGGATATTTAAAATATAATCTGGGAATAAAATATTTTAAATGATTTAATTTTGAAAATTGGGAATAAATAATAGGTTACTTTATTTGATAAAATAACTTATTATACCTTAAGCCCAAAATTAAGCAAAATAAGTAGAGCATAAAGTCTTTGGAAGATTTATGTGATGATGACTTTAATGCTTAATTTAATATACTTGTCATAAATCTAATTTTAGATTTAAGAAGTATTAAAATTGCAATTTATAATTCTTTGAGAATTAATTGACTATTCATATAAAGTCAAAGTTTGCAATTGGGCATGTAGCACGAGGTGCACATCGTTTCGATATTCTAAAAACCCAAGGCTTGGCCTAAGGTTTCTGAAATATTGAAAAGGATAATTGACATATCCCAAAGTGACTACCATTTGGATATGGCAGACACAAAGGAATTATAGAAAGGGCAAGGCTATTACGTTAAAAATGTTTGTCTTAGTTATGTTCACGGCTAGTATTAAAATTAGATTTTAAATACTTAGTGTGGTACATAAAATATATGTATTGATGTTCAGAATCTGCTTTGAGCAGGATACTGACTTCAAGCCGAGATTTCTCTGCGAATCGGAAACGGGACGAAAGTCGCTGTTTCGAACTTAGATACCTAAGTTTAGGAACTACCCTTCGGGTATGTACTTGAATTAGGAACTGTTATAATGTAACTAGTTTGACTAGAGACATTATCTCTATATCAGTGTTTAATCCATTGGGATAAACCTTTATATTATAGAACACTAAGTGTTTTATTATATAAAGATGATACTGAGATAAATACATTAGATGTAAATAACAGAATTTATATTTTGAATATAAATAAAATCTCAAACATATAAAATGACAAATAAATAGCTCAAATTGATTTGATCAATAGAGACTTATTTGTGGCATTGTTGTCTAGGACACAATTTAACGAGACTCGTATATCCACACTTTTGAAGAGTGGGTACTAGGACTGATTTGACTATTCAAATAAGGTCTGCAAATCTAGTTTATTAGGTAAAGTACCTAAAATACTATTTACTTGGTAATAGTAAAAGGGCCACCGATCTGTTAGCCCTATTCATGGTGAAGTAAGTGGGCCCATATCTAGCTAGGCTAGATGTGAACATGAATATTTCGTGACCTTAACGGATGTGACATCACGTTATGGTTATGTGTTTCTTTTGAAGAACACAAATCAGAAACTTTTAGAGTTTCGACACGAAGTAAATAAACAGATCGGCTATAGTATTATTCCGCCACGGTAAGACCGTAATGGAAAATACTTAAGCAGTAAGTTTCATACGTACATGGAAGAGTACGGTATTCTTTCAAATGAGGACTCCTCCCGAGACACGTCAGTTAGACGGTGTGTCCGAACTAAAACCGAATTTTGTTGGACATGATAAGGTTTATCACGAGTCGCTCTGAGCTACCGTTTCCTTCAATAGGATATGTATTAACAGTGCAAAACTTATTTAGAATAAGGTTCCATATAAATCTGTTTGACAGATATCATATAGGATATGAACAGGGAAGAAACGAGGTTTCTCATTCCTGATAATTTGGGTATGCCAGGCATAACGTTTGGATGATACCAAACTAAAAGACCCAAATTGGATAAGTGCCAATTTTGGTTATCCTAAGGGAAACCATAAGTATAGTACTTATAAATCTCACATGAGAACAATGTGATTGTTGCTCACCATGCGGTTTTTCCTGAGAGGAATACCGATATGCAGTGGTCAGTGGGAGGATATTGATACTCAATGAAAATCGGAGTAATACTATTCAAGGCACAAGGTCCGTAATGGAACACAAATAGTTCATCAATGATGAATCTGTACCATTAATTTTCGAATACACAAGAACTGAGTAGATCGGATAGAGTCAGAAAACGACCTAGGGTATGGGTTTCTGATCTAACCTCATAAAGATGTCAATCTTATGAAGGTACATCCACCGACTACGTTTCAAGGAAGTGATACGAGGTATCGAATCCCTATTATGGAAAAATGCCATGAGTCCGAAATGGATTCCATGTATAACAACTATTTTAGATACTAGTTGTTGTACCACAAGGCATTGTGCCTATTGGTACATTAAACGTCTTCAAGGAAGACATACATGGAAGGCAACATACCAACGTACAAAGCTGGACCTTTTGACGGAAAGGTATCATTATCAACATTGTGTTAATAACGGTTCAACCTTTTACCTGTTGCCATGGTAAATCCATTTTGAAGATGCTTGTTGATAACTGCATATTTCATTTATGAAATGTGTCAGTTGCAGATCAAAATCACTTTCCTGAAAAGGAAACCTTTTGGAGGATGCTTACAACATCCTGACGATTTTGTATAACCGACAAATAAGGTTTGCGGGTTATTCGATCCATGTTTGGATTGAAACAAGCATATGGTTCTTGGAACTGACGTTTTGAAATAATCATAATGGAGTATGATTTAATTCAAAACGATATAATTCTTGTGTATATAAGGAGGTTAGTGGGAGGGCACTGACAATGAAATTCCCATAAAGCAATTGGTGAAAGCTTGGCTTTCATAGATATTCTTTCATAGAAATTCTCCGTAGAATTCTGGGGAGTAACAACCTTTATTCAAGGAATAATGATCTACAGGGATAGATTTGGAGTTGGTTAACACTCTCTGGAAATTGTACATTTAAAATGTACTTGTATTGGTGTCTCATATGCTTTGAGCATATGGAGTCACAATCGGGTCAATCCAAGTGATAGTCACTGGATTGAAGATTAAGAACATCTGTTAGTATCTTAGAGAACTAAAGATGTTGTCTTAAACTATGGAGATGGAGAACTTGAAGTGACAGGGATCACTGCTGCAAGTTTCTAAACCGGTAAATACTACGGTACTATAAAAGTTTGAACACTGGGACAGTGAGCTGGAAATATTCCGAGCAAGATAAATGTTGCCGAATTAACAACAAATGCGGATTATTGCTGCAGTTGAGGCAACAATAGAAGCCATTTGGATCGATAATAAATCTAATTAGATTAGATATAGTTCTGTTAGCAGCTGAGCTAGGCGTCAGCACAGGCTAAAGAATTAATGGTCTCATCGACGATCCAAATATATACTTCTATATCATCTGATTCGTTCGGATCATACATCGTGGCGATGTGATGATCGTGTAAATCGCATCAGAAGATAATTACGCAAATCCGCTGACGAAAACCTTTCCTCAGCAATTTGAACGAACCGTACATAGTTCGGGTGTGGGACACTCGAGTGACTGGCTATGTGCCAAGTGGGAGATTGTTGGATAATATGACCCATAGCGTCACTATTTGTACAGATCACGGTGTTGTTGTACAAATTAACTATGTGACAAGGAAATTGCACTCTCATCATTTGTGATTAAATCACCATAAATGTATAAATGAAGAGAGGTCCATATGATTAGTTCCTGGATTGAGATGATATGAGACAGTATCAGTCCCCGGAGGATTAATCATTAAATATCCCTAGCCGGAGTATTATCGAGACAGGACATCGATAATGCGGAATAGGCTAGTATTGCACTTGTGTGCGTTGTGAGGGCACAACGGAATAGTTCTCATATATATAAGTATTGGATACTTATGCAAGTGCGATAGGAGGTTGTGTTTCACCGATGGTACGGGAAACAGCTTCGCTCTGGATAGACCCCTCGGAATCCCATTGGTATTATGACTATGTGTCTTTGGGAGGCCGAAATCAAGGTAGGTGTGTATAGTCTTAACTTGAGACTTGCATCGCTAATACTTGCGATAATCGGTAGACTTTGGTCTTGGTGGTACATGGCTTTAACCGGTTCTGCGTACACCACTTCTGGGTTTATCAGAGAGTCGTAGTGTATTGGGTGTGATGTCAAGACGGAAGTATCACTTCAGTCATAATGGAGATGATGTCACGCAGGATACAGTACTAGTGCTCTTGGGTGTTGCGCAACCAATCGGGATATTGTGACTAGGTCATAAATATCCGATTATAAAGACTAGTTACCAGACATCCGACATGTGCTTCGGACGGGGCAGACATTTATCCAGCCCCAACCCTAGCACGTGACTATCCGATACTGGGCCGATATGCACAATACTACGGTATACTACGCTTGATACAGATCTATATATTCCTGTAAGAATATTTCTGGAGAATTGGGTAGGCATGGCGCTTTTCTAGAAGCCAACCTTGTCTTGTAAATCGGTATAAACGTAGTACGAGGTACTTACGTGTTCGGATAATCCGACGACCGTATTTACTGCCAACATATCCGGAGATCTCATGGGTCGCTTCCTGAAGATTCACCGATGATGTATAACTCGCACTTTAATTAATCTGGGATTAATTAGAAGAGAGAGAGAAAATTAATCTGGGATTAATTACGGAGATATTTTATCTGGGATAAAATATTAATTAAAGAGAGAGAACGCTTAATTTGGAATTAATCGATAAAATAATATATTTGATATATTATAAGAAATTGGATTTCGACGCGGAATTAAAATTAGATTTTAATTCGGGCGAATGAATTAATTTAGAATTAATTCGTTAGCGACATGAATAATGATTTCGTTAGGCATAATCATTTAATTACGACGCGATGGAAAATTCGTTAATTTAGAAGTAGCGAACCCGAGCCCGAGAGTGATTGCGAACGCATTCGCATTTCGAATTTGAGCGCGGCACGCAAGTCATATCAAGCGTCAAATCATTAGTCACATCATGCGTCAAATCAATTGTCACTTTGAGTGATGTGACTTGACAACATGTCACTTTATTAAAGTGATGTGATGTGACTTAAAGTAAAAGTAGAAATGATGAAAAGCATTAATAGGCTTTTTGTTTTTTGACTTTTGTACTTGGTAAATGTAAATGCTTTTTTGTATTTGATTTTATTTTTGGAAAATAAAATAAATATATAAGTAAAAACCATTTACCTTTTCTCTCTCTCAATTCACGATCTCTTCCTCTCCCTCTCTTTTCTTCTCCCTCTCATTTCACGGCTTAGAGCCATTTTTCTTCTTCTTCTCATTTTTGGTCACTGTCGAATTGAAAGAGAAGCAAATGAGAGTATTTTGTTGCAAAACATGAGTGCTAGCACACACATGGGTTATATTATGGTGATAGGGAAATGAATTTGTGAGCTTGGAAAGCTTGAAGCTTGAAGCTTCAATGGAGTCTTCAATGGCCGAATATGGAGGAGACCACCACCACCAAAACCGAGCAGTCCACGGCAAGGAGAAGCCTTGGGCGAGCTTATGGA
Organism: Zanthoxylum bungeanum; assembly: GCA_019454045.1. NCBI lineage: Eukaryota > Viridiplantae > Streptophyta > Magnoliopsida > Sapindales > Rutaceae > Zanthoxylum > Zanthoxylum bungeanum. Next base: position 127,243 of record SKCR01038187.1, on the reverse strand, counting down.
GGGAGCTTGAAGGCTTGTATTCTTCATTTCATCAAAACCCATCAATGTGAGTATGAATTCCGCCTTACTCCTTTGTGTATTCAACTCGTTTTTATGCATGATTTGTGATCCTTGGGACTTGATTGAAACTCAACATTCACAACCCTAGATAGTTTAAAATTTGAATTATCTTAAATTTACTTTCACACCGTTTTACTTGTTTTTAATTTTTAAGTCAACATTCCAATCAAAACAATCAATTTTTTAGGTACTAGTAATCATTTGGCCTCATTTAAATTAATAGAATAGGTATTAAGTCCTCGTGAGATCGATACTTTTTATACTACTTGAACGATACATGCGCTTGCGTTATACGTGTGTAATTACACACCGGTCAGTGACTCCACACAATACTGTTAAAAAGATGAATTGATTCTCTTATTTATGTGTAATAATTCAGTTTGCTAACTTGGAACACAAAAATATGCAAAAGCCTCTTCCGATGGTCAGACGTAAATACCCAGTATAACCCAGTTGAACCATATTCCTATGTCAACCACATTACCCTGGATTCATTAAGTTTAAGTTCCAATTATGGCTACCCACGCCCGACAGGTATATTCCTATCCTGTAAGGAAATCTATTAAAGGGTTATCTATCCTCAAGGAAGATCATGAGCTATTAAGTCTAAGGCTGAAACCTATAATCCCTATGTCTAGTTCATTTTAGATTTACCACATCAATCCTATTGGTGATCAGGCAACAGGAAGCATTAAGACTAAGACTTAATAAACAACCTAAATAATTACCCATAAAAAGAAAAATCATTTATTAAGTGTGGATATTGTGTTTTATCACTTCCCTAGATTAAAAATAAAATGCTAGGGTTAGGGGATCCACTTTTACTTTTTATAATTTAGAAATCTCTCTTATTATAATATAGAATTTAACGGTGATAGCCAACCGGCCATGTAGGTGGTATTCCTTATTAAGTTAGATTTAAATGAAGTCCAACCAGCCATAACGGCAGTATTATTATTTGTCCATAAACCAGCCATATAGGGGTAATTATCTGTCACCTAAAGACCAGCCATATAGGCGGTGTCACTTTATGACAAATAAATAAAACCAGCCATTAAGGCGGTAAACCTTTTAGTTTGAATTATAATTTCCATATTATAATTAAGGGAGATTAATCTAAATTAAAATAATAAAAGCTGCACCCTTCCCCCAGCGGAAATTTAACTACTAAACATAAAAAGAAATTAGAAGAAGAAGAGAACTAATGCTATTACTGAAAATAAAAATGCATAAATTAAATACTTAAAATAAATACAAACTAGATGCAATCCTTAAATTCCTTACAAAAACCTAAGGAAAGCATGAGAATTACAAATGAAATGGCTTGGTATTTATAGAAAAACCTAAAGGTTTCCACCAATTTCTCCACCGATTGCTCCACCAAAAACTCCACCAAACATGCCACAAGACATGGCATCAAACATGGCACCAAACATGGCACCAAACAGGGCATCAAACATGGCACCAAACATGCAAGCATGTTTGGTGGAAGTTTGACAATTTTTAATTTTTAATTTTATTAATTATATTTTGTATTTTGTAAATGACTATAGTAGTTACACAAAATATACTGTATTGTTCAACAATTTTGGCCTCTCAAACTTCCGAATTCAAAAATATTTAATCTTCAAAGTTGTAGATCTTCGAGTCTTCTTTAATCTTCAACTTGAATCAGCTTAATCGGACATCGAATGAAAAAGTTATGGCCAAAATACGAAAATAGCGCAAAATTGGAAATTTTGACTGCACTTCGTGACACGTATAGTAAAATTTCATTTTTGACCATTTTTCCTCCAGATTTCATCGTTTTAGCCCCGAGTTGATTCCATTAAGTCCGAATATTATTTTTATCTGCAAAATAAATAAAAACACATCAAAACGTTCATAAAACTCGAGAAACTATATAAAATATTAGGTTAAATGAGTGGGAAATAGAGATATAAATACCACTCATCAAGTGATAGCCCTTCCGACGACCGTGAAATGCGAGTCCGAAAGCCAACATAAAAGGTTATAGCTGAAGGTACCTTTCACATCCATTTTTATTCGATTTTTATTATTTATTTTAATCGTATTGGTACGATTATTGTGTATATGATGTGTTTTGTGGCCATTGATTAAAATGGAAAATGTGTCGTCTCTCGTGGTACATAGGATGGAAACCCAAACGTAAATTCTGTAGCCGATTCTGAAAGGACGGTAGTGCGGTCTGTACTTGGGATACAACTTAACCTACCACTTGAGTAAATAGTTTATATTTCGTTTTGATTTATTTCTTATTATTTAATTTCTGCATCTTATTGTTTATGTGATTATTTGATAAAGTGCATGGGCTTAGTAAGTGGGATTAAAGGTCCTCTAAGTCAAGGGGTTAAAATCCTTTACCATGATGCTTCGCCGTGCTAGATGATGTATATTCGATTAGATGTAAAATGTGTTCAATCGGATACACGAAGTCCGATATTCTTGTTTTATTTACTTTTTTATGCATTATGTTGATTGCGCATGGGCTTAGTAAGTGGGATTAAAGGTCCTCTAAGTCAAGGGGTTAAGAGTCTTTACCACGATGCTTCGCCGCGCCGGATGATGTGTATTCGATTGGATGTGAGATATATTCAATCGGATACACAAAGTCCAATACCATTGCCTTTACTTCTTATATGCATTGTGTTACTTGCGCATGGGCTTAGTAGGTTGGATTAAAGATCCACCGCTTGGAGGGATAAAAAGCCTACGGTCTACCTTTACCACGATACTTCGCCGCGCCATTTATTTCGTTATTTGCTTTTCTCTATATGTCATTAATCTCTTATTTACATATCATCATTTTATTCATGCATGCATCATATTCTAATGCGCATGGCCTAACTATGGTGGATTAAAGGTCCTCTATTCGAGGGAAAATGCCTTAAGGCTACCTTTACCACGATGTTTTGCCGCGCCGTTTATTATGTCATTCATTTCTTGTTGCACATCATCATTTTATTCATGCATGCATTACATTCCAATGCGAATGGGCTAACTAGGGTGGATCAAAGGTCCTCTATTCGAGGGAAAATGCCTAAAGGCTACCTTTACCACGATGTTTTGTTGCGCCTTCCTTTCTTGTTATTCATTTTATGTATGACATCTCAATGTATGACCACGAATCATATCATGTTGCGCATGGGCTTAGTATGTTAGTCTAAAGATCTTCTATTCGAGGGAAAAAGCCTAAAAGGCTACCTTTGTGACAATACTTCACCGCGCCCGTGTTACTTATTTTGTGTGTAATATTTCATTGCATAATCATGCATCACGTATAATATGTTTAATATGAAATTTGAAGTATTACATGGATATAGGCATATGTTGCATTTCATTTCATTTTGCATTCATTTTCTTCCACTCCCATTAGCCATCTTCTTTTGCATCGCATCATAGCACGTTTATTTTTAATGTACGGTTGCATCTTTAATCATCTCCCTATTATGTATTTGAATTTGCATCTTTCTTTATCCCTTCGCGTTATGTGGCTATTTTGATTCTGTTCAATATGTGGTTACTTTGACTCTTTTTTTTTAATATGCTTCTATAATGTGATTATCAAATTGTAATATGCCGTTACTTTGATCTTCTTTATATTGCATGCCAATACTGCTATGGTTATTTACATTTATATTTCCATGAATGTCGAATGTTCATTAAGTTATATGCTTGCCGTTGAAAGGACTTATTTTTAAAGCATGCGAACTTAGTCATAAGATTTAATTTCATGTATGTGAGTTTAATAGAATATCTTTTGAACATGTTGTTGAGTAGATTCAATTAATTTATTGCGCAAATCATACCATTACAATGACATAAATAAGGGACCATTCCGAACCCAATGGTTTGAGGTATTCCCTTGCGAGGGGTGAGTGCGGCCTTAAATCTTTGTCCCGGTTCACACCAGGTGGTGACTCATTCATTCTCCAGTTTAGTCCCCCGCGGGCAACTCCGTACTCCCAACTAGGCCCTGAGCCTAGAACATCATGTGTCGCTCCAGTTTCTGTGTCCCACAGTATGGCGACTCTACTGGGGATAGAGAATCAGCCCCGAAATAATATATTATAATGTGTATAATTTGTGCTTTAATTAATTGTTTCTATAGTGGGTTGAAAAGTGTGTAATCAAAGGTGTTGTTAAGGCTGGGTGATGGTTTGGTGTCTTCCTTCATTCACTACCTTTCGAGGAAAAGATGTGGAGGCACCTAAATAATCATTACCCTTAGCCTGTTGTGACAGACTAATTTGAAGGACTTGTTGCTTATTCCTGTCACCAAGCGATAAGAGCCTAAGAGGCTTGGTTATTTAAGAGAGTTTGCTCCACCCTCCCTCTGGGGAATCTGCAATAAGAAATTCATTTGATAGTTAACCACACATCAAAACTCGTTGGCACGTACCGTAAGGTATAAAAAAGGTGCGCTCACTTGGTCGCTTGAACCCTTGAGTGGTGAGTCCTAGTTGTGGGAAATCCTTCGCCAGCGAGAACCTTTGTCTATACTCTTGTAAATCCACGCATGAACCGTAGTTGTATGACCATATTAATTGTCCTTTGTGTTTGGGAACGTCATCATTTGGATCCATTTAGACCTTTTGTCATAAGATATGGGCTTGTTGGGCCATTTAAACTGGGACAAGAACGTATCTTATGACGATTGGGCCAAAAGCTTCTAAAACGCAGGTGAGCCATTGTATGTTTATGTTTGGGAACATTGTTATTTGGATCCATTTAGACCTTTTGTCTTGAGGTATAGGCTTGTTAGGCCATTTAAACTGGGACAAAAACGTATCTTATGACGATTGGGCCAAAGGCTTCTAAATATCGATGGACCATTTTGTGCTTGTGTTTAGAACATTACCATTTGGATTTAGTTAGGCTCCTTGCCATGAGATATGAACTCGTTGGGCCATTTAAACTCAGACGAGTTCACCCCTATGACAGTTAGCCCTAAAACTTCTAAAATGGCAATGGGCCGATTTTTTTGAAAATTTTATTGATTTAGTATTTTCTATATGGCACATGCATCTCATGCACCTCATACGTACATATATCATTTTAACACCCTCTATGTCTCTAAAAGACATCATAGATACCGTTTGGGTTAGGGAATGGACAAGGCTCACTAAAAGAAAAGTAGAAAGCATGAGTGAATCCGATAACGAAGTGTCCCGAATGGATCAGTTAGAGAACAGTCTCGCCAAGATCACGGAGCAGTTGCAGGCATTGACTATTACAGTGGCTGGTATAGCCGGGTCCCGTACTGGGGGAAGTTTTGAGAATGCAAGGCATGAAGGGCCTCCGAACAGATTGGGGGATGATGTCCCCACTTTTGATGATGATATGGCAGAGTATGCAGCAGGCAGAGTATCTGGGTCTCAGGCAGAATTACAGAAGCTTCGGGATCAGGTTGAGTCAGTTGCCCTCAAGATGAGGGGTAAAAATGAGGATTTGCTGGATTATGAGACGATGACTTTCGAAGAACTGCTGCCAGCACAGTTCAAGATGCCTGACCGGCGTAAACACACACGTATAACGCAAGCGCACGTATCGTTCAAGTAGTATAAAAATATCGATCCCACGAGGATTTAATTCCTACTGTTGTTATTAATTGTTGAATCTATTTATTTACAAATATCTAATTAAAGGGGAGAATGGAATTGATTGCTTGATTGGTTGAAAGTGGTTATAAATAAATAATAAAAAGATAAAAGAAAATACTAAGGAAAATAACAGATAAAAAGATATAAGGTTGTGATTTCCTTTAATATCATTTAAAAGATAAAGTGATTATTTTATGTTTGTGTAATAAATCAGTTTACTAACCTGGAACACTAAATTATGTAAAAGCCTCTTCCGATGGTCAATTACAAATACCCAGTATAACCCAATTGAACCATATTCCTATGTCAACCACATTACCTGGATTCATTAAGTCTAAGTTCCAATTATGGCTACCCCCGCCCAACAGGTATATTCCTATCCTGTAAGGAAATCTATTAAAGGGTTATCTATCCTCAAGGAAGATCGTGGGTTATTAAATCTAAGGCTGAAACCTAAAATCCCTATGTCTAGTTCATTTTAGATTTACCATATCAATCTTATTGGTGATCAGACAACAAGAAGCATTAAGCTTAAGACTTAATAAGTAAACCTATAAATTACCCAAACTATAAAATAATCCTTTATAAACCAGTAATATTAAAAGTCATCACAACCCCTAATTAACTAACACATAACTAGGACTATAAAAATAAAATACATAAAATAAAAATACTGAAAAGTAAAATAAAATAAAATAAAATGCTAAGGTAAAATGAATTACTTTTACTACTACTAATTTAGATATCTCCCATAAAATAATATATAAACTTGTGTTAAATTTTCCAACCGACCAGTCTGGCGGTATCCTGATTAAGTCAAATTAAGTCCAACCAGCCATTAAGGCGGAACCAAAAATAAATTTACCAACCGACCAGTCTGGCGGTATCCTTGATTAGTCAGGTTTAAACCAGATTAAAATTAAATTACCAACCGACCAATATAGCGGTATTCCTTATTAAGTCAATATTTTAAATAGTGAATATATTATTTTTACGGGAGATTAATCTAAATAGTAACAGTAAAAGAATTACCTTTCACCCTAGCTGAGGAAATTACTTCAACATGATGAATAGTAAAAACTGTAAAAAGTAAAAAATAAAAATTAAATTACTATTATTACAAAAGTAATTAAAATATTTACAAAACTAAAAATAAAAATAATAAAAAAAATAAAAATTCTAGAGAGAGAAACTCTCTCTTTAGAGAGAATTTAAGAGAGAGAGAGGTACATTAAAATTCTGAAATTCGCGCTGAATTTATAGGCAAAAAGTTCACTGTTCGCGCGTCGCGATGCCAAGGAGCTCAGCGTCGCGACACTGGATTTGTCGACGTGGCACGCTGAGGAGGCGACACATAGCAAGGCGGTTGACTATTCACGCGACACGTGTCAAGGTGACTAATTCTCAATTATTGTGATGACGTCATTGATGACGTCATGCTGACGAGGCGATGACGTGGCGATGATGTGGCGCTGACGTGGCGTGGCGGCTGACTGTTCACTTGTCGGCACAATAGGATTGTGACATGTGGCGACACGTGTCAAGTTTTGATTGGCTGAGGCTGACGTGGCAAGTTGACTCGGTTGACCTGCTGATATGGACGATGATGTGGCACGACACGTGGCAAGTTTGACTTGTTGACCGATGATGTGGCTGATGACGAGGCGACACGTGTCAAGTCTGAGTGTCGGCAGCATATGATGATGACACATGGCACGGCGCATGTTAGCAGATGGGATGTGATGGTGACACGTGGCACGGCGCATTTTAGCAAAGTCAAAACTTCTCAATTTGTTGACCGTTGACCAGGCGCATGTTAGCAGATTCGGCTCACGCTGGGCGTCGCGACGCGGAAGGTCTGGGCGGCGCGACGCTGGAAATTATCAAAATGCCCTTTTTCGCCAATTTTCACTGTTTTACTCCAAATCACCTCCAGAATGTCCTGAAACTTTATTTATCTACAAAATAACACAAAACACATCAAAACATTCACAAAACTCAAGAAACTATTCAAAATATTAGATTAAATGAGTGGGAAATAGTGATATAAATACCACTCATCAATGCCTGATATGGCTAAGTTCAAGGAGAATGGGGATCCAAGGGTGCATCTCCATCAGTATGTATCAGTCATGAACTCAGCTGGCCTATCTTAGCGCCCAGTGCAGAAGATTTTCGGGATGTCACTCGAGGGGGTACCCGTGGTGTGGTACCATAGCCTTGAAAAGAAGGTTAAGGAGGATTGGAGGGAGTTGGCTGATGCTTTCTTGAAGTACTATGTCACGGAATTGGAGATTGATTTGTCGCTCCATGATCTAGAAAACATCAAGCAAAAGCTGGATGAGAGCTTCAAAGAATATGTAGACCGTTGGTGGATCCAGCTTTTAAAAATGCAGACTAGGCCATCGGATAAAGACCAGATTAAAATGATTATCAAGGGCACCAAGCCCTCTATTTACATCAAGTTGAGGAGGATGACCTCTATGATTACAGACTTTCGGCAGTTGAGAGAAACTGTCATGGACATTGAAGAAGAAGATGAGGAGAATAGTAAGTTTTATGGCCTAAGTAGGAGGTCTATTGGGGGGACATCGGGTACTAAACCTATTTCTATAGAGGTTACTGTCGTCCGGAATCGGAGATTTTCCAACTTAGGGAGACCTCTGTCAAAGGTGTTTGAAAAATTGAAGAGGCAAGGACTCCTAAAACCCTTGGAAGCCAAACCAATCCCCAGTCCACCACCATCACATTATAACCTAAACCTTTACTGCTATTTTCACCAACAGAAGGGCCATAACACCGACAATTGTGCCCAACTACGCCATGAAAACCAAGACCATATAGACTCTAAGAAAATACCCGACCCAGAAACAGAACAACCTGACACACACAGAAACCCTCTACCCAACTACCGTGTCATGCCACCACCAACCTATATGATCAATTATGGCCTCTCAGAAGACCTTATCCTAAAATCCTTTCACCTTCAAGCCTTTTGCCTGGGAATCTGGGATAGTAACAGTGAAGATGAAACCGAGCAGGGAAGAACTTTTGGCTTGATTTCTCTAGTAGTGATGAGGAAGAGATGAGGGGAATGACGCACAGTGGTCGTTTTTACAATGATATGGCAGAAAAGGGTAAATAGGTTTTGACTGATGGCAGAGAAGTGGTTGAGAATGTAGAGAATACTGAGGGGGATATAGTGCTGAGGTAATTGAGAAAGACGAGAGCACAAGTGAGCATCTGGGAATTGTTATGTGCATCTCGAGAGCATAGGCAGGCCATGGTTGAGGCCTTGAGCAAGATTGTGGTGCCGGAAGATGCAAACCCCACAATGTTTTTTGGGGCAGTTCAGAAGGAAGCTTTGCATATATCTTTTTCTGGGGATGAACTCCCGGCAGAGGGGAGGAATCACAATAGACCATTATTTATCAGGGTTGAGGTAAGGGGCAAGAGAACTTCATCTGTGATGGTGGATGATGGTTCGTCCATTAATATGTGCCCGCTGAAAATTTTGGCGAGATTGGGTATGAACGCAACAGATTTGGACCCCTCCAACACGACCATCAAGGCTTATGATTATAGTAAACGTGGAGTTGAGGGTACCTTTATGGCTATGGTCAAGGTAAGCCTAATTGAAGACGAAGTTGAGTTCACTGTCCTGGACATTCCGGCCATATTCGCTTTTTTATTGGGGAGGCCATGGTTTCATAAGCTTGGGGACGTGCCCTCCACACTGCACCAGATGATCAAGTTCCCATTTAGGGGAGAAATTATCACTATCAGAGCCGAAGTGGATAATGTTGTCGCCGCTTTGGAAATACAACCTTTTAAAAGGTTCTAAGTGTCGGCGACCTTTGAGGAATAGGTGGATCCTAAGGTGGCCCGAATCATGGAAAAGATGTAGTATGAGTCATGTGAGGGTTCGAAACTGCCCGATTTCAGAGGACAGGCAACTCGAAGGGGTTTGGGATATAAATCTGATGAGGAAAAGTCGAAGGCTAAGAAGAAATGTATGAAATTGATTGAGTGTTTTGTAAAGGCTTTATGGTATCAAGGGGAGCCTAAACCTGTGGAAGTCAATGGAATTGTGGTGCCTGGGTTTGAAATCTTCCCGGACATGTTGGGTAAGAAGCCAATGGTGGAAGAAGCTGCAAAGAAAGAAGAAGAGAATTGGGAGGAAGAGTTTATGAAGTTAGAAGGCCTGACCCTTGAGGAAAACATGAAACCTGAAAACACCCTGGTTGTTGAAGATGAGGTGCATGTAGATGACGAAGACATTTACATTCCGGACTTTTTTGAATGTACCTCTATTTTATCCAATAATTAAGACATTGCTTTTGATTACTTGCCTGAGTCATTTTCATTTACTCTGCACAAATCAAGTATATTTGATATCAGTTCAGCCAGAACTACTGCATTTAACCTTGGTACACCTGAGAGTCCTAAGGAAATTTTGATTGCAAGTGAGGTTACTTCCGAAAAGATAGGGAAATTAGAAGAAGTGTGGGTCAAGTATGCCCAAGTATTTGCTTGGTCCTATGAGGACATGCCTGGGGTAGATAGAAGCATTGCCTAACATGCAATTCAGACTTATCCGAATATGAGGCCAGTGAAACAAAAACTCCAACGAATGAGACCAGAATGGGCTGAGAAAGTTAGAGAATAAGTCAAGAAAAAAATAGACGTGGGGTTCCTGGAAGTGGTAAAGTATCTTGAATGGTTGGCGAATATTGTGCCAGTACCGAAGAAAGATGGGAAGGTCAGAATGTGTGTGGACTACATAGACCTTAATAAGGCTTGCCCGAAAGATGACTTTCCTCTACTGCATATAGATGTATTGGTTGATAGTGCGACTTTATCTTCTATGTATTCTTTCGCAGACGAGTTTTCAGAGTACAATCAAGTTCTCATGGCAGAGAAAGACAAGCACAAGACTGCTTTTGTCACCGAGTGGGGTAATTATTGTTACAGAGTAATGCCATTTGGGCTCAAGAATGCAGGAGCTACTTATCAGCGGATGGTTACTACCTTATTCCATGACTTGATGCAGAAAGAGATTGAAGTGTATGTGGATGACATTATGGTGAAATCAGAGACAAGAGTTGGGCATATTGAAGCACTTGAGAAGTTCCTTCAGAGGGTTGACAAACATAACTTGAGGCTGAACCCCAAGAAATGTGTGTTTAGGGTAACGTCAGGAAAATTGCTGGAACATACAGTTGGAATGGGAGGAATAGAGGTAGACTCTGAGAAGATCAAAGCAATCACCGAGATGCCAGCACCAAAGACAGAAAAAGAGGTCAGAGCATTCCTGGGGAAGATTCAGTACATCAGCCGGTTCATTGCCAAGTTGACGTCAGTTTGTGAGCCCATCTTTAAGTTGTTGAGAAAAGACCAGCCAGTGAAGTGGAATGAGCAGTGTCAAGCAGCCTTCGACAAGATCAGGGATTATTTGGTAAACCCTAATGTTCTGAAACCTCCGAAACAGGGAAAACCTCTAGTACTGTATTTAGTCATAGAATCAAAAGCACTGGGGCAATGATGGTACAGGCAGATGAGACAGGGGTGGAACATGTAGTTTACTATCTGAGTAAGAAGATGCCCCCGTATCAGGCTCGCTATCAGGAGGTAGAGAATATCTGTCTGGCAGTGGTATGGGCTTCCAGAAAGTTACGACATTACTTCCAGAATGGACAAGCCGATAATGGCACTTCGAGAATGGAAACACAGTTCGGGAATGAACAAGCCAGGCAGTCTTGCCAGGTATGGCACTCCGGGTACGGAGACATCGGTATCAGTTTTACCGGGTATGACACTCCGGGTATGGAGACACTTCAGTATTAGTATCAGTTTGGGGCCGAGGCCCATATCAATATCAGTATCAACTTGGGGGCGAGGCCCACATTATCAGTATCACGTTGGGGTCGAGGCCCACATCAGTATCAGTTTGGGGGCGAGGCCCACATCAATATCAGTTCTGGGTTGAGGCCCACACATCATCAGTATGAGTTTTGGGGATGAGTCACAAGATCGAGGCCCATATCAATATCAGTATCAGCTTGGGGGCGAAGCCCACATCAGTTTGGGGGCGAGGCCCACATCAGTGTCAGTTTGGGGGCGAGGCCCACATCAGTTTGGGGGCGAGTCCCACATCAGTGTCAGTTTGGGGGCGAGGCCCACGTCAGTATCATTTCAGAGCGAGGCCCACATTAGTATCAGTTTGGGGCGAGGCCCACATTAGTATCAGTTTGGGGCGAGGCCCACATCAGTATCAGTATGGGGGCGAGGCCCACATCAGTTTGAGGCGAGGCCCACATCAGTATCAGTTTGGGGCGAGGCCCATATCAGTATCAGCATGGGGGCAAGGCCCACATCAGCATTAGTCCGGGGCGAGGCCCGCATCTGTATCAGTTCAGGGTCGAGGACCCATTACATCATCAATTTGAGGGCGAGGCCCACATCATCAGCGATATTGGGATGCGTCCTAAGGTCGAGGTGCCTCCGTTGTCGGTTACAGTTCCGGGATGCGTCCTAGGGTCGAGGGCTCACTGCATCATCAGTTGTAGTTCCAGGATGCGTCCCAGGGTCGAGGACCCACTACATCATCATTTTGAGGGCGAGGCCCACTTTGTCAGCGGTATTGGGTCGAGGTGCCCCCGTTGTCGGTTGCAGTTTCGGGATGCGTCCCAGGGTCGAGGGCCCACTGCATCATCAGTTGTAGTTTCAGGATGCGTCCTAGGGTCGAGGACCCACTACATCATCAGTATGAGGGCGAGGTCCCTATTGTCAGTGGTGTTAGGTCGAGGTGCCCCCGTTGTCAGTTGTAGTTCCTGGGTCGAGGTACCCAGGGTCGAGGTGCCCACTACATCATCAGTTCGAGGGCGAGGTCCTTATTGTCAGTGGTGTTGGGTCGAGGTGCCCAGGGTCGAGGTGCCCCCGTTGTCGGTTGTAGTTCTGGGTCGAGGTGTCCAGGGTCGAGCTTTCCACTACATCATCAATTCAAGGGCGAGGTCCCTATTGTCAGTGGTGTTGGGTCGAGGTGCCTAGGGTCGAGGTGCCCTCGTTGTCGGTTGTAGTTCCAGGTCGAGGTGCCTAGAGTCGAGGTGCCCACTACATCATCAGTTCGAGGGCGAGGTCTCTATTGTCAGCGGTGTTGGGTCGAGGTGCCCAGGGTCGAGTTGCCTCCGTTGTCGGTTGTAGTTCCGGGTCGAGGTGCCCAGGGTCGAGGTGCCCACTACAACATCAGTTCGAGGGCGAGGTCCCTATTGTCAGCGGTGTTGGGTCGAGGTGCCCCCGTTGTCGGTTGTAGTTCCGGGTCGAGGTGCCTAGGGTCGAGGATGCATCCCAATGTCAAGGGCCCACTGTATCATCAGCACAGTTCACATTCGGTGGTTCGGGAACAAAGCCCAGAGGTCGAGGCACCTCACCATCATATCAATTCAGTTTAAAACAACAGGTAAGTCAGGTGGCAGCTGGCAAGCCAAGAATTCATTCATCAACACTTTTAGGATGTGTCCCAGGGTCGAGGGCCCACTGCATCATCAGCACAGTTCACATTCGGTGGTTCGGGAACAAGGCCCAGGGGTCGAGGCACCTCGCCACCATATCAACTCAGTTCAAAGCAGCAGACAGACCAGGTGGCAGCTGGCGAGCCAGATAAGTAAAAATGCATTGCACGTACTTTGATAGGATTGTCATTGTCACACATTGCACAAGTCCCATCAAAGTGGGGGCGACTGTATTCATTGTATTTTTGCATATTAGCCCGATGATGAGTCTCGTATGGAGACACTACCTCTTTAGTTGTAAAAACCGTGGGAAATGGATGTTGGAAGGGTAAAGTTGGGAATTAGTATTTTGTCAGATTTAACTTGCTTGTTTCGCTTCGGGTTCACTTGTTGGACCTCTGTTTTAAAACACACCAAACCCATTAAATCACATCCAAAAATAATTAAAACATTTAAAACACATCTCACAAATTAAATAATTAAAACATTTAAAACGCATCTCACAAATTAAATAATTAAAACATTTAAAATACATGTCACAAATTTAATTAAAAGAAATTAAATTAAATTAAAACACATGTCACAAATTAAATCACCTTCCTAAATGAAATTAAATCCCTTTCCTAAAATACATAAATCACTTCCCCAAATTAAAAAATTTCCTTATCAAATACTAAATTAAAAGATATCCCCTATAAACAACACTTTTCCAAGACACTCCCCCTCCTGACCATACACGGCAATTACAAAAACACACATCAAATAAACCCTAAACTCTCAAATCTCACTGACGGCACTCACAACAATAAAACCCTAAGAGGTCTCGGCCTCTCTCTTCTCGGTAACCCCTCGGCAGCCCCTCTTCTCAACAAACAGACCAAAAACCCTAATAACAACTCAAGTCACGCCACAAACCCTCCATCTTCACGTCCCCACTCTCCAGCGCAAACAAAAAATCAACCACAACAAATCACAAGACACATTTTCTAACTGCCCCTCATAAAGCCCTCATAACGCCAACACTTGTCCCCCACACAACACGTAAGGACCTGCTTCCCTTCAATGTTCAGCCAAGTCTCAAGATCACACATAAGCCATGCCCATAACACCCTCTGCCTTCAAATTAAGCACACAGAAACCATTTACGCTAGAAGCCACATAGCCTGCCCTTCACGCTAATAGCCCACTATCACTCAGCGCACTTGCACCTTCACGCACATAGCACTATCACTCAGCGATCACTCATCACACGCCCTCTGCCTTCATATCCTTAGTAGCCCCACCTACGCATCTCACCAATCAGCCAACCCACTCACGAAAGTGAACCCCACAAGTCATCCAACCTTAACACCAAAATCACCTTTCAATGCCACCTGCACCCCAACGCAATAAGTCCCATTGCCTCACGCCACCTAACTCTCTATAAAAAGCTTTCAATCCTGACAATTCACTCACGCAACTACCCCACAATCAACACATAAACAAACTGCGCCAAATACCCTCATGTTACTACCCCTGAAACCAACCAACCTTAACACCTGAAACCAGCCCCTTTACACCCTAAGCCCTTCAAAAACTACCCAGTAAAACTGCCCTAAAACTGCCTAAAACAGTCCCGTATTTACCATAAAACTACACCAGAAAATACAACCCAAACAACAGTGAAACGGAGTGAAAACAGCAACCCGAATAGCAAAACAGTGAGGAAAGATGTTGAGTTAGTGAACCAAAAGAGTGTTGGATCATTCACCATTCCTACGGACGTGTAACGCCCTTTCTTGAGACGACAAAAGAGGTTAGACCTAAGGGCACCCTTTTATTTATTATCTTTCATTTATTTTAAAATATTATCACATGAGAGTCATTTGAAGCATGATGTGATTGTTGGAAAAGCGGAATATGTGTTCCCTTTTGTGGTATATCGGATGGAAACCCGGACGTAAATTTTGTAGCCGAATCCGAATGGACGGTAGTGCAGTTTGTACTCGGGATACAACGCCACGTACCACTTAAGAGACACGTATTTCATCTCATCCAAACTTGTGTTTGAGCATGTTGTAGTTCGTAGGTTATTTATTTTTTATTAAAGCATGATTAGGTTGTTAGCATGTTATTTATCTTAAGCATGATTTAGTCGATAGAAAGTTATTTCTTTATGCATGATTAGGTTGTTTTCACATTAGGGATTTAAATTTATACTTATGCTTAGATTCTTATTTATTTTCCGCATTAGATAATTGAGCATGATTGTGTGATGATTGTATGTTATTGCGTGTTTGTCGTTATGACAACTTACTTTGAAGTATGTGAACTTAGATATAGGTTCTCATTGTTATTATTATGTATGCGGACTTACGCGTAGATTACCCTTCAGCATGAATGTTGAATAGATTCGGTTAGTTTATTGCACAAATCATATCATCACAAGTGACATAAGTAAGGGACCATTCCGAACCCAATGGTTTGAGGTCTTCCCTTGCGAGGGGTGAGTGCGGCTTTAAATCTTTCTCCCGGTTCACACCGAGTGGCGACTCCATGTTATTTCGTACTCCCAACTAGGCCGCGAGCCTAGAACAGCGTCGCTGATTTCTGTGTCCTACAATGTGTCCACAAACAGAAGATGAGAAGGTTAGAATGTCTAACCAACCTTATGCTTCGTGTTTGGGTAGCATAATGTATACCATGTTATGTATAAGGCCTGATATCAGTTTCGCTATTAGCGTAACCAGTAGATATCAGTCCAATCCAGGTAATGACCATTGGATGTCCATTAAACATATCCTAAAGTATCTTAAAGGTACTAAGGATAAGTTGATAATTTATGGAGGAAACGAACTGCAAGTTAATGGGTATACAGACTCCGATTTCCAATTGGATCCCGATGATAGAAAGTCTACATCTGGATATGTCTTTACTCTTAATAGAGGTGAGGTTTGTTGGAAGAGTTCCAAACAGGGATCAACAGCAGATTCCACCACGGAGGTGGAATATATTGCAGCTTCTAAAGCTGAAAAAGAGGCTGTATGGATAAAGAACTTTATCACAGAATTAGGAGTTGTCCCAAGTATCGAGAATCCAATTCCGTTATAGTGTGATAAGCAAAGGAACCAAGGGCGCATCAGAAGTCAAAGCATGTGGAACGAAAGTACCACATCATTCAAGAGATTGTGTCGCGAGGGGACATTGTTGTGTGCAAGGTACCAAGTGAAGATAATGTAGCAGACCCACTGACAAAGGCCATACCTCTGAAGTTGTTTGATAAACACGTGGAGTCTATGGGTATTAGATACAATCATTATTGGTACTAGAGCAAGTGGGAGATTTTGTTGGGGTTGGTGCTCAGAGCGCCAATTCCCGACTGTATTTCTTTGAAAATACTTCTGTAAAACTATGTTATTATGAATAATATATGCAGTTTCTATAATATGATCTATCTTTAATATGGTAAAGATGTAATGACCCTAGAATGATTAGTCATGATACAGTGGCAAAAGCGTCGCAACGGACATTGAGTAGTATCATGACGTTGTCATTCTCATCAAGGTTTACACTACTTGATCAGTAAAGTAAACCCGTTGAGACCGGTACATGTTATATACTGGAATATATGATTCCAATGGTTTCTCAATGAACCATAAGTCTTGGAGACTAGTATATGTTGGACAAAATGACCCATAGCATCACTATTTGCACAGATCATTGTGTTGTTGTAGCAAATTGACTATGTGACAAGGAAATTGCACTCTCATCATTTGTGATTAGATCACCATAGATATATATATGAAGAGAGGTCCATATGATTAGTTCCTGGACTGAGAATGATATGAGACAATATCAGTCGACGAAGGATTAATCATTAAATATCCCTAGCCGGAGTATTATCAAGACTGGACATCGATAATGCGGAATAGGCTAGTATTGCACTTGTGTGCGTTGTGAGGGCACAACGGCATAGTTCTCATATATATAAGTATTGGATACTTATGCAAGTGCGATAGGAGGTCGTGTTTCACCGATGGTACGGGAAACAGCTTCGCTCTGGATAGACCCTTCGGAATCCCATTGGTATTATGACTATGTGTCTATGGGAGGCCGAAATCAAGGTAGGTGTGTATTGTCTTATCTTGAGACTTACATCGCTAATACTTACGATAATCGATATACTTTAGTCTTGGTGGTACAGGGCTTTAACCGGTCTGCGTACACCACTTTTGGGTTTATCAGAGAGTCGTAGTGTATTGGGTGTGATGTCAAGACGGAAGTATCACTTCAGTCATAGTGGAGATGATGTCACGCAGGATACGGTACTAGTGCTCTTGAGTGATGCGCATCCAATCGGGATATTGTGACCTGGTCATGAATATCCGATTATAGAGACTATGTTACCAGAAATCCGATATATATTTCGGACGGGGCAGACACTTATCCAGCCCCAGCCCTAACACGTGACTATCCGATACTGGACCGATATACACAATACAATGGTATACTACGCTTGATACGGATCTTAATATTCTTAAATGGATATGTCCGGAGAATTGGGTAGACTTGGTGCTTTGCTAGGAGTCGACCTTGTCTCGTAAATCGGTAGAACGTAGTACTTGGTACGTACGTGATTCGGATACTCCGACGACCGTATTTACTGCCAACGTATCCGGGGATCTCATGGGTCACTTCCCGATAATCCACCGATGACGTATGACTCGCACTCTTAAATAATCTGGGATTATATAGAATAGAGAGAAAATTAATCTAGGATTAATTACGGAGATATTTTATATAGGATAAAATATCGTCTAGAGAGAGATAACGATTAATTCCACGCGGGATTAAAATTAGATTTTAATTCGGGCGAACGAATTTATTTAGAATTAATTCGTTAAGTGACGTGAATAGTGAATTCGATAGGCGTAATCATTTAATTACGACGCGACGGAAAAATCGATAATTTGGAATTAACGAACCCGAGCCCGAGTGTGATTGCGAGCGCATTCGTATTTTGAATTCGAGTGCGGCGACGCAAGTCACATCAAGTGTCAAATCATTCGTCACATCAAGCGTCAAATCAAATGTCACTTTGAGTGATGTGATTGATTGATGTGATTGATTGATTGAAAGACATGTCACTTTATTAAACTTGATATGACTTAAAGTTGATGTGAATAGTTGATGCAAGTGGTTGGAAAGCATCTTTAGCTTTTTGGCTCCAATATTTACTTGATTTTGAATTAAAGTAAATGGTAAATCATTTTTATATTTTGGAAAATATAAAAGGAAAATTGATTTACACTTTTGCATACAATTTACACAACTTTCTTCTCTCTCTTTTCTCTCTTCAAACTCACGCCCAAACTACAAAAGTGGACTGGTTTTTGAAGCCAAAAACGTGAGCAAAGGGAAGCCAAGAGTTGGGTTTTTGTGGCAAAAACCGCAAGTGCTAGCACACTACGAGACTTGCGAAGGTGGTAGGGAGGTTCACCCATGAGGCGGGACTCATCCGACGGAGTTTGGAGCTTCGAAATGAGACCCGAAACTGCCAAACCAGTGAGCACGAATTGCAGCAGTGGGCGCACTAAACCAGTGGGTTTTATGGCTTCATTCGTCTTCAAATCGACTCAACCGACCGATGTAAGTATTCCGATATCTTCGTTGGTGTATTCTCAGATTATTTCATGTCTTGTTTGATCTTGGGACCTAGATAATAACCAACAATGGCATCAAGAGCTATAGGTTCAAGCATGAAATTGTAGGGCTTAAAATTTGGGTAAATGTGTGTTGAGCATGATTTGAATAAATTGATTGTTTGAGTATGCTTATAACATGTCTAATTTCATTTTGGTTGGACCAATTTGTTGAAAAATGATTTGGAATTATTTTCCCCAAATAATAGACCTTGGCCGAATGTGAATGTGGTTTTGGGTTCTTGTAAATTTTTGATTTTTGATTCATTTGATGAGTTGAAATCATTTAGGTTTATGTTAATTTGAATAGAATTGGATTGGATTTCGAATTGGACAAAAACCCAAAAATCCTTGTGTTGGCCGAATGGAATTATTGCCCTAATGTCTTGGTAATTTTGATTTTGTGACATTGGATGTGTATGAAATCAAAGTGGATGGTGATTTGATGTCGATTGTGGGTTCGATTGGATCGAAACCAAATCGGACACAAAATCCATCCTTTGGCCGAGAGCATAAAAGCATGTAAATGGGTTTGATTTTTCATTTTGTGTGTTGGACATATGATAATGAATTGAGTATGATTAATTGGACTAATTTAGTGTTTTGGAAATGTTGATTTAGTTGATTAATCATGTAATGCACTTTAGGTAATTAAATTACGGAATTGGATTCATGAAATTTAATTATTTAGGCTTAAATTGGATTTGGTCTTCTAATGTTGTATTTGGGCCTATTGGGCTTGATTTATCAAGTTTGGTTTAGGCCAAGTGGATTGGATCCAATTGGGCCCGAAACCTTAACCATAAAGCCCAAATGCGACCAATGAACCTTTAAAGTTCAATTGGGCCTAATGGGCCTAAATTGATTTCTAGGCTTATGGGGTTACTCCTTGATTGGGCTTTGGTTGCCGAAGCCCATGCCTTAAAGAAATTAATTAAAGCCCATTGGACTTCAATTGAATTGACGTTGGACATTAATCGGGCTTTGAGACCCGACGCGATTAAATTTGGAATTTAAGTCGAAAAGGTTTATTAAATAAAGTGCAATATTTAATTTGGAATTGAATAGTGAATTAGTACTAAATACATGTTAAATTAGATTTAATGATGTAGTTTAATTTAATTCATGAATTCGTACTTTAAGTACTTATTCGCAAAAACGAGTTTGACTCGAACAAAATCAAATCGTTGTTTGAACATTGGATGATCACTTAATTATTAGATTAATTAATTTGATTAGATTGATTGATAGCATGCTTATGTGTATGAATACGTGGTTGTGTTGAATGAATAATGTATATCGGATGGATATTAGATGGGTGGGCAATTTTAGAAATTGTTGTAATAAATTCGATTTATTAAATTGGACCTGCGTGTCCAGCCTTATCACATTTATTCTCTTTGTATTCTCTTCTCACCTATTCCCATCCATGTAAACGAGGTTTCATTAGAAGTGTAGTGTAACGGGTAGAAGTAATACAAGTGCTAGCTTGAGTGAGAAAGGGAGAGATTTGATCTAGGATCAATGTGTAAAGTATCCATCCGCATATCATTATTATTTATTTTCATACTCGCTTTATTATGTATTTAGAATGCATGTTTAAGGGTGTAAGATGATGAGACCTTAACAAAGATAATTAAATTGGAAGCCAATTTGCACGCGAAAAACCCTCGTTAAATATCAAGCGTTTATTTTCCTTCCATTGAGTGATTCTTACTCAAGATTCGAGATTGGCAGGGGTTGTTGGCCAAAGTCAAGCCCTTGTCCGTCGAAGATGTGTTTTAATCACGAGGCTTTGTTCCATATCGGTGTCGTGTCCAAGTTGTGGTTTGTTGGCCAAAGTCAAGACCACTTCTTGTCCATTGACATTGATTACGAAGCTTCCATGTCAATGGGTCCGCGCTTGACTGGGATCACTAGGTTTGTTGTGCCAAAGCCAAGGCCTAGTTGATTCAGAGGAAAAAGGTTAGGGTATATATTCGATATATAGGCATATATAAGATATATGTTTGGGACTTGGATGTCTACCTACTGGATCTAGGAGTTGGATGGGATCCAATTGATCTTCGAGATCTACCTAGTTAATTATCATACAATTTGTTGGCCAAAGTCAAGATTGTGTGATATTTAACGGGATCCTAGCCCACTAGGAAACACGGTTTCCCGAGTACTCGACAGAGGGTTAGAGGCTCGACGAAAAATAGTGGGAGGCAAGTATTGAATTTGCAACATTCGTTCGAATACTCGCTAAACGCGCTCATCTATATTTTACTCATCATATTAATCAAAAGTATTAGTTGGACTAATATTTTATGTTGTTTTAAAGATATGTATAGTTGGACTATATACAAACTCATTCGATATATAGTTGATTTTATAATTGGATTATAGTAATCAATATAATTGAATTAAAATTATAGTTGATTAAATAATTGGATTATTGTAATCATTATAATAAATAGTACCTTATTAAATTGATTAAATAGTTGGACTATTGAAATCAAGAAAGAATTGAAAAGTTGGATATTTAAAATATATAATCCTTGGATTAAATATTTTAAATGATTTAATTTTCATTAGGAATTAATAATAGGTTACTTTATTGAATAAAATAACTTGTTATATCTAAGCCCATAATTAAGCAAATAGTAGAGCATAAAATCTTTGGAAGATTTATGTGATGATGACTTTAGTGCTTAATTTAATATACTTGACAATAAATCTATCTTTAGATTTAAAAAGTATTAAAATTGCAATTAATAATTCTTGGAGAATTAATTGACTATTCTAGTGGAGAAAAGTCAAAGTTTGCAATTGGGCAAGTTGCACAAGGTGCACACCATTTCGATATTCTGAAACCCAAGGCTTGGCCAAAGGTTTGTGAAATATTGAAAAGATAATTGACATATCCCAAAGTGACTACCGTTTGGATATGGCAGACACGAAGGAATTAAAGAAAGGGCGAGGCTCTGACTTTAAAAATATTTGTCAAAGTTATGTTCACTACTAGTATTGAAATTAGATTTTAAATACTTAGTGTGGTACATAAAATATATGTATTGATGTTCAGAATCCGCTATGAGCTGGATATTGACTTCAAGCCGAGATTTCTCTGCAAATCGGAAACGGGACGAAAGTCGCTGTTTCGACCTTAGATACCTAAGTTTAGGAACTACCCTTTGGGTATGTACTTAAATTAGGAACTGTTATAATGTAACTAGTTTGACTAGAGACATTATCTCTATATCAGTGTTTAATCCGTTGCGGATAAACCTTTATATTCTAGAACACTAAAGTGTTTTATTATATAAAGATGATACTGAGATAAACACATTAGATGTGAATAACAGAATTTATATTTTGAATATGATAAAATCTCAAACATATAAGAATGACAAATAAATAGCTCAAATTGATTTGATCAATAGAGACTTATTTGTGGCATTGTTGTCTAGGACACAATTAAAGGAGACTCGTATATCCACACTTTTGAAAAGTGGGTACTAGGACTGATTTGACTATTCAAATAAGGTCTGCGAATCTAGTTTATTAGGTAAAGTACCTAAAATACTATTTACTTGGTAATAGTATAAGGGCCACCGATCTGTTAGCCCTATTCATGGTGAAGTTAGTGGGCCCATATCTAGCTAGACTAGATGTGAACATGAATATTTCGTGACCTTAACGGATGTGACATCACGTTATGGTTATGTGTTTCTTTTGAAGAACACAAATCGTAAACTTTAGAGTTTCGACACGAAATAGAAAAACAGATCGGCTATGGTATTATGCCGCCACGGTAAGACCGTATTGGAAAATACTTAAGCAGTAAGTTTCATATGTACATGAAAGAGTACGGTATGCTTTCATATGAGGACTCCTCCTGAGACATGTCAGTTAGACGGTGTATCCGTACTAAAACTGAATTTTGTTGGACATGATAAGGTTTATCACGAGTCGCTCTGAGCTACTGTTTCCTTCAATAGGATATGTATTAACAGTGCAAAACTTATTTAGAATAAGGTTCCATATAAATATGTTTGACAGATGTCATATAGGATATGAACAGAGAAGAAACGAGGTTTCTCATTCCTAATAATTTGGGTATGCCAGGCATAACATTTGGATGATACCAAACTAAAAGACCCAAATTGGATAAGTGCCAATATAGGTAATCCTAAGGGAAACCTTAAGTATAGTACTTGCAAATCTCACATGAGAACAATGTGATTGTTGCTCACCATGCGGTTTTTCCTGAGAGGAATACCGATATGTAGTGGTCAGTGGGAGGATAATGATACTCGATGAAAAATCGGAGTAATACTGTTCAAGGCACGAAGTCTTTAATGGAACACAAATAGTTCATCAATGATGAATCTGTACCATTAATCTTCGAATACACAAGAACTGAGTAGATCGGATAGAGTCAGAAAACAACCTAGGGTATGGGTTTCTGATCTAACCTCATAAAGATGTCAATCTTATGAAGGTATACCAACCGACTACGTTTTGAGGAAGTTATACGAGGTATCGACTCCCTATTATGGCAAAGTGCCATGAGTCCAAAATGGATTCCCTGTATAACAACTATTTTGGATACTAGTTGTTGTACCACAAGGCATTGTGCCTATTGGTACATTAAACGTCTTCAAGGAAGACATACATGGAAGGCAACATACCAACGTACAAAGCTGGGCTTTTGACAGAAAGGTATCGTTATCAACATTGTGTTAATAACGGTTCAACCTTTTACCTGTTGCCATGGTAAATCCATTTTGAAGATGCTTGTTGATAACTGCGTATTTCATTTATGAAATGTGTCAGTTATAGATCAAAATCGCTTTCCTGAAAAGGAAACCTTTTGGAGAATGTTTATAACATTCTGACGATTTTGTATAACCAACAAACGAGGTTTGCGGGTTATTCGATCCATGTTTGGATTAATGCAAGCATAAGGTTCTTGGAACTGTCGTTTTGAAATAATCATAATGGTTTATGATTTGACTCAAAACGAAATAATTCTTATGTATATAAGGAGGTTAGTGGGAGAGCGCACTGACAGTTAAATTCCCATAAAGCAATTGTTGAAAGCTTGGCTTTCATAGAAATTCTCCGTAGAATTCTGGGGAGTAACAACCTTTATTCAAGGAATAAAGATCTACTGGGATAGATTTGGAGTTGTTAACAATCTCTTAGAAATTGTACATTTAAAATGTACTTGATAGGGTGTCTCATACGCTTCGAGCATATGGAGTCACGATCAGGTCAATCCAAGTGATAGTCACTGGATTGAACATTAAGAACATCTGTTAGTATCTGAGAGAACTAAAGATGTTGTCTTAAACTATGGAGAATGACAACTTGAAGTGACTGGGATCACCGCTGCAAGTTTCCAAACAATTAAATACTGAGATACTATAAAGTTTGAACATTGGGACAGTGAGCTGGAAATATTCCTAGCAAGATAATCGTTGCCGAATAAGCAATAAATGCGGATTATTGCTGCAGCTGAGGCAGCAATAAAAGCCATTTGGATCGAAAATAAATCTAATTAGATTAGATATAGTTCTGTTAGCAGCTGAGCTAGGCGTCAGCACAGGCTACGGAATTAAAGGTCTCATCGACGATCCAGATATATACTTCTATATCATCTGATTCGTTCGGATCATACATCGTGGCGATGTGATGATCGTATAAATCGCGTCAAACGATAATCAAACAAATCCGCTGACGAAAACCTTTCCTCAGCAATTTGAGCGAACCGTACATAGTTCGGGTGTAGGACACTTGAGTGACTGGCTATGTGCCAAGTGGGAGATTGTTGGACAAAATGACCCATAGCGTCACTATTTGCACAGATCATTGTGTTGTTGTAGCAAATTGACTATGTGACAAGGAAATTGCACTCTCATCATTTGTGATTAGATCACCATAGATATATAAATTAAGAGAGGTCCCTATGATTAGTTCCTAGACTGAGAATGATATGAGACAGTATCAGTCGACGAAGGATTAATCATTAAATATTCCTAGCCGGAGTATTATCGAGACTGGACATCGATAATGCGGAATAGGCTAGTATTGCACTTGTGTGCGTTGTGAGGGCACAACGACATAGTTCTCATATATATAAGTATTGGATACTTATGCAAGTGCGATAGGAGGTCGTGTTTCTCCGATGGTACGGGAAAGAGCTTCGCTCTGGATAGACCCTTCGGAATCCCATTGGTATTATGACTATGTGTCTATGGGAGGCCGAAATCAAGGTAGGTGTGTATAGTCTTAACCTGAGACTTACATCGCTAATACTTACGATAATCAATAGACTTTAGTCTTGGTACGTACGTGATTCGGATACTCCGACGACCGTATTTACTGCCAACGTATCCGGGGATCTCATGGGTTGCTTCCCGATAATCCACCGATGACGTATGACTCGCACTCTTAAATAATCTGGGATTATATAGAATAGAGAGAAAATTAAGGAGATATTTTATCTAGGATAAAATATCGTCTAGAGAGAGATAACGATTAATTTGGAATTAATCGGTAAATTAATTTATTCGATATATTAAACGAAATTGAATTTCGACGCGGGATTAAAATTAGATTTTAATTCGGGCAAACGAATTTATTTAGAATTAATTCGTTAAGCGACGTGAATAGTGAATTCGCTAGGCGTAATCATTTAATTACGACGCGACGGAAAAATCTTTAATTTGGAATTAACGAACCCGAGCCCGAGTGTGATTGCGAGCGAATTCGTATTTTGAATTCGAGTGCGGCGACGCAAGTCACATCAAGCATCAAATCATTCGTCACATCAAGCGTCAAATCAAATGTCACTTTGAGTGATGTGATTGATTGATGTGATTGATTGATTGATAGACATGTCACTTTATTAAACTTGATATGACTTAAAGTTGATGTGAATAGTTGATGCAAGTGGTTGGAAAGCATCTTTAGCTTTTTGGCTCCAATATTTACTTGATTTTGAATTAAAGTAAATGGTAAATCATTTTTATATTTTGGAAAATATAAAAGGAAAATTGATTTACACTTTTGCATACAATTTACACAACTTTCTTCTCTCTCTTTTCTCTCTTCAAACTCACGCCCAAACTACAAAAGTGGACTGGTTTTTGAAGCGAAAAACGTGAGCAAAGGGAAGCCAAGAGTTGGGTTTTTGTGGCAAAAACCGCAAGTGCTAGCACACTACGAGACTTGCGAAGGTGGTAGGGAGGTTCACCCATGAGGCGGGACTCATCCGACGGAGTTTGGAGCTTCGAAATGAGACCCGAAACTGCCAAACCAGTGAGCACGAACTGCAGCAGTGGGCGCACTAAACCAGTGGGTTTTATGGCTTCGTTCGTCTTCAAATCGACTCAACCGACCGATGTAAGTATTCCGCTATCTTCGTTGGTGTATTCGCAGATTATTTCATGTCTTGTTTGATCTTGGGACCTAGATAATAACCAACAATGGCATCAAGAGCTATAGGTTCAAGCATGAAATTGTAGGGCTTAAAATTTGGGTAAATGTGTGTTGAGCATGATTTGAATAAATTGATTGTTTGAGTATGCTTATAACATGTCTAATTTCATTTTGGTTGGACCAATTTGTTGAAAAATGATTTGGAATTATTTTCCCCAAATATTATACCTTGGCCGAATGTGAATGTGGTTTTGGGTTCTTGGAAATTTTTTATTTTTGATTCATTTGATGAGTCGAAATCATTTAGGTTGATGTTAATTTGAATAGAATTGGATTGGATTTCGAATTGGACAAAAACCCCAAAATCCTTGTGTTGGCCGAATGGAATTATTGCCCTAATGTCTTGGTAATTTTGATTTTGTGACATTGGATGTGTATGAAATCAAAGTGGATGGTGATTTGATGTCGATTGTGGGTTCGATTGGATCGAAACCAAATCGGACACAAAATCCATCCTTTGGCCGAGAGCATAAAAGCATGTAAATGGGTTTGATTTTTCATTTTGTGTGTTGGACATATGATAATGAATTGAGTATGATTAATTGGACTAATTTAGTGTTTTGGAAATATTGATTTAGTTGATTAATCATGTAATGCACTTTAGGTAATTAAATTGCGGAATTGGATTCATGAAATTTAATTATTTAGGCTTAAATTGGATTTGGTCTTCTAATGTTGTATTTGGGCCTATTGGGCTTGATTTATCAAGTTTGGTTTAGGCCAAGTGGATTGGATCCAATTGGGCCCGAAACCTTAACCATAAAGCCCAAATGCGATCAATGAACCTTTAAAGTTCAATTGGGCCAAATGGGCCTAAATTGATTTCTAGGCTTATGGGGTTACTCCTTGATTGGGCTTTGGATGCCGAAGCTGACCGGCGTAAACACACACGTATAACGCAAGCGTACGTATCGTTCAAGTAGTATAAAAAGTATCGATCCCACGAGGACTTAAAACCTTTTTGTTATCAATTTATTGGGCCAAATGATTACCAGTATCTAATAAGTTTTTTGATTGATTTGAAATGGCGACGATTCTAAATTTAAAGACAAATAAATAAAATTGCTTAAAAGTAGATTTTAAGGAAATTCAATATTAAAAACTATCCAGGGTTGTGATTTATTTCAATATTATTTAAAAGATGAAGTAGTTATCTTATAGTTGGGTAATATATCAATTTATTAACCTGGAACACTAACTTATGTAAAAGCCTCTTCCGATGGTCAATTACAAATACCTAGTATAATCCAATTGAACCATATGTCTATGTCAACCAAATTATCTAGATTCATTAAATTCAAGTTCCAATTATGGCTACCCCCGCCCAACAGGTATATTCCTATCCTGTAAGGAAATCTATTAAAAGTGTTATATATCCTCAAGGAAGATCGTGGGCTATTGAGTCTAAGGTCTTAAACTTAAAATCCCTATGTCTAGTTCATTTTAAGTTTACCTAATCAATTTAATTAATGGACAGTTAATTAAAGAGCTTTAAGATTAAGACTTAATAAATAAATCTTTAAATTACCCAAACTATAATCTAACCCTTATAAACCAGTTAAATTGAAATTCATCACAACCCTAGATAACTAACTTAGCTACGATACATAACTAGGGCTAAAAACTTAAAAGACTTAAAATAAAATTGCATAAAGTAAATGTAGTAAAATAACTGCTGAAAGTGAATTAAAATAAAATTGCTAAGGTAAAAAGGAATTACTTCTACTATATACTAATTAGATTTCTCCCATAATATAATATAAGCTTTGCAAAACATTTTCATCCAGCCATATAGGCGGTATTTTGATTTAATTAGTTTAAAAACAACCAGCCATAAAGGCGGAATCATTTTAAAAATAACCAGCCATAAAGGCGGAATCAAAATAACCAGCCATATAGGCGGAATGAAAATAAACCAGCCATAAAGGCGGAACTTAAAATAAACCAGCCATAAAGGCGGAACCAAAATAACGAGCCATAAAGGCGGAACCAAAATAAACCAGCCATAAAGGCGGAATATGAATTTTATTACCCATCGACCAATCTGGCGGTATCCTGATTAAGTCAATTTAAAACTTGAATATATTATAATTATGGGAGAATAATCTAAGAAGTAATAGTAAAAGAATTACCTTTTACCTTAACAGAGGGAAGTTACCTCATCATAATGAGTAGTAAAAACTGTAAAATAAAGAAAGTAAATTATTATTTTTACAGAACGTAATTAAAAATTACAAAACTTTATTAAAAGAAACTTAGAGAGAGAAGAACTCCCTAATTACATAGGATTTGGGAGAGGAAATTGTACAACAAAAACTGAACCCTCGCCCTCTATTTATAGGCGCGGATGGCGGTTGGGCGTCGCGACGCTCGCTGCGCGTCGCGCCACGTGCTACAGTGACACGTGTCACGCGGTGATTCGACGGCTCAGATCTTATCCGATGTCGTGGCACTGTTCATGACGTCATTGCTTACGTCAGACTGATGATGTGGCACTGTTCATGACGTCATTGCTGACGTCATACTGACGTCACTGTCGGCAACTGTCGGCACCATTGGATGGGTGACACGTGGCATCCGGCGCACGTTAGCAAGTCCGTTGTGATGGTGACACGTGGCACGGTGCATTTTAGCAAGTTGACCAATCAGATTTTGACATGTGGCGACGGTGCATGTTAGCAGATCCGGCGCAGGTTCAGCGTCACGACGCGCAAGTCCTCAGCGTCGCGACGCGCAAATGACGATTTTGCCCTTTTTGTCTCATTTTGTCCATTTTGCCCCCAAATTGTCTCCAATGCTTCCCAAACTTTATTTATCTGCAAAATAACTACAAAACGTTCATAAAACTCGAGAAACAATACAAAACATTAGGTCAAATGAGTGGGAAATAGTGGTATAAATACCACTCATCAGAAGCCCATGCCTTAAAGAAATTAATTAAAGCCCATTGGACTTCAATTGAATTGACGTTGGACATTAATCGGGCTTTGAGACCCGACGCGATTAAATTTGGAATTTAAGTCGAAAAGGTTTATTAAATAAAGTGCAATATTTAATTTGGAATTGAATAGTGAATTAGTACTAAATACATGTTAAATTAGATTTAATGATGTAGTTTAATTTAATTCATGAATTCGTACTTTAAGTACTTATTCGCAAAAACGAGTTTGACTCGAACAAAATCAAATCGTTGTTTGAACATTGGATGATCACTTAATTATTAGATTAATTAATTTGATTAGATTGATTGATAGCATGCTTATGTGTATGAATACGTGGTTGTGTTGAATGAATAATGTATATCGGATGGATATTAGATGGGTGGGGAATTTTAGAAATTGTTGTAATAAATTCGATTTATTAAATTGGACCTGCGTGTCCAGCCTTATCACATTTATTCTCTTTGTATTCTCTTCTCACCTATTCCCCTCCATGTAAACGAGGTTTCTTTAGAAGTGTAGTGTAACGGGTAGAAGTAATACAAGTGATAGCTTGAGTGAAAAAGGGAGAGATTTGATCTAGGATCAATGTGTAAAGTATCCATCCGCATATCATTATTATTTATTTTCATACTCGCTTTATTATGTATTTAGAATGCATGTTTAAGGGTGTATGATGATGAGACCTTAACAAAGATAATTAAATTGGTAGCCAATTTGCACGCGAAAAACCCTCGTTAAATATCAAGCGTTTATTTTCCTTCCATTGAGTGATTCTTACTCAAGATTCGAGATTGGCAGGGGTTGTTGGCCAAAGTCAAGCCCTTGTCCGTCGAAGATGTGTTTTAATCACGAGGCTTTGTTCCATATCGGTGTCGTGTCCAAGTTGTGGTTTTTTGGCCAAAGTCAAGACCACTTCTTGTCCATTGACATTGATTACGAAGCTTCCATGTCAATGGGTCCGCGCCTGACTGGGATCACTAGGTTTGTTGTGCCAAAGCCAAGGCCTAGTTGATTCAGAGGAAAAAGGTTAGGGTATATATTCGATATATAGGCATATATAAGATATATGTTTGGGACTTGGATGTCCACCTACTGGATCTAGGAGTTGGATGGGATCCAATTGATCTTCGAGATCTACCTAGTTAATTATCATACAATTTGTTGGCCAAAGTCAAGATTGTGTGATATTTAACGGGATCCTAGCCCACTAGGAAACACGGTTTCCCGAGTACTCGACAGAGGGTTAGAGGCTCGACGAAAAATAGTGGGAGGCAAGTATTGAATTTGCAACATTCGTTCGAATACTCGCTAAACGCGCTCATCTATATTTTACTCGTCATATTAATCAAAAGTATTAGTTGGACTAATATTTTATGTTGTTTTAAAGATATGTATAGTTGGACTATATACAAACTCATTCGATATATAGTTGATTTTATAATTTGATTATAGTAATCAATATAATTGAATTAAAATTATAGTTGATTAAATAATTGGATTATTGTAATCATTATAATAAATAGTACCTTATTAAATTGATTAAATAGTTGGACTATTGAAATCAAGAAAGAATTGAAAAGTTGGATATTTAAAATATATAATCCTTGGGTTAAATATTTTAAATAATTTAATTTTCATTAGGAATTAATAATAGGTTACTTTATTGGATAAAATAATTTGTTATGTCTAAGCCCATAATTAAGCAAATAGTAGAGCATAAAATCTTTGGAAGATTTATGTGATGATGACTTTAATGCTTAATTTAATATACTTGACAATAAATCTATCTTTAGATTTAAAAAGTATTAAAATTACAATTAATAATTCTTGGAGAATTAATTGACTATTCTAGTGGAGAAAAGTCAAAGTTTGCAATTGGGAAAGTTGCACAAGGTGCACATCATTTCGATATTCTGAAACCCAAGGCTTGGCCAAAGGTTTGTGAAATATTGAAAAGATAATTGACATATCCCAAAGTGACTACCGTTAGGATATGGCAGACACGAAGGAATTAAAGAAAGGGCGAGGCTCTGACTTTAAAAATATTTGTCAAAGTTATGTTCACTACTAGTATTGAAATTAGATTTTAAATACTTAGTGTGGTACATAAAATATATGTATTGATGTTCAGAATCCGCTATGAGCTGGATACTGACTTCAAGCCGAGATTTCTCTGCAAATCGGAAACGGGACGAAAGTCGCTGTTTCGACCTTAGATACCTAAGTTTAGGAACTAACCTTTGGGTATGCACTTAAATTAGGAACTGTTATAATGTAACTAGTTTGACTAGAGACATTATCTCTATATCAGTGTTTAATCCGTTGCGGATAAACCTTTATATTCTAGAACACTAAAGTGTTTTATTATATAAAGATGATACTGAGATAAACACATTAGATGTGAATAACAGAATTTATATTTTGAATATGATAAAATCTCAAACATATAAGAATGACAAATAAATAGCTCAAATTGATTTGATCAATAGAGACTTATTTGTGGCATTGTTGTCTAGGACACAATTAAAGGAGACTCGTATATCCACACTTTTGAAAAGTGGGTACTAGGACTGATTTGACTATTCAAATAAGGTCTGCGAATCTAGTTTATTAGGTAAAGTACCTAAAATACTATTTACTTGGTAATAGTATAAGGGCCACCGATCTGTTAGCCCTATTCATGGTGAAGTTAGTGGGCCCATATCTAGCTAGACTAGATGTGAACATGAATATTTCGTGACCTTAACGGATGTGACATCACGTTATGGTTATGTGTTTCTTTTGAAGAACACAAATCGTAAACTTTAGAGTTTCGACACGAAATAGAAAAACAGATCGGCTATGGTATTATGCCGCCACGGTAAGACCGTATTGGAAAATACTTAAGCAGTAAGTTTCATATGTACATGAAAGAGTACGGTATGCTTTCATATGAGGACTCCTCCTGAGACATGTCAGTTAGACGGTGTATCCGTACTAAAACTGAATTTTGTTGGACATGATAAGGTTTATCACGAGTCGCTCTGAGCTACTGTTTCCTTCAATAGGATATGTATTAACAGTGCAAAACTTATTTAGAATAAGGTTCCATATAAATATGTTTGACAGATGTCATATAGGATATGAACAGAGAAGAAACGAGGTTTCTCATTCCTAATAATTTGGGTATGCCAGGCATAACATTTGGATGATACCAAACTAAAAGACCCAAATTGGATAAGTGCCAATATAGGTTATCCTAAGGGAAACCTTAAGTATAGTACTTGTAAATCTCACATGAGAACAATGTGATTGTTGCTCACCATGCGGTTTTTCCTGAGAGGAATACCGATATGCAGGGGTCAGTGGGAGGATAGTGATACTCGATGAAAAATCGGAGTAATACTGTTCAAGGCACGAAGTCCTTAATGGAACACAAATAGTTCATCAATGATGAATCTGTACCATTAATCTTCGAATACACAAGAACTGAGTAGATCGGATAGAGTCAGAAAACAACCTAGGGTATGG
The DNA here is from genome assembly GCA_019454045.1 of Zanthoxylum bungeanum. NCBI lineage: Eukaryota > Viridiplantae > Streptophyta > Magnoliopsida > Sapindales > Rutaceae > Zanthoxylum > Zanthoxylum bungeanum. Next base: position 94,421 of record SKCR01038187.1, on the reverse strand, counting down.
GTTTCTGATCTAACCTCATAAAGATGTCAATCTTATGAAGGTATACCAACCGACTACGTTTTAAGGAAGTTATATGAGGTATCGACTCCCTATTATGGCAAAGTGCCATGAGTCCGAAATGGATTCCATGTATAACAACTATTTTGGATACTAGTTGTTGTACCACAAGGCATTGTGCCTATTGGTACATTAAACGTCTTCAAGGAAGACATACATGGAAGGCAACATACCAACGTACAAAGCTGGGCTTTTGACAGAAAGGTATCGTTATCAACATTGTGTTAATAACGGTTCAACCTTTTACCTATTGCCATGGTAAATCCATTTTGAAGATGCTTGTTGATAACTGCGTATTTCATTTATGAAATGTGTCAGTTATAGATCAAAATCGCTTTCCTGAAAAGGAAACCTTTTGGAGAATGTTTATAACATTCTGACGATTTTGTATAACCAACAAACGAGGTTTGCGGGTTATTCGATCCATGTTTGGATTAATGCAAGCATAAGGTTCTTGGAACTGTCGTTTTGAAATAATCATAATGGTTTATGATTTGACTCAAAACGAAATAATTCTTGTGTATATAAGGAGGTTAGTGGGAGAGCGCACTGACAGTTAAATTCCCATAAAGTAATTGTTGAAAGCTTGGCTTTCATAGAAATTCTCAGTAGAATTCTGGGGAGTAACAACCTTTATTCAAGGAATAAAGATCTACTGGGATAGATTTGGAGTTGTTAACAATCTCTTGGAAATTGTACATTTAAAATGTAGTTGATAGGGTGTCTCATACGCTTCGAGCATATGGAGTCACGATCAGGTCAATCCAAGTGATAGTCACTGGATTGAACATTAAGAACATCTGTTAGTATCTGAGAGAACTAAAGATGTTGTCTTAAACTATGGAGAATGACAACTTGAAGTGTCTGGGATCACCGCTGCAAGTTTCCAAACAATTAAATACTGAGATACTATAAAGTTTGAACATTGGGACAGTGAGCTGGAAATATTCCGAGCAAGATAACTGTTGCCGAATAAACAACAAATGCGGATTATTGCTGCAGCTGAGGCAGCAATAGAAGCCATTTAGATCGAAAATAAATCTAATTATATTAGATATAGTTCTGTTAGCAGCTGAGCTAGGCGTCAGCACAGGCTACGGAATTAAAGGTCTCATCGACGATCCAGATATATACTTCTATATCATCTGATTCGTTCGGATCATACATCGTGGCGATGTGATGATCGTATATATCACGTCAAACGATAATCAAACAAATCCGCTGACGAAAACCTTTCCTCAGCAATTTGAGCGAACCGTACATAGTTCGGGTGTAGGACACTTGAGTGACTGGCTATGTGCCAAGTGGGAGATTGTTGGACAAAATGACCCATAGCGTCACTATTTGCACAGATCATTGTGTTGTTGTAGCAAATTGACTATGTGACAAGGAAATTCCACTCTCATCATTTGTGATTAGATCACCATAGATATATAAATTAAGAGAGGTCCATATGATTAGTTCCTAGACTGAGAATGATATGAGACAGTATCAGTCGACGAAGGATTAATCATTAAATATCCCTAGCCGGAGTATTATCGAGACTGGACATCGATAATGCGGAATAGGTTAGTATTGCACTTGTGTGCGTTTAGAGGGCACAACGACATAGTTCTCATATATATAAGTATTGGATACTTATGCAAGTGTGATAGGACGTCGTGTTTCACCGATGGTACGGGAAACAGCTTCGCTCTGGATAGACCCTTCGGAATCTCATTGGTATTATGACTATGTGTCTATGGGAGGCCGAAATCAAGGTAGGTGTGTATAGTCTTAACCTGAGACTTACATCACTAATACTTACGATAATCAATAGACTTTTGTCTTGGTGGTACAGGGCTTTAACCGGTTCTGCGTACACCACTTCTGGGTTTATCAGAGAGTCGTAGTGTATTGGGTGTGATGTCAAGACGGAAGTATCACTTCAGTCATAGTGGAGATGATGTCACGCAGGATACGGTACTAGTGCTCTTGAGTGATGCGCATCCAATCGGGATATTGTGACCTGGTCATGAATATCCGATTATAGAGACTATGTTACCAGAAATCCGATATATGTTTCGGACGGGGCAGACACTTATCCAGCCCCAGCCCTAACACGTGACTATCCGATACTGGACCGATATACACAATACAATGGTATACTACGCTTGATATGGATCTTAATATTCTTAAATGGATATGTCCGGAGAATTGGGTAGACTTGGTGCTTTGCTAGGAGTCGACCTTGTCTCGTAAATCAGTAGAACGTAGTACTTGGTACGTACGTGATTCGGATACTCCGAAGACCGTATTTACTGCCAACGTATCCGGGGATCTCATGGGTCGCTTCCCGATAATCCACCGATGACGTATGACTCGCACTCTTAAATAATCTGGGATTATATAGAATAGAGAGAAAATTAATCTAGGATTAATTACGGAGATATTTTATCTAGGATAAAATATCGTCTAGAGAGAGATAACGATTAATTTAGAATTAATCGGTAAATTAATTTATTCGATATATTAAACGAAATTGGATTTCGACGCGGGATTAAAATTAGATTTTAATTGAATCTAGAGAGTCTCAATAATGAAACATACTCGTAGAGCACTAGAGCAACATTTATAAATAATATTGATTATTTATAAATTCGTTTAAAGGTTAAACGCAAGATACATGCTAAAGGGGCCCAATAGTCATTTGCTTAATTAATGTGTATTTACATTTAATACTTGATTAATTTAAATACACATTAATTAATAGTCAAATTGAGATATTTGACAAATATCCTAAATGAATATATGTATTTGATATTTAATGTAAATATTATACATATATTTAATATATTTATATTTAATTAATTAATTGATTATTTAATTGTTAAATGATTAAATTAATTAAAATATAAATATCTTACATTTGGATATTTGGTTTAAATGATTAAGTTGCCTTTGTTGACTTTATATTAATATCTTTAAAGTGTTTTTAGATATTTATATAAAGTTGATCAAATTTACTTCAAATGAAATTGAAACTATTTTCCTAATATATGCTTGTGAATTTCGGCCAAAACGTTTACATCTATTTCTCTGGGATTATCTGGATACCTGTGACGGAGGGATTATACGTATGCAATGACCTCGACCTGTATGATTCAGCTAGTTTATCCTTGATCGTCATAATCTACGGGTGGATAGATTATGGACATGAAATTGGATTTCGTGACGGATATACCTGAATCTAGAGAGTCTCAATAATGAAACATACTCGTAGAGCACTAGAGCAACATTTATGAATAATGATGATTATTTATAAATCGTTTAATCGTTAAACGAAAAATACATGCGAACGGGCCGAACCGTCATTTCCTAATTAATGTGTATTTGTATTTAATATATGATATTATTAAATACACATTAATAAATAGTAAAATAAAGGTATTTGACATATATCATCAATATATGTATTTGAGATATTTAAAGTAAATATAATACATATATTTGATATATTTGTATTTAATTATTTATTTAATTATTTAATTGTTAAATGAATAATATAATTAAAATATAAATATATCACCAAATGATAAAGTTAGGAAATGATTATAAATGTAAATGTTTGACTTTACATTAAAGGAAAAGGTTGTCAAATTGATTTTGACTTCTTAAGATATTTGTTCAAAATTGTTTGAAAAATACAAATATCTTTTTCCTTTATTTCTTTATAATTTCGGCCAATACACTTAAATATAAGAGTTATATTTTTCTTAGTTGCATTTGTTGACTTAATATAAATATCTATAAAGTGTTATTTAGATATTTTATCAAGTTGATTTAATGAAATTCAAATGAAATTGAAATTAATATTTCTTGTATATGTCTTTGCCAAATTCGGCCAAGGCCTTTGTGATGCAAGTATATATTGTTTTTCATTTCATTTGGTATCTAACCTAATACACTTTAAAAGAAAAATCCATTAATGGAAACCAAAGAAAGCTTGTGAGAAAGAAAGAAGAAACCAAAGAAAGCTTGGATTTTAGTAAGTTTTTCCAACTTACTATTAGAGAGGAAAATGTTCCTTAGGATCTAGGCTTTAACATATGATGTTCTTAGGTTATTTCTTTCTTTATTCTTTGTGTTTTTGTTGATGGGTGTTTTGATGGAAGTGTTGAGCATGTATGATGAAGGAAGATTGTGACTATTGTAGTTATAAGCTTTCTTTTATGGTTTTGGAAACCTTGATGCTAATCTAGAGTTGTTGACCCACTTTTAGATGACTTAGATTTGATGTTGAGTTGTTTCATTGTGTTGAGACTTTGATTGGATGGAAGAAAGATGATTGAAGTGTTGGATTTAACCAATTTGGTCTAATTTGTCCAATTTGAGGAAATTGAAAAATTAGGGTTCATGAACAATTCCAAATTTGGGGCTTTTCATATATGTTGTGTATTTGGATGTTTATATGATGCATATAAAGTTTCATATTGATTGGATTACATCTTGATGTGTTTTGAAGCATGAAATGACAAAGTGCACAATTTGGCACCCTAATGGTGCATTCGGCCATGATGAACAAAATTGGGGATTTTGTTGCTTTTGGTGTTTTGATGTTTTGAACATGCTAAGTTCATCTTAAAAATGATTTAGAATCATTCAAAATTGATTAGATCAATTTCGGACTAAAATGGACAAAATACCAAAGTAAGGGTAATTTGGTAAATTCACCTAAATATGATTTATTGAATTTTATTTCATAATTTGATTGTTGGATAATTAAATAAATATGTTTATTTAATTAATCCGAGAAAAATTTTTGAAATCGGAAAATACGATTTTCCACCGCTTCCGCTGCGTTACCGGATTCTGCCCCTAAAAACCCCTACAAAATGGTATCAGAGCGAGTCTAATTCTAGGCCTCCATAAAATGAATAGCTTGTTTTATTCAATTTTTAATCATGTTTTCTTGACTTTATACATGCATGTTATAATCTAATTTGATTAGATTTAGGGTGTATGACACTAAATGGAATATCCCCGCTTAATAAAGTTTTAAAGTAACTAGTATTTGGAATACTTGTTTCTTGATCCGTCTTGTCAATACGGTTTATAAATATCTTTTCGTTGACTACATTCGAGATCGTGCCTCTGCTGTGAGGGTGTAGCTGATAGAAATTTATTTATGCCGAATGTATATTAGATACTAGATAAATTCAAGCGAAAGGGGAATCCTGAACGTGCCCTAGCTGTCAGGGTTACGCAAGTAACTTGAGTTTATCATTGACAAGTTTAACCTTGGTACGTCTCCTTGTGGGCCTGCCTTCGCAGCGACAACGAGAAACGGCCAGGACCGGAACCTTGGAGTCACTAGTGAGTGATTGACAATTAGTTGTCTACCTGTGAATATACGTCGGCGAGACCGTGCCTCTGCTGTGAGTCGAAATATATTCACGGGGTCCTCTTCCCATTATGGAATTCGATTTAATTATTGAATTCTCGTCTTTCCGTTGGGGATTACGGCATTACGTAAAAATAGTGGGAGGCACTGCTAAGTTTAAAATATTTCATAACTTAGGCAGTGTATGTTATTATGGAAATTGCTGCTTGTTTGTTTCCTTATTCTATTGTTTATATAGAATTAAACTTTTATTTACTCCACACATATTTTGATATGTTATCTGACTTGACTCTTGGTTGCAGTTATTCTAGAATAGGTTCTAGATACTAATAGACTAGGATATTATTAGATTAGTCTAAACCATCGGGAACTGTTGTTCCGATTTTCTTCAAAAATAAAGATGGTCAATGACTTAGTTTCTATGTCATGATAGATAATCTAGATAGATATCCCCTTTAGGATATAATACTTTAGAGACAATAGTTTCTTATGCAGTAAGAATTGACTTGAATTAGTTCATGTCTCGAGATTCTTGACTGGCATTTAGAAAGCCCTATTAGGTATTTGTTTATCTAGTAATGACGTTTCTAAGCTTTAATTACCTTTAAAGGTAATGTGTCTGACACAATTTGCTAATCAGTTATTTACAATTGTTGTGAATAGTTGAATGCAAATAGTAAAGCTAAAGAAAGGAGAAGCTTATATTTGTGTATAGAAAATATCGATTTTCACAATACTACAACTATAGGTATTGGATACCAGATCTCCCGTCTAGTTATTTGAAATATAGGTTAACCATTGTTTTGATATTTGATATCGGAACTTGCGACTAGTGGATAGTCACTTGTTCTTTATAAACAATTGTTACATATTTTATAATAACTAGTAGTGTCATTGACGTAGAGATAAACATTAAGAAAAATTATTCGGTAAAGTAAATAATTTAGAACGGTGCTTTATGAGTTTAATCACTTAAGCATTGGATGTTTATTCCGTATGGTGAATGATGGTTTGATACTAGATCACACCACATATCATTATCCATTTAATGAATATTGTATTCAGGAAAGTGATTAAAATCTCGTTTAACCAATGATTGTCATTGGACCACCAGATTTATTAAACTGATATATTGGATGTATGTGGTTTAATAAATAATAATTGCTTAAGGTAGTTTTCTTTATTTCGTAACTTAGTTGATGAATTGTCATAACTTGGTTACGAGTTTCTGAAGGAACACATATTGAAAGTCTTGAAAGTATCAAGAACTTTCAACCTGTTCTGATGAAACATAGATTGAACATTTTTGACTTGTTCAAATATATTCAATCTAAAGGTTTTAGAGAATTCTATCCTCAAAATTCATCACATGTCTTTGAACTGTTCAAAGATCTTTGATACGATCAAACGTATGAATTTAAAGCAATTAGTTCTAAGGTTATTCAGTGAATATGATTCATATTCAATATTATTCTTCCATGATTCCATCTTGATGGAATTGAGTAGTGGGAGCAATCGAATCTTATATGATTTGATTCGTCTGATATTGAATGTTACCGAATTAGTTTCAATACTCTTGGGGTTATGCTCCAGTAACACTAATTCATCTCTTTAATTAATGTTCCATTAATTTCTACAGTTACATATATGATATGTATAGGTAGAAAAATCTGAATCTTGAAAAGTTTAAGATTTGAATGTTTCTTTTATATAATAGTTATATAATGGAAATTACTTACACCTTGGAGGTATAAGTAAAAGTTTATCGTTTATTATGTTTAATAGAATATTGTATTCTATTTAATAGAATATCTTTCCTACGATTCTAAGTAATAAAATCGTTTTATTACTTTGTGTGTAACATCAGATGTTAACTATTGTAGAAAAAACTTGACTTATTGAAGTCAAATGTGAGAATGATAAATTATAAATGGAACTATGTAATTAATAAGATGAAACAACCCTTATACATCTTCCGTGCAAGTCCAATAGGATAACAGAATCATTCACGAGTATTTGGTACTTAATGGTTCCGTTGTTTTCTTACTGAAGAACAATTATCCTATTACTTATAATGGAAGCGATATTTGATATCGATTCTGGAAGTTCACCATTGAACCATAGATCTAAGATTGTTCATAGCTTACTACGATCAAGTTTTGAACTTGATTACGCTTTCATTATGAATTAGTTCATGATATGTGCTAATTGTTTGCGCAGCGAAAGCATTGTGAGCTTATTAAAGGTTTGACCTTTACAGTATGACAGTGAGAAAAGTTATACTCAGCAATCTATTATAGATTCTGAGAAAACTTATCTCTAAGTCACACTAAATGAACAATTAAAGATATATTGGTTAATGTTGATAATAAATTGTATATTTTAGCTAAAGAATGCAAAGTGGCGTTTTTGGATTACTTATTCGAAGAAGAGATCATTGTGATTTCCTTGTTTGAAGAGTACATTCTGGAATGGCCCTAGAGTTTGTGTTCTGCTGAAATTGCAGTTTAGTGTGCTAACTTATAGAGCCTATTGTAAACTCGGATAAGTCTTCCAGAAATATGTGTTCTCTATTTTTGATATCGTCATATTGTCTGATCTTGTCAAAGTATATAGAATACATATGTGATAAAAGGGTTAGTGGGAGCGTACATATTACTTTCTAGTGTTATATATCTTAACGACATTGTCATTATTATAGTAATAATGAGATGTTTGTAAGGTAAAGATTTACCTAAGTCTTCTTTACTCCGTGAAATCAGTGGGAGTAGTCTCTGTTATATTTGATATAAAGTTTTATATAAGATATAAAACTAAGAGACTTGTGAGATACTCATATTATTCGTACATTAGATATGATCTAATAAAGGACATAACTAGGCTATATGTATGACAGTTAGTATAACTGTTGGACAGTTATTGTGTGTCTTATATAAAGTATTCATCTTTCGTAAAGGATGATTCCTTTTTCGAAAGAGATATTGATTAGAATGTCTAATCAATCTTATGTATCATTTGATGATGACATAATAAATACTTTATTATGTGCGATTATCGATGTCGATTTAATCGTAATTGTTACAAGTTATTTTGACATCCTAAAGACCATAGGATGGATCTTGAATCACGTTCTTTGTGATCTTTGAGATATTAAGAACGAGTTTCTAATTCATGGAGAATATAGTCTGCAACCATTAGGGTCATATTAGTTTTGAGACTAATTATAACGTTAGACAGTCTACGTCATAAAGAGTCAGAAAAGATGCAGTGGGAGTGTCACGAAGGATTCTACTATTTAGTGGAATCAAATGCAACTTTTGAAGTATTGACTTATGAAGTTGCATAGTGACCTTTTAAATTAGAAGTTTTTGAATTGTTATTGTACTTGCGGTTGCCTTCATAGTATTTTGGATTTGATCCTTAAATACTTGGACAATTCTGTAGCTGTAGCACAATACTGTGTAGCATCAGAGTCATATTAATGTATAATCTAGATTCTACAAAATATGAATGATGCTGACTATGGGAAACGATGGAGTTTGTTTGACAAACTCAATATGTCATAGTGGACTTGTTTTTGTTGCCAACCTCTTAAGTACTGGGTGAGCTTTTGAGGGCCATGTGCATACGATGCACATTGAGACGTGTATATGATACCGTGGATTGGCACTAGAGCAAGTGGGAGAAATTGTTGGGGTTGGTGCTCAGAGCGCCAATCCGGGCCGTATTTATGTCTGATTCATGAATACGAACATCCCCTTATTCCATAATATTACTTATTTATGGTTGCACCTCTTGTTCTTATATACGTATTCGATCTGATTACGATTAGATTGAAACTAAATATGGTTTAGTGATATATATATATTAGACAAAGGCCCGATAATATATAATGCAGTATACAGTTACAAAGTTAGTTTGTAATTGACATTGGGAAATGTCACTGCTATATGGATATTATCAAACATAGTTCCTGGTCAAGATTTGCTAACACGGGTTGGTTAGTCAAATCCGTTGAGACCAGTACATGTCGTATATCGAGACTTGGTCCGATGGTTTATCCCAATGAACCATGAGTCTAGGGAGACTCGTATAGACGTGTAGGTGTTTATAGTGGATAAACATTGAACGGCTCACCGAAGATTCTTAATGGATGGTACACCAACGTCAATAAGAATCTTCTCGGGTTGAGTAGCATAGTGGTCCTTCGACTTGAGACACCACTGTGAATGTATGAGACATCCTCCACACTTAGATGGTAGTCACGTCACCGATCTATTTAGATCAGACCTCCGCCTGTTCGTTGGGTGTGGATCGATCCTCAGGATATCCTGTGTGTGTCAAGATAGGATCCGTCAGTTCTGTGTACAGAGCATAGGTAGTCCATATATATTTAGCAGTCTGTTAAATCTGTGGCCATATTATACATCGGAAGTAAGTTCCGAGTGTTATTTAAAGATTTCTAATAGATACGTCGACGAGATAATACCTATAGAGATTTCACGTTTACATCTATATCTCTGGGATTATCTGGATACCTGTGACGGAGGGATTATATGTATGCAATGACCTCGACCTGTATGATTCAGCTAGTTTATCCTTGATCGTCATAATCTACGGGTGGATAGATTATGGACATGAAATTAGATTTCGTGACGGATATACCTGAATCTAGAGAGTCTCAATAATGAAACATACTCGTAGAGCACTAGAGCAACATTTATGAATAATGATGATTATTTATAAATCGTTTAATCGTTAAACGAAAAATACATGCGAACGAGCCGAACCGTCATTTCCTAATTAATGTGTATTTGTATTTAATATATGATATTATTAAATACACATTAATAAATAGTCAAATAAAGGTATTTGACATATATCATCAATATATGTATTTGAGATATTTAAAGTAAATATAATACATATATTTGATATATTTGTATTTAATTAATTATTTAATTGTTAAATGATTAATATAATTAAAATATAAATATATCACCAAATGATAAAGTTAGGAAATGATTATAAATGTAAATGTTTGACTTTACATTAAAGGAAAAGGTTGTCAAATTGATTTTGACTTCTTAAGATATTTGTTCAAAATTGTTTGAAAAATACAAATATCTTTTTCCTTTATTTCTTTATAATTTCGGCCAATACACTTAAATATAAGAGTTATATTTTTCTTAGTTGCATTTGTTGACTTAATATAAATATCTATAAAGTGTTATTTAGATATTTTATCAAGTTGATTTAATGAAATTCAAATGAAATTGAAATTAATATTTCTTGTATATGTCTTTGCCAAATTCGGCCAAGGCCTTTGTGATGCAAGTATATATTGTTTTTCATTTCATTTGGTATCTAACCTAATACACTTTAAAAGAAAACTCCATTAATGGAAACCAAAGAAAGCTTGTGAGAAAGAAAGAAGAAACCAAAGAAAGCTTGGATTTTAGTAAGTTTTTCCAACTTACTATTAGAGAGGAAAATGTTCCTTAGGATCTAGGCTTTAACATATGATGTTCTTAGGTTATTTCTTTCTTTATTCTTTGTGTTTTTGTTGATGGGTGTTTTGATGGATGTGTTGAGCATGTATGATGAAGGAAGATTGTGATTATTGTAGTTATAAGCTTTCTTTTATGGTTTTGGAAACCTTGTTGCTAATCTAGAGTTGTTGACCCACTCTTAGATGACCTAGATTTGATCTTGAGTTGTTTCATTGTGTTGAAACTTTGATTGGATGGAATAAAGATGATTGAAGTGTTGGATTTAACCAATTTGGTCTAATTTGTCCAATTTGAGGAAATTGAAAAATTAGGGTTCATGAACAATTCCAAATTTGGGGTTTTTCGTATATGTTGTGTATTTGGATGTGTATATGATGCATATAAAGTTTCATGTTGATTGGATTACATCTTGATGTGTTTTGAAGCATGAAATGACAAAGTGCACAATTTGGCACCCTAATGGTGCATTCGGCCATGATGAACAAAATTGGGGATTTTGTTGCTTTTGGTGTTTTGATGTTTTGAACATGCTAAGTTCATCTTAAAAATGATTTAGAATCATTCAAAATTGATTAGATCAATTTCGGACTAAAATGGACAAAATACCAAAGTAAGGGTAATTTGGTAAATTCACCTATATATGATTTATTGAATTTTATTTCATAATTTGATTATTGGATAATTAAATAAATATGTTTATTTAATTAATCCGAGAAAAAGTTTTGAAATCGGAAAATACGATTTTCACCGCTTCCGCTGCGTTACCGGATTCTGCCCCTAAAAACCCCTATATAAGGGGCTTGGGTATTTAAGTGAGCCTCGCTCCACCCTCCATCTGGGGAATCTACAATGGGAAGTCCATTCGACAGTTAGTCACACACCATAACTCTTTGGCACGTACCATAAGGTATAAAAAAGGTGAGTTCACTTGGTCGCTTGAACCCTTGAGTGGGGACTCCTAGTTGTGAACTATCATTCGTCAGCGAGAGCCTTTGTTTACTCTCTTAAAACCCACATGTGAACCATAGTTATATGACATGTAGAAGTTATTTCTTTTTGTTGACTAAAAACGGTGGAATTGGTAAGAAATAGATGTGTAAGGAATTCTCACTCCTGATACGTATTTTAAACCTATTTCGAAACAAGTTAATTTTTGTTTATTTCCTTTTAAATTATTTAATTTGTAAATTCTCCATAAAACCGACTAAAATGGATCTTCATATACTTAGTTGGCAGATATTATCAACATACATGGTAACATACAGACATAGGATAAAATTGAAAAGATTGTAATATTCATTGCTATAGTTTAATTGGAAAAGCATCTCAAAAAGTGATGGAATAAAATAAATAAATAAATAAATAAAAAAACATCTGAGATTCGAGTTATTAAGTCTGTAAGGGTATTTTAATACCTAGTGCCCTAAAACCAACTGGTTTGGGAGTCACTGGCCCAAAACTCGCTACATGGATTAAAAAGATGATAGAAAATAAATATATATATCTGAAGTCTGAGTAATTAAGTCCTTAGGGGTGTCTTAACACCTGATGCCCTAAAGCCAACTGGTTTGGGAGTCACCGACCTAAAGCTCACTACATAGATGGAAGATATTGTATATAAATAAAAAATAGAGAAAAATATCAAAGAAAAAATCAGAAAAATCAGAAAATCTATTCCATTACTACAAAAAAGTGTGAATTCTGATAGAACTTTAGGACAAAAATATTACTCTCTTATCAACTGCACTTATGACTGTTATGGGCAAAATGAGTTGTTTAATATTTTGTTTGCTGTGTATATGGAGAATGGTAAAAATAATCGGAGAATTTACTTATTCAGTAATTTAAAATGAAACAAAACAACTAATAACTTGGAGTAGAAGTTTCACATGATTAAGTCACTAACTTCTTTATTCTATTTTATCTTGTCTTTTTGCTTTTGTGTGCATTAGTTTCACTACTTTTTTTACTTTTATAAAATGTTTGTGGGTATCATTGTTGTAAACCCTCACGAGACTACAACTCGTCCACTAGGGACACCTATGGGTTTAAAGGCTTGTTGCATATGCTAAATGCAATCGTGATCCCTACGAAGTGGTTTAGTTAAATTTTATTATGTTATTTTATTTTACTCGAGGACTAGCAAAATGTTAGGTTTGGGGGTGTGATGAGTGGTAAAACTATCACTATTTCCCACTCATTTAACTTAATATTTTGTATAGTTTCTTGAGTTTTGTGAATATTTTGATATGTTTTGGGTTATTTTGTAGATAAATAAAGTTTCAGGACATTCTGGAGGTGATTTGGAGCAAAACTGTGAAATTTGGCAAAAATGGTAATTTGGTAATTTTGGGCGTCCCGACACCGGGGGTATTTTGGTAATTGCACCGCATGCCACGTGTCAAAAATTCAACGAGCCGTTTTTTTTAGCCACCATGCCACGTGTCGAAAATTCAGCGATCCAAAAAAATAATAAAATAATCAGAAAAATAATAATAATAAATTCGATTTTTTTTTGCCTATAAATAGATTTTGAATTTTCAGTTTCAAATTTACCTCATCCTCTGAAATTCTTATAAATAAAAGAGAGTTCTTCTTATTTTCTTCTTATATTCAGTTTTATTTACGCTTTGCAGTAGTAATTATATCCATCTATGAGTGGGGTAACTTCTCTATGCTGAGGTAATAAGGTAATACTTTTACTTTTGCTATTTAGATTAATCTCCCTTAAAATATAATATATAAACTATTTAAAATCTGAATTAATAAAGGATACTGCCATTTCCGGACGTTTGGTTATTCAATTTAATCTGGTTAATTTGACTTAATCAGGATACCGCCATTCCGGACGGTTGGTTTAAAATATAACAAGATTATATATTATTTTATCGGAGATATCTAAATAGTAAATAGTATAAGTTAATTCCTTTTACCTTAGCATTTTATTTATTTTTCTGCATTTACTTTTTAAGTAATTTTTATGTCTTTTATACTTGTCCTAATTATGTGTTATAACTAAGTTAGTTTTCTAAGGTTGTGATGAAATCTAACATCACCGTTTTATAAGAGGTTATTTTATAATTTGAGTAATTTAAAGGTTTACTTATTATGTCTTAAATGCTTTTTGTTGTTTGATCACTAATAAGATTAATATGGTAAATCTAAAATGAACTAGACATAGGGATTTTAAGTTTCAACATTTGACTTAATAGCCCACGATCTTCCTTGAGGATAGATAACCCTTTAATAGATTTCCTTACAGGATAGACATATACATGTTGGGCGGGGTAGCCATAATTAGAACTTAAACTTAATGAATCCAGATAATTTGATTGACATAGACATATGATTCAATTGGATTAAACTGGGTATTTGTGTCTGACCATCGACAGATGCTTTCGCATAAATTCGTGTTCCAGGTTAGTAAAATGATTTATTACACAAACATAAAATAATCACTTCATCTTTTTAAAGATATTAGAAAGATTCACAACCCTAGATCTTTGAGTCTTTTTATTTTCCTTAGTAGTTTATTTTGTCTTTTTATTTATTTATTTATTTAGCAAATCTACAAATCAAATCATTTCAAGCAATCAATTCACTTCTCCTTTAATTAGATATTTGTAAATAAATAGTATCAACAATTAATAACAACAGTAGGAATTAAGTTCTCGTGGGATCTATATTTTTATACTACTTGAACGATACGTACGCTTGCGTTATACGTGTGTGTTTATGCCGGTCACTTAATTATTTTATTTCGCAATAGGAGTTTAATTTACATTATGTTTAAATCATATTTTATTTAATGTGCTTTTGTGTGATGTCGAATTTTTGTTGTAATAAAAATTTACTTTCGAAGCATACAAACTTAGATTTAGGCCTATAGGAATTTAGAGTAGTTTTACCAATATATGTCGAGTAGACTTCGTTAATTTTGCACAAATCCATTCATTACAATTGACATAAGTAAGGGACCATTCTGAACCCAACGGTTTGAGGTATTCCCTTGCGAGGGGTGAGTGTGGTGATAAGTGCATGAAAATGTACTTTGAAACATCACTTACTTGGGTTTATTGTTAAGTATTTAGTTATATATTTTATATTTTAGTACATAATTTCTATTGTTATATTAATTTAGAAATATTTATTACTTAAACTAATTTAGTGATTTTTATTTGTAGGAATATTAATATATGGATCCTGGGACAATTGCAAGTGTTTAGGGATGCATAGGACGCGCACAGGAGCCGCGAACGCGAAGAGTAATAAGTGAACTGGCGCCATGGCGACACAATCCTATACCAATTCCAGCAAGTGAGGCGTCATGGCGCGTTATTGAGGATAAGAAGAACCAGCGCCACAGCGCCAATATTACGTACAAAATCCATGAGGTTCAGCGCCATGGTGCCGAAGAAATCATTGGCACCGCAGCGCCAGTTTAGACACTGAAGACCGGCGCCATAGCGCCCACATCGTCCAGTACAAAACTCCTGAGAGTTTGGCATCGCGGCGCCACTCAACGAGCGCCGCGGCGCTGCGACAAGCAAAATCACGCGTTCCAAGTCTCGCTTTTTAGGGTTTTCTAAAATCCTAATGACTCCCGGACACTACTATAATATAACAGTTCGTCCAGAAACAACAAGGAGGCTAGTTACACAAATACAAAAGAAAAATCAGAGCTGTGCAGATTCCCGGGATCAGAACCAATGCTTCATCCAATGATTTCCCCATCTATCTCTGTAGTTTCTTCATCTAGTATGCGGAACTAATTTCCTAAGCAAAGCTAAGGGCGAACTCTTGTACCCAACTCTTGTATTCTCGTTATTTGATTCATGGATGATCTAATTTGTTTAATATAATTGTTATTCTATTCATCTCTTTATTATTTGATTAATTGAGAACTATATTTTATTAGTTTACATATAGATTCAATCACGCTTTTTCTATGTGTTGTTGGTAAAATTGGTTGTGATACATTAATGTTGTTTTGCGAGTTAATCTTCTGCTGCAATATTGCCCGAGGGTATATTGTCGTCGTTAGATAGGTTGTAACGATAACCTTGTGAGTTGTGAATGTAGAGAAGATAAAGTAACAATTACCTTAGAACTTAAACTGGTGTAGAATTGAATATCTTCCAATTGTGGATTTGGGACGTGAAATCCTCAATTGCGTAATTAAATGAATCAATAACGGAATATGGGTAATAGGTACAAGAGGGGACCCTGACGCTTTGCTATTTTTCTATTGAATAAATCGTTTAAGCTTTCGTAATCTTCAATCTACATCTCAATTTGATCTTTCCCTTAAGTTAGTTATTGTTAATCGCTTTTGTTTAAGTAAATCAGTTTCAATGTAACCATCTCTCTGAGGAATCGACACCCCAACTATACTGCAACAACCGCGAGTTATTTTTGGGCGTAATCATGCGGCCTTAAATCAGTTCCTAGTTCGCACCAGGTGGCGAATCCATTATTCTCCGGTTTAGTTCCCTGCGGACTACTTTGTACTCCCAACTAGGCCCTGAGCCTAGAACAGCATGCGTCGCCCAAGTTCCTATGTCCTACAGTCTGGCGACTCCACTGGGGATAGAGAATCGGCCCCAAAATTTGACCGGTGCGTAATCACACGCGTATAATACAGGCGCACGTATTGTTCAAGTAGTATAAAAATATCGATCCCACGAGGACTTAATTCCTACTGTTGTTATTAATTATTGAATCTATTTATTTACAGGTATCTAATTATAGGGAGAAGGGAATTGATTGATTTGGTTGGTTGAATGTGGAATTGCTTAATTAAAATAAATAAAATAAACAAAAGAAGATACTAAGGAAAATTAATGAAAAGACTAAAAGGTCTAGGGTCGTGACTCCACACAATACTGTTAAGAAGATGAATTGATTCTCTTACTTATGTGTATTAATTCAGTTTGCTAACCTCGAACACGAAAATATGCAAAAGCCTCTTCCGATGGTCAGACGCAAATACCCAGTATAACCTAATTGAACTATATTTCTATGTCAACCACATTATCTGGATTCATTAAGTCCAATTTCCAATTATGGCTACCCCCGCCCGACAAGTATATGTCTATCCTGTAAGGAAATCTATTAAAGGGTTATCTATCCTTAAGGAAGATCGTGGGCTATTGAATCTAAGTTTGAAACCTAAAATCCCTATGTCTAGTTCATTTTAGATTTACCCTATCAATCTTATTAATTGCCAGTTAACAAGAAGCATTAAGCTTAAGACTCATAAATAAACTAAAGAACTACCTATAAAAAGAAAATCAATTATTAAGTGTGTGTATTGTGTTACATCACTTCCCTAGAATAAAAATAAATTGATGGGGTTAGGGGATCCACTTTTACTATTTATAATTTAGAAATCTTCCTTACTATAATATAGAATTTAACGGTGATAGCCAACCAACCATATAGGCGGTATTCCTTATTAAGTCAGATTTAAATGAAGTCCAACTAGCCATAAAGGTGGTAATAATATTCGAACATAAACCAGCCATATAGGCGGTAATTATCTGTCACCTAAGACCGGCCATATAGGCGGTGCCACATTATGCCAAATAAATAAAACCAGCCATTAAGGCGGTAATTCCTTTTAGTGAATAATAAATTTTATATTATAATTAAGGGAGATTAATCTAAATTAAAATATTAAAAGTTTCACTCTTCCCCCAGCAGAAATTTAACTACTAAACATTAAAAGAAAAGAGTAGAAGAAGAGATATATTATTACTGAAAATTAAAATACATAAATTAAAAATAATATTTATATACAAAAATAGATGTTTCCTATAAAATCATGGAAAAGTCCCCAAGGAGAGCATGTGAAGAAACTGAATGTGAGGCCTTCAATTTATAGGCAATTTTTGGGCTCGGGCGTCGCGACGCCAGACTGCTTGGCGACGTGACGCCAGCTACAGTAACCGGTCCATGCGTTTGGTCAACGCGGCTTCAGTCGGTGCAATGAGGTTTCGCCACGTGTCGTGCTGTGGTTGGTGGGGATTTTGGTCCAATGAGTACTCAACATATAGGAGCACCTGATTCATCGGCAGTTCAGTCCCTTGGTGGCTTGACACGTGGCAGTCGGTGATTGGTTGGATATTCGATCCAATAGGAAAGTGACACGTGGCACGCGGTTTGGGTGGTCCAATGAGATGATGACACGTGGCAGCCGGCTCACGTTAGCAGCGACGCATGTTAGCTTCTTCGGTGCAACCTGGGCGTCGCGACGCGCAAGTCTTAAGCGTCACGATGCCGAAATGGCCATTTTGCCCTTTTGTCCAATTTTGTCCATTTTGCCCCCAAATTGTCTCCAATGCTTTCCAAACTTTATTTATCTGCAAAATAACACAAAATACATCAAAACGTTCACAAAACTTGAGAAACTATACGAAATATTAGGTCAAATGAGTGGGAAAAAGTGATGTATTTACCGCTCATCACACCCCCAAACCTAACATTTTGCTAGTCCTCGAGCAAAACAGAAAGTAAAATAACATAAAAATTAACTAAGCCATTTTCTAGGGATCACGGTTGCATTTAGCGTATGCAACAAGCCTTTAAACCCCTAGGTGTCCCTAGTGGACGAGTTATAGTCTCGTGAGGGTTTACAGCAACGATACCCACAAACATTTTACAAAATTAAAAAGGTAGTGAAACTAATGCACACAAAAGCAAAAAGACAAGAGAAAAGAGAAGTTAGTGACTAATCAAGTGAAACTTCTACTCCAATTTACTAGTTGTTTTGTTTCTTTCTAAATTACCGAATAAGTAAATTCCCCGATTATAATTACTATTCTCCATATACACAGCCAAAAAAATATTAATCAATTCATTTTTTCCCACAACAATCACAAGTGTAGTTGATAACAGAGTAATATTTTTGTCCTAAAGTTCTATCAGATTTCACACCTTTTTGTAGCAATTGAATAATTTTTCGGATTTTTTCTCATTTTTTCTTTCTTTTTCTGATTTTATAATTTTATTTATATACAATATCTTCTGTCTATGTAACGAGCTTTGGGTCGGTGGCTCCCAAACCAACTGGCTTTAGGGCACCAGGTGTTAAGACACTCATACGGACTTAATTACTCAGACTTTATATATAAATATATTTTTGCACCATCTTTGAACCATGTAAGGAGCTTTGGGCCAGTGACTCCCAAACCAGTTGGTTTTAGGGCACTAGGTGTTAAAATACCCTTACAGACTTAATAACCCGGATCTTAGATGCTTTATTTTGTACAACAGATTTTTTTTTTTTACTCCATTGCCATTTATAGATGCTTCTTCCAATTAAACTAGAGCACGGAATATTACAAACTTTTCAAATACGCCTCATGTCCGTATATTACTATGCATATTGATAATACCTGCCAACTGAGCATATGAAGATCCATTTTAGTCCATTTTATGGAGAATTTACAAATTAAATAATTTAAAAGGAAATAAACAAAAATTAACTTGTTTCAAAAATGGGTTGAAATACGTTTCTCACTAATTTCACCAGACTAATCAAATTAAAAACACAAAAACGTAAAATATTTTTTTTTTGATTTTTTTAAAATTTTTCAATTTTTTTTTGTATTTTTCGAAAAAAAAATTGGACTAAAAATAATAACAAATCACAAACTAAAAACAAGGTACTGATCAACTAATTCCCTCCCCCAAACCTAAATGAGACATTGTCCCCAATGTCTTAAATAATAGAAAATTAGTTTAGAGAATAGTACATGGTTAGCTGAAAATCAGAAAATCTACCGATTAAGATCTATATCTAGTTACGCTTCTTACCACGATCGCTGTCTGACCAGTCCAACTTGGAAAGAATGGGGTCGATTTTTGGTTCAAAGGCAAGGATTTGGTCAATCAATTCTTCGGCCTTTGTCGCAATCAGGAAGATATCTTGTACGGATTTGGTGACGAATTCCTGTCTTTTGGCTTCCGCTAGAAATACAAACAGAAAATCGAAGAAAAGCTCAATGTTAAGTAACCCAATGGGCTTCTGATGAATATTTAAGTGCGCCCGTGATGCTACAGTAAACATTTCCTCAAACGTCCCAAGCCCTCCTGGTAATATAATAAACGCATCTGCAGTATTGATCATTTCATGAATTTGTTCAGGCATTCCAGATACGATGCGTTCATCTCCATTTATTTGTCCGATTAAGTGTTCGTCTGCCAAAGGTTTTGGAATGATTCCCAAAACATGGCCGCCACCGTCCTGAACGGCTTTTGAAATGCTTCCCATCAATCCAAGATTGCCATCGCCATATACCAAGTGCATGTTCTTTTCAGCTATCACTTGCCTCAATTCTTTCGCAGCCTCGATGAATTTCGGTTTGTTACCAGAATTGGATCCACAGAAAATGAAAATTCTCTTAAATCGCGCTGATTCATTGATGTAGATTGTTTCATATTTCTCTCTTTTATATGTGAGATGATGATGTGAAGATGAAAAAATGAAAGTGAATAAGACTGAATTTATAGAACCTGAAAAAGGTGAGTAATAATTGCACTAATATCTGTCAAATGACAATTATTAGAAGAACGTTAAAAAAAATCGTGAGAAGTCAAAAAGTATAAATCTTGTCGGTGAAAATAAAGATAAAAACAAAAGAAAAGCAAATCAAAGCAATAATTAAGGCAACTGAATTTTGTACTCAATACACCATTCGCTTAGTATAAATTCATGAGGATGCGTCTCAAGAACTCATTCCTTACTCAGCCATTACACATGAATTGGCTCTCATCTTTGCGATTGCCAAACACTATTCCTTCTGTCTTAACATGCTCATTTTATGCTTTTACCTGAAATACTAACACACAAAATTAAAAACATGTATACACAAAATATGAAAAGAGAAATTACAACAAATTGCATGGGTTGCCTCCCTGCTAGCGCTAAATTTTTCGTCTTCAGCCAGACGTGACTGAAATCCATCTGTCAATGAGGTTTCAGCATCGTTTTGGATGTCCGATTAAAGAAAATCCCATGAGCGTTGCTTTTGAATGGTCTCTTCCAACGGTAAAGTGGCAAAAATAATTTTGTCTCATTCAGTGCTAGTGCCACCTTTTTAAACTTTGTCTCTCCAGTGTTTCCTGCAAAGAAAGAAAGAAAATCATGAGGTCTCGTATGGTGCTTGACTTGGAATGGGATTTCCATTCTGTCAAGCTTCTGGGTGATGTCTTTGATTTGTACTCCCCAAAACACTGATGTTTCACCTGAATTCACTGGATCTTTGATAAGTTCAGACATTTGCTCCATTTCTTGCTCCACCTTTTCTTCACAGATGTAATTGAAAATTTATGCATTCAGCTCTTCATCTGTCATCTGTGAAATGCATGCTTCAAAATTATCAACCTGAGGATGAAAATATGTGTCTGGCATTAGGTCTTCATCCTCTGATATGGCTGGAATGGATGGTTCAGGAAAATTTTCATCAAACATCATGGTAAAACATGCTCCAAGATCTTCATTTTGAGGATTGAAAGTTTGATCCTCCGTTGTTGGCGCAGTTGGCACAAATAGCTCAGCTTCATCCTCGTCGAAATCTGAATAATAAAAGTCAAATAAAGACTTTGCTAGTTTGAGCTCCTGAACTGATACCTCTGGTTGTTGATATTGCTCAGCCTCCTCATCTTCTAACATGTCATCGTGATCTAATTGGTACTCGAAGGCTTCATCAGCGTCATCGGAAAATGGTTCTTGAGGTATGTAGCTCTGGTTTTCTATTAACTGTCTTATTTGATCTGTCATTCTCTGTATGGATTATGCGTTACTCTGAATTTGTGCATCAAATTGAGTTTTCTGTTCTTTGAACATGAGAATCAATTGATCTTCCTCTGATGATTCTGGTTGTTGATGAAGATCAAATGTGGATGGTGAATAAGATGGAAAATGTGGCTCTGTGAAATATGATGGTTTTTCATACCATGAATGATTTTGATAGCTCTGCCACCCTGGAAGGTAGTTGTATTCGCAATGATTACTTGGGTGGTTACCGTCACATATCTCACATCTCCATGTTGCGTTCTGATGAGCAAATGTAGTATTGCTTGGCTTTGGCATCCAGTGATAATTATTGGGCTGTACAACAGGCCTCAGAAAACCGGACTGTTGCTCCCAGATGTGGGGTGTATCTTCTTGTAAGGCTCGTAATCTTTCAATCTCCCAATAGTGTTCCATTTTTTAACCACCTGAAAACAAAAGAAAGAAATAAAAATTACAGATAAAAATAAAGAAAATTAGATACAAGTAAATTAGATAGTTTCAAAATTAATAACTCAAGAAATATAAGTCCCCGGCAACGGCGCCAAAAACTTGACCGGTGCGTAATCACAGGCGTATAACGCAAGCTCACGTATCGTTCAAGTAGTATAAAAATATCGATCCCACGAGGACTTAATTCCTACTGTTGTTATTAATTATTGAATCTATTTATTTACAGGTATCTAATTATAGTGAGAAGGAAATTGATTGCTTTGGTTGGTTGAATGTGGAATTGCTTAATTAAAATAAATAAAATAAACAAAAGAAAATACTAAGGAAAATAAAAGAAAAGACTAAAAGGTCTAGGGTCGTGACTCCACACAATACTGTTAAGAAGATGAATTGATTCTCTTACTTATGTGTATTAATTCAGTTTGCTAACCTGGAACACGAAAATATGCAAAAGCCTCTTCCGATGATCAGACGCAAATACCCAGTATAACCTAATTGAACCATATTCCTATGTCAACCACATTATCTGGATTCATTAAGTCCAAGTTCCAATTATGGCTACCCCCGCCCGACATGTATATGTCTATCCTGTAAGGAAATCTATTAAATGGTTATCTATCCTCAAGGAAGATCATGGGCTATTGAATCTAAGGCTGAAACCTAAAATCCCTATGTCTAGTTCATTTTAGATTTACCCCATCAATCTTATTAATTGCCAGTTAACAAGAAGTATTATGCTTAAGACTCAATAAACAAACTAAAGAACTACCTATAAAAAGAAAATCAATTATTAAGTGTGTGTATTGTGTTTCATCACTTCCCTAGAATAAAAATAAAATGATGGGGTTAGGGGATCCACTTTTACTATTTATAATTTAGAAATCTATCTTACTATAATATAGAATTTAACGGTGATAGCCAACCAACCATATAGGTGGTATTCTTTATTAAGTCAGATTTAAATGAAGTCCAACCACCCATAAAGGCAGAAATAATATTCGAACATAAACCAGCCATATAGGCGGTAATTATCTGTCACCTAAGACCGGCCATATAGGCGGTGCCACATTATGCCAAATAAATAAAACCAGCCATTAAGGCGGTAATTCCTTTTAGTGAATAATAAATTTTATATTATAATTAAGGGAGATTAATCTAAATTAAAATATTAAAAGTTTCACTTTTCCCCCAGCGGAAATTTAACTACTAAACATTAAAAGAAATGAGTAGAAGAAGAGATCTGTTATTACTGAAAATTAAAATACATAAATTAAAAATAATATTTATATACAAAAATAGATGTTTCCTATAAAATCAAGGAAAAGTCCCCAAGGAGAGCATGAGGAGAAACTGAATGTGAGGCCTTCAATTTATAGGCAATTTTCGGGCTCGGGCGTCGCGACGCCAGCTACAGTAACCGGTCCACGCGTTTGGTCAACGCGGCTTCAGTCGGTGCAATGAGGTTTCGCCACGTGTCGCGCTGTGGTTGGTGGGGATTTCGGTCCAATAAGTACTCGACACGTGGCAGCACCTGATTCGTCGGAAGTTTTGTCCAATGGTGGCTTGACACGTGGCAATTGGCGATTGGTTGGAAATTCGATCCAATAGGAAAGTGACACGTGGCATGCGGTTTGGGTGGTCTAATGAGATGATGACACGTGGCATCCGGTGCACGTTAGCAAGATCCGACACACGTTAGCAGCGACGCACATTAGCATCTTCGGTGCAACCTAGGCGTCGCAGGTCTTCAGCGTCGCGACGCCGAAATGACCATTTTGCCTTTTTGTCCAATTTTGTCCATTTTGCCCCCAAATTGTCTCCAATGTTTTCCAAACTTTATTTATCTGCAAAATAACATAAAATACATCAAAACATTCACAAAACTCGAGAAACTATAGGAAATATTAGGTCAAATGAGTGGGAAAAAGTGATGTATTTACCACTCATCAAAATATTGTCTTGTAATGTATGTGATTTGTGCTTTAATTAACCATGTCTATTGTGGGTTGAGGGAGTTTTATCAAAGGCAACCCGTAGTGTGTTGTGACGGACTAGTTTGGAGGACTCGTTGTTTATTCCTGACACCAAGCGATAAGAACCTAAGGGGCTTGGGTACTTAAGAGAGCCTCGCTTCACCCTCCCTCTGGGGAATCTACAACGGGAAATCCATTCGACAGTTAATCACACACCATAACTGGTTGGCACGTACCGCAAGGTATAAAAAAATGTGCGCTCATTTGGTCGTTTGAACCCTTGAGTGGGGAGTCCTAGTTCTGGGCAATCCTTCGTCAGCGAGAGCCTTTGTTTACACTCCTGAAACCTACATGTGAACCTTAGTTGTATAACCCTTAGAGATTATCTATTTATGCTTGTGTTTAGGACCATTGTCATTTGGATTCAGTTGGACTTTTTGTCAAGAGACGTGAACTTGTTGGGCCATTTAAACTGGGACATGTTCATGTCCTTTGACAATTGGGACAAAAGCTTCTAAAATGCCAATGGGTCATTTCATGTTTAGGCCTCTTATTATTTGAAGTTGTTTAGCTATGTTATCGCATAGTGTAAACTTGTTGGGCCTTTTCAACTGGGACAAGTTTACATCGCGTAATAGTGTGATTGAATACTTTAAAATGATAACGGGCCAATTAGTGTAAATTCTTTTATGACCATATTTATTCCATACATCGCACGCATCTCATGCATATACGCATTATGTTAACCATTTGTGTCTTAAAAGCCATCATAGACTCCCGTTGGGTTAGGAAGAATGAAGATTTGTCAAAGGACCATCAACTAGCATGAGCAAGTCAACAGACGAGGAATCCCGCCTAGATCGATTGGAGATCAAAGTAGCCGAAATTGTTGAGCAATTGCAAGTTTTGACCAATGTTGTGGCCAATTTGACTGTACCCCGTGTAGCCAATGACAGAAAATTGTGCAACCAAAATGAAAAGACCATTGGGGAACCTTCAAACACCAAGCCCACTTCCTCTGAGGTTACCCTTGTTAGAGATGGACGATTCTCCAAACTTGGTAGACCTTTGTCAGAAGTGTTTAAAGAGCTGAAAAGGCAAAGACTCCTAAATCCCTTGGAGCCCAAGCCACTTCCTAACCCTGTGCCACGCTAACTTAACATTAACCTTTAATGTTACCTCCACCAGCAAAGAGGCCATGCCACCAACCACTGCGTCCGCCTTAGGCACGAAATCCAAGACCTCATAGACTCTCAACCCGGTACACACAGAAAACCTCCACCCACTCGCATAATCAACCCCGGCCTATCTGACAGCTGTGTCTTTCAAACCCGCAACTACCAAACTTCTCGCATGGGGATACAGGGCAACAATGGTAAAAGTGAAATAAAACAGAGGGATGATCTTTGGGAAAACCTCTCGGACAGTGACGAAGGTGAATTGGCAGACGAACTATTGAAACTGGAGAAGTTGCTGGTCGTAGAAAGCAAGAAGGCAGGGGAAGACGGAGTTGCAAATCACGGGGATGTTTATTTCCCTGATCTTATTCAACTATGATCCATCATTTATTTTGTTTACTTGTTCGAACCTTTTTCTAAATGATAATAAAGAAGTTCATTTCGCTTACTTGCCTGAGTCTCATTCGTTCAACCTGTACAATATGAGTATATTTGACAACCCCGATACCATGATGTTCAATAACACTCAGAACACGGGGAATTTCTGAAAGAAGCAAACAGAAAAGACAGAATGGTCGTTCAGAAATTGGGAAACGGGGCAATGAAACTGTCAGACTTAGGAAGGAAATGAGTTCATAGAGCCAATCAATGTGGACAGATTGAAACAGTACTTTACTTGAGAAAGAGAAGACTTGGCGCAAAACCTAACCCAACAGGATAGGAAATTCATCCATGCATACATCCGTACACGTAACTTACATCTCTTGTTTTGTGTTTTGTTTTTGCAGATTTCAAACAAAAGAGAACCAGAATGGGGCGACCAGAGATATATGGCGCTAAGGAGCACAATGAGGATCCAACCCATCACGAAAAGGGAGTACCTCTACACTTGCATACTTACACATCACACACACATGTTTTCATTCTATTGTTTTGTTTGTGTTCACAGGTCTCAAAGAAGGAAAGAGAAAGCGGCAGAATACAAGCAAGTTGAAAGCATAAAATAATACCAGCAATATTCAGAAATGAACCTCTGGGGGTGAAGCCCCAAATTACCAGCAATTGAAAAGAGGAATGTCAGAGAAATGAGAAATCTTTGGTGGCTAGACATATGTCTGATGATGACATTGTATGTTGTAGGGAAGAAACCCTAGAAACGATAAGTGCGAGACGTGCTCTCATCCGGTATTCTGAATGGACTAATCTCTGTTAGACTCATAAGCATTTGATTACGGGATTTCAGCAGTAGAAGCCTGAGTGGTTGGCAAGATGACTAGTTGAAGAGATAGTGGATCAGTGAATGACCGTTTGCCTAGGCGTCCACCCTGGTTTACTGATGCTACAATACATTATATGGTTGGAAACAAAGAAAAAGTCTATGAAATGAAAAGAAAAAAAAAAGTAAAAGGAAAAGAATGAAAAGAAAAAAAGAGAAACAATGGCAAAGTGCAAGAGATCATATCATGTTGAGTATGCCGAACTAATCACAGAATGTGATTAAGACATCCAGGTTGGTTAGACCCACTGGTTCGATTCTCTGAAGCGAAATCATCGAGTTGGCTAGCTTAAGAAACAAGATGTGAAAGAGCCTTGGCACACACACACTAGGAGTCTAGTTCAGATCACCTATTCGGATTATTGGAGTTGAGCATATCAAGTACTTTGAAGATTCTCTGGCTTCGACGTGAAGCACCTGTTGAGGATGAAAATATATCTAGCTATCAAAGATTATCTCGAGAGGAAATGCAATATGCTGAAAGGAATCGTTAGCAACAGTATCAGTTTTGCTGGGTATGGCATTCTGGGGGCGAGGCCCACATTGGTTCAGTATCAGTTCTGCCAGGTATAGCATTCCGGGGGCGAGACCCATATGACATCAGATCAAGCTCAGACATTTGTGGCTCTCTAGGTACGGAGACGTCACTGCGACACCTTAGGTACGGGGTTAGCATGCTAGGCTATCATGAAGTGTTGTGGACTACCATAGATTATCATGAAATATTGTGGACTACCGTAGATTATCATGAAGTGTTGTAGACTACCGTGGACTACCGTTGATTATCATAAAGTGTCATGGACTGTCGTAGATTATCATGAAGTGTTGTGGACTACCGTAGATTATCATGAAGTGTTGTGGACTATCGTGGACTACCGTTGATTATCATAAAGTATCGTGGACTGTCGTAGATTATCATAAAGTGTCGTGGACTACCGTAGATTATCATGAAGTATTGTGGACTACAGTGGATTACCGTAGATTATCATGAAATATTGTGGATTACCGTGGACTACCGTAGATTATCATGAAGCGTCGTGGATTATGTGGATTACCGTGGATTATCATAAAGTGTTGTGGACTACTGTAAATTATCATGAAGTGTTGTGGACTACCATTGATTATCATAAAGTGTTGTGGACTACCGTGGACTATGAAGATTCTGTGGATTATGTGGACTGCCGTGGACTATCGTGGACTATGAAGGTTATGAAGATTATGTGGATTATGTGGACTACCGTGGACTATGAAGATTATGAAGATTTTGTGGATTATGTGGACTACCGTGGACTACCATGGACTATGAAGGTTATGAAGATTATGTGGATTGTGTGGACTACCGTGGATTATGTGGACTATCGTGGACTATCGTGGACTACCGAGGAGTATTATGGATTATCGTGGACTACCGTGAAGAATTTTGGACTACTGCGATGCCCTAGGTACGGGGCTTAGCACCAGCAAACCAACCCAGCAGGCAGACCAGGTGGCAGCTGGCGAGCCAGGTAAGTAAAAATGCATTGCACGTACTTTGATAGGATTGTCATTGTCATACACTGAACAAATCCCATCAAAGTGGGGGCGACTGTAGGCATTGTATTTTTGCATATCAGCCCGATGATGAGCCTCGTACGGAGGCACTACCTTTTAAGTCGTGGAAGTCGTGGACAACGGTCGTCGGAAGGGAAAAGTCAAGAATTGACGTTTTGTTGATTTGATTTGATCGTTTAGCTTCGGGTTTGCTCGTCGGATTTCCGTTTCAAAATCATCCTCCGCTCAAAACCCTATCCCCGCTCTCTAACTTTTCATGCATGTGTCTCTTCAACTTCCATGCAAACCCTAAGCCTTTTTGCCACCTTTTACATAAGCCAAGCATCAATAAATTAAATCTAACCCTCCCCCACGTTGAATTTCTTCACGCCCATCACACAAACAAAACAATAAAAAATTCAACCAAACATAAATTAAAATACACAAACCAAACAAAAACAAACAAAAGCCTTAAATAACCTACACGCCCAATGTCATTTCATTCCACACCATTTGACTTCACACACCATTCTTTTCAATAAACAATCCAAAACCTTAAATCTAATCCAACCATACTTGCCCTACCTATTAAATAAATCATTCACCCTCCAACAAAATACAAAACAAACTTCCCTATATCATTAAAACTAAAGCCAGCCACACACGTCCACGTCCAATCTGCCTCACTTCAGCCCTAATTCACTGTCAATTAATAAGCTAAGTGTTGTGACCTGAAACGCCACGAAACGGAATAAAAATAGCAACCCGAACAGCGAAACGACGAGGAAAAATGCCAAATCAGTGAACCGGAGAAATCACAGAGTTTTAGCCTTTCCGACGGCCGTATAACGCACCTCCAAAGAACGACACAAAAGGTTAGACCTGAGGGTTTATATTACTGAATTTATTCACATAAAATAATGATTTAGAAAATGTATTTTGTGGTATTTTAGCATGAATAGTTAGTTTAGCATGTTGTTGGAATTCATTCACATGAAATAATGACTTAAAAAATGTGTTTAGCTTGAATAATTAGTTTAGCTGTTGTTTGGAATTTATTCACATGAAATAATGACTTAAAAATTTGTTTAGCTTGAATAATTAATTTAGTATGTTATCGAATTCAAGTTATATAAATTGGTAATTTAGGAAAGCATGTAACTTATTTTCCGTCGCATGAATATCATTAATTAGTATATGATGTGATTTCAGGTGAATGGAATGTGTGTTCCTTTTTGCGGTATATTGGATGGAAACCCGGACATAAATTCCATAGCCGAATCCGAACGGACGGTATTATGGTTTGCACTCGGGATACAATGTCCCGTACCCCTTGAAGGATTCACGTATTTCATTTCATCCAACTTGTATTTGAGCATGATTAGGCCATTAGAAAGTTGTTTATTTTTAGCATGACTTAATTATTTTATTTCGCAATAGGAGATTAATTTACATTATGTTTAAATCATATTTTATTTAATGTGCTTTTGTGTGATGTCGAATGTTTGTTGTAATAAAAATTTACTTTCGAAGCATGCAAACTTATATTTAGGCCTATAGGAATTTAGAGTAGTTTTACCAATATATGTCGAGTAGACTTGGTTAATTTTGCACAAATCCATTCATTACAATTGACATAAGTAAGGGACCATTCTGAACCAAACGGTTTGAGGTCTTCCCTTGCGATGGGTGAGTGCGGTCTTAAATCATTTCCCGGTTCACACCGGGTGGTGACTCCATTATTATCCGGTTTAGTTCCCCGCGGACTACTACGTACTCCCAACTAGGCCCTGAGCCTAGAACAGCATGCGTCGCCCAAGTTCTTGTGTCCTACACTTACCTTAATTCTATCTTCTTTTTACCCCCAACAATCTCTTTGATCACTTTTATCCTCCTTCTTGACTTAGCTTAAATGGATTGCCTTGTGTTATCTTAAGTTTGTGACAATAAAATTCAAACCCTCTCTCTCTCTTCTCTTCCCACTTCCACGACAAAAGCAGGGACAAAAAGGGGGCATTTTCCTTTTTGTTGTATTATTCTTAACTTAACAAATTTCTTGAATAATTTAGACAATTCATTAGTTGGGCTTGGGCTTCTCTCTTTCTTTTCCTTTCTAATTCATTAATGTTGGGCCTAAAATAAAACAATGGAAATTTGGGCTTGATAAAGATAAATATTCATATTTTTCTAATTGATTTCGGAAATTACTTATTAACTCGGGAAAGAAAGAAAAATTCCAAGCGTCTCAAATCGAGCTAAATATTTGGGGTCGTTACACTAACCGAACCATGCAGAACCAATTCCTTCCGATTTGATTCTAATTCAATTTCGATTCGGAACCGAAACCGTGGTCGGATCTACCGGTGACTCCAGCTGAAATGGAGCAATCGGAGCAATTGACCTAACTAATTCCGAAGACGACGAAGCTCTAACGACCGTGCATTTCCTGCTTTCAAAACCATTTTCTCCTATGCAATGGCTTTGGTATGAAATTGAAAGAGTAATGCTGCAGCGCATCAATTGATTCAACAGTACAAATTACAAAATTAATAATAGAAAACTGATTATTTATTTTTTTTTTTTTTTTTTTGTTTATCTCAATTATTATATAAATAAAACGATATCAAAATTAACAAATTAATGGCCCATCGCATTGCAAGCCTTAAGTGAGTTGCTCGGACCCATGAGACTAACCCGAATCAGAAAAAGATTAATATTTGAATCTTTAATCTAAATTAATCCGGTTCAAGCCGTGAAACCCTCTCCAGTCACCTACACAAGTACATACCGGTTACCTAGGTCTTAAATCAAACAACTCATATACCCAACCGAGGGTTTAGTTTCGTTACCGCACGCCGCCGACGATTGAGTACCTCAAAATAGGCAAAAGTAATCGCTCAAAATCCTTCTCTTTAAAACAAAAAAATCCGTCTTGACATCTGGGTCAGTGTCAAAAATGAGCCCTCGTAGTGTTGCAATTTTCAAAAGCATGATAACCCGAAAGCCTAGATCTTGCTGCTTCTTGTTTAATACTAGTAGGAGAGCAGTAACAAGTTGTAAACTTGAAGTAGAGCCGCCAGCAAACGCAATCTCAGCCTCACAATCGACCTCAAGTGACCACAAATTGCTTTGCTCCTATGGTGATATCAACTTTGATTTGGGTATCTATGGTGTTCTTATGGGGAAACTGATTAAATTTGGCCAATCCCAGTCGCCTCTTTCGCTTTATCAGAATGATGTTGTTGATTTAGGTGTTGATCCTGACCTGTCTATTTTGAATTCTCTCGTAGTTTTCTTTTGTGAGCTAGGGAATTTAGATTATGCAATTAGACATTTTGATAGGCTTATTTCAATGAATTTTGTTCCTAGTAAACCTGCATGTGTTGCTATTCTCCGAGGTTTATTTGCAGAAGAAAAGTTTCTGGAGGCTTTTCATTATTTCATTAAAATTTGCAATGGTGGTGTATATTTGGATTGTTGGTCTTATAATGTTTTGGTTTGTGGGTTGTGTTATAAGGGGTATTTAAATGAAGTTTGGGATGTTTTTGATATAATGCGTAAGAGAAAAGGGTTGGAGCCCACATTTCATCAGTACAAGTCTTTGTTTTGTGGTCTTTGTAAGAGAGAATGGATTGTGGAGGCTGAGTCATGCGGTAGAGAAATGGAGTCACAAGGTTTCTCTTTGGATAAGGTGATGTATACTTCTTTGATTAATGGGTATTGCAGGCATAAGAAGATGAAAATGGCAATGCGACTTTATTTCAGAATGCTTAAGACAGGTTGTGAGCCAGATGCATATACTTATAACACATTGACTCATGGGTTTTTTGAGATGGGTTTGTTTGATAAAGGATGGGTGCTGTGCAAACAAATGAGTGACTGGGGATTGCAGCCAAATGTAGTGACTAATAATATTGTGATCAGTAATTATTGCAGGGCAGGGAAAGTAGATGCTGCTTTGATGCTTTTGAATAGTATGGCAAGTAGCAATTTTGCTCCTGATGTTTACTCTTACACAGTTTTGATTGATGCTCTTTACAAGCACAATAGGCTGGTGGACGTAGATGAACTGTACAAAAAAATGCTTGCCAATGGTGTTGCTCCTGACCATTTATTATCTTTTATCCTCTTGAAGCGCTGCCCTAAGGGGAAGGAGCTTCAGCTTGCTTTGATGTTGTTGCATGATTTTGCCAAGATTGGATTTGGTATTGATCCTCTGATTCTCTCAAAGTTGGCTACTCTGAATTTTACTCGGGATTTGAATAAAGAGATTTGGCTTCTGCTTGGGGAAATTGTGAAAAGTGACCAAAATCTTGCTAACATAGCATTTGGAATTTATATCAGCGCCTTGTGCAAAGGAGAAAATTATGATGAAGCTTTCATTTGCTTGTCTCAAATGGTTAGTTTTGGATGCAGACCTTTGCTTTTTACTTGTAGTATTTTGGTAAAGTGCTTATGCCAGGTGGGTCTTTTCAATGAGGTTAAAGTCATAATTGAATTTATGCAAGATATTGGTACAGTTGCAAATATGAAAACTTATATATTTGCGGTAGAGGAAAATTGTAAATTAGGCAATGTAAATTCAGCATTGGATATTTTGGACCAAATGGAGGCGAGAGGACCAAAACCTGGTGTTGCAATTTATGATGCAATTATTGGTTGTTTGTGCAAGAATAAAAAAATACTTGAAGCAGAAAATATGTTCGTGAGGATGTTAGAGGCAGGTGTAGATCCTGATGATGTTGTCTTTACAACAATGATCAAAGGCTACCTCCAGAATGGAAAATCTGTCGAAGCTTGTGAACTTTTTACAATGTTCTAAAAAGCTTTAGGTGCTTGTCAGACGGTGAGGGAGCGCCATGAAAAAATGAATTTATAACTTAACCTTTTCATTTTTCTATTTTGTTTCGATTGTTTGTTTGGTTTATTTTTAAACCCTTTATAAACAATGGAAGTGGAAGCGGTACGGGGGTTAATGTATCTAAACTTTGATACTATTATTATATGCCATTAAATAAGAAGATTCAGGAAAAATATACACTTACTTAATAATGAAAAAATGTGATCTATTTGCATTTGGTATTTGACTTAATTTTTTGGAGTCATCCATACTCAATCAAGTCCAATTTTTTGAAAATTTCGAAAGTTCTCTTAATTTTTTTTTTTTTTTTGTTCATTAAATTCACTGAAAAATTCGAATTACATCAATATGCACTTACTTTATCGTTAATTTATCTCTACAGAGAATGACAAATATTAGAGAAACTATAGTTGAAATAATATAAAGTAAACATGAAACATCAATATGCACTTACTTTATCGTTAATTTATCTCTACAGAGAATGACAAATATTAGAGAAACTATAGTTGAAATAATATAAAGTAAACATGTACTCAATGTTCATTAATCGCATATTAAAATTATCAAACATTTAGGCATAAAATTAAACATGATGCATGAACCATGAATAATGAATTAGAAACCTAAGAGAATTTTTATGTTACAGAAACTTATCATCCCACAAATAAGTGTCGTCGGGTATGGTAGGTTAAGTATTTGCATGATAGATCGAGACAATCTCAATTGATTAATATATACGGGAATAACTCTTATTCATATATTAACCAACCACCGTTTAATTTGATGAAGGAATTTTGATTAACATTTAATCATTCCTTTGTACTTAACTAGTGAAGTGTCGCAGTATGGTAGGTTAGTTCACAAGATATATATAGATTCTCTATCATCTCGGAATCTAAACTTGATATTGACCCAAAATGGACACCATCTGTAGGGGACGAAAACAAAGTCGTCTCGAGGCGACTTTTGAATTTCACGTTTTCGGACTAAAAACGAAGATCACGGGATATATTGTCCTATATCTTTCTCCCACTCACTTTTTTAAAATTAAAGTTTCAATTCTAAAATATATAATATTTTAATTTACAAGTGTCAATAAACTTATGGCGGCTAAAACATAACTCTTATTTACACTAGTGCACTATTACTGATCATATCAATTTTAACTCTTACAATTTAACTCTCTAATGTATATTAGTCTTTACTAATTAGTTTACTCAATTAAACTAATTTAATTAAGTTAGTTTTAGTGACCTTATCAATTTTAACTCGTAAAATTTTGGAACACTAACAAGTTTAAAATTTAAAATTCTAAGGATGACAGAATTTTAATTAAACCATTTAATTAATTTAGGTGCGTTATAAAATTCCAATGGTACGTTGAATTGTATCATGAGTGCAGACCACATTACCGTCCATTTGGAATCAATTAGGAAATTTCATATGGGCTTCCATCCTTTATACCAATGAAATTCATGATGCATTTTACTAAGCCCAATATTTTAGAATTTCCAATTTTATATCATTAAACCAATTAATCTTATTATTCGTTTTTCATGCATATGATATTCCAATTTAACCGTTTTTCATAAAATCATATTTTATGTCTAGAATATTTATGCATCCAAAATATGTTATGACATTTGAAAATGCAAGAGTAGACACCCTAAGCTATATGACATGTTATTCAAACATTTCGAATTAAACATACATACAACATAAAAATAATTTTGCATTGACCAGACTCTTATTTTTCCTAAACTAATCTAATTAGTACATAAAATTCCAAAAGCATCATTGGTCTTTAAAACTTGCTTCATGGTGGTATTGGCTTCTTTTGACGTAAATTTAAGAAATTTTCCTATAAATACCCCAAAGTTTTTTGAAATCACGAAATGGGTAAAATCCTTCAAAACTACCCAACCGACTCCCCATTTACCAAAACACATTTCTGGTTTGCTGGTCATGCTAGCCGGCGCAACCAGCTAGAGAGGCGCGCCGGCCGCATGAGAGAGAGGTACGCGAACATGGGTTTGTCGATCTCGGTTCCTTGTTTCGTTTTATAACTCGAGCCACCCGCCAAATCAAAGCTCTCAGAGAGTACTACAAGTATTAGGTGATGGATTTTATGTTCCCAGCACGATTGTACACAAATCGAGGAAGAAAGATTCATTGAATAGTGACCCATGGTGAATAGTAGCTCTGAGTGGAATTTCGTCGATTTCAGCACGTTCGTGGGATTGTTTGGATACCAGATCTTCTGTCTTGTTATTTAAAATATTGTTGAATGATTGTTTTGATATTTAATACCAGAACTTGCGACTATTGGATAGTTACTTATTCTCTGTAAACAGTTGTAACATATTTTAAAATGACTGATGAATAGATAAACAATAAGGAAAATATTCGGTTAAGTAAATAACTTAGAATATTATTTTATGAGATTTTATCACTTTAGTATTATATGTTTATTTCATATGGTAAATGATGATCTGATACGAGATCACACCACACATCCTTATCCATTTAATGAATATTATATTCGTGAAGATGATTAAATCTCATTTAACCAATGATTGTCATTGTACCAGAAAATTTATTAAACTAATACATTGGATGTATGTACTTTAATGAGTTGTAATTAGCTCAAGGTAGTTTTCTATACTTCGTTACTTAGTCAATGAAATGTCATGACTTAGTTACATGTTTCTGATGAAACGCGGATAGAATAATTTAACTGGTTCAAAGATATTCGATCTGAAGTTTTGAAAATTATATCTTTAAAAATTCATTGTGAGTCTTTGAATTGTTCAAAGATATTTGAAATGATCAAACATATGAATTTACGACAATTAGTTCTAAGGTTATTGAATGAATATGATTCTTACTCAATATAATTCTTCTACGATTCCATCGTGATGGAATTTGTTAGTGGGAGAAATCGAATCTTATATGATTTGATTTTCTTGATATTGAGTGTCACAGAATTAGTTTTAATACTCTTGGGGATATTCTCCAGAAATACTTATTCATCCATTTAATTAAGGTTCCATTAGTTTCTACATTTACTTATATGATATATACAAGTAGAAAATTCAAATCTTGAAATGTTTAAGATTTGAATCTTCTTTTGTATAATGGTTATATAATTGAAAGTGCTTGCGCCTCGAAGGTGTAACACCCCGCCAGAGACAGGATGCTATCGGCAGGAGACAGGATTGACTCATCTCAATAAGCCTCTGAATTTATCGAAAATTCGGCATGATGTATCCTAAAACTGGACAACCTAGATCACAGTCCAGCATCAGACAGAATATAAGAAAACATCAAACTAATAAAAGGATCTCAGGTCCACACAAAAATCATTAAAACCACAACCTAAAGGCTCTTTGCCCACATCATCTATCAGCAATTAAAATTTTAAATTATTAATACAAATCACGTGCTCAGCACGAAAATAATAGAACATGAATCACAAGTCCTATGCTTCAAAACCTTTTCCAGAAAATTATGAGGGTGATTATCGTTTGGGTGATCCGCACATCGAGCATGCCTTTCAAAGATGAAATGGTTGACCCATTAGTAGCCGACCTACAAAACTAGCAATCTGGTTTGATGTGAGTTATAAAAACTCAGTAAGTAACTATGCACAACCTAAACATATAATTCAAACATGTTGTAACATTCAATATCTAAATATATATGAACTATTAAACCAATATGAGTTCAAAATTATCAATTTTCCATGCTCTACTTATATATATATATATATTGATCAATCGAATATGCAACATCCCAAAACATATAAAACAAATCTTCAAATACCACGGAGTACCTTACTTAACACGAAATTCGTTTTAATTGTATGAATCATAAAGTTACATGTTTATACTTTATCACGATTAAACCTCTTTGAAATATTATCAAATCAGTCAGTCAAAAGAGCTTTCTTTATTTCGATAATCTTATGATAGCTTAACATTCATGACTTATCGCATTCACACGTATCAGTTCAAAAACCTTAGCTCACTTTTCTTTCGTTCATGCAAATGCAATTTTCAAAATTGTTTTCTTAGATACATGCTTAGTAACTCAATCTTACCAAATATTTTAGTCTCTTTCACAATATACGCATATACAATAATGAACTTAACAAATATACTTCACAACATCTTATACTCGCACCAGCCTTCTGGTCATTCATTCATTCCTCAAAAAGACACACGACCCCTACATCTCACGGGTTATATCATACATACCTATGTACTCAAACATACATACAAGCATCGTGTAACTGACCGGCGTAAACACACACGTATAACGCAAGCGCACGTATCGTTCAAGTTGTATAAAAATATCGATCCCACGAGGACTTAATTCCTACTATTGTTATTAGTTGTTGATATTATTTATTTACAAATATCTAATTGAGGGAGAAGTGAATGATTGCTTGAAATGATCTGCTTTGTAGATTTGCTAAATAAATAAAAAGACAAAAGAAAATACTAAGGAAAATAAAAGACTCAAAGATCTAGGGTTGCGAATCTTTCTAATATCTTTTAAAAGATGAAGTAGTTATATCATAGTTAGGTAAATTATTGAATTATTAATCTGGAATACTAAATTATGTAAATGCCTCTTCCGATGGTCATTTACAAATACCTAGAATAATCAAATTGAACCATATGTCTATGTCAATTAAATTACCTAGATTCATTAAGATTGAATTCCAATTATTGATTACCCCCGCCCGACAGGTATATTCCTATCATGTAAGGAAATCTATTAAAGGTTTATCTATCCTTAAAGAAGATTGTGGGTTGTTGAGTATAAGGTCTTTAAACTTAAAATCTCTATGTCTAGTTCATTTTAAGTTTTATCTAATCAATTTTGTTAGTGATCAGTTAATAAAAAGGCATTAAGGTTATGACTCAACAAATAATTCTTTTAGTTACCCAAACTATAATCTAACCATTTTTTAAATCGGTGATATTAGATTTTATCACAACCCTAGATATTTAACTTAGTTACAACACATAACTAAAGCTGATATAAACTTTAAAAGACATAAAATGAAATTGCTGAAAAGTAATAAAAAGAAATGCTAAGGTAAAATGAATTAACTTCTACTATTTACTATTTAGATATCTCCCAATAATATAATATATATAATCTTGTGATATTTTAAACCAACCGTCCGGAATGGCGGTATCCTGATTAAGTCAAATTCAAATATATCAGCCATAAGGCGGAACAGAAATATAAATTTAAACCAACCAACCTAGAATGGCGATATCTTCATTAAGTCAGGTTTAACCAGTTTAAATTGAATAACCAACCTACCTAGAATGGCGGTATCTTTTTATTAATTCAGATTTTAAATAGTTTACATATTATATTTTAAGGGAGATTAATCTAAATAGCAAAAGTAAAAGAATTACCTTATTACCTCAGCATAGAGACGTTACCCCCTCATGGATGGATAGAATTACTACTACAAAGCGTAAATAAAACTGAATAAAAGAAGAAAATATGAAGAACTCTCAATTTATTTATAAGGATTTCAGAGGAAGAGGTACATTTGAAACTAAAAATTCGAAATCTATTTATAGGCAAAAAATTCTAATTTTTTATTATTATTTTTCTGATTTTTATTTTTTTATTATTTTTCTGATTTTTATTTTTTTATTATTTTTCTGATTTATATTTTTTATTATTATTTATTTTGGATCGCTGAATTTTTGACACGTGGCATGGTGTGCTAAAAATGACGGCTCGTTGAATCTTTGACATGTGGCATGGTGGTGCAATTACCGAAATACCCTCGGTGTCGGGACGCCCAAAATTACCAAAATACCCTTTTTGCCAAATTTCATAATTTTGCTCCAAATCACCTCCAGAATATCTTGAAACTTTATTTTGGTGTCGGAATGCCCAAAATTACCAAAATTTGTGTCGGGACGTCCAAAATTACCAAAATACCCTTTTTGCCAAATTTCACCAAATTTCACAGTTTTTCTTCAAATCACCTCCAGAATGTCCTGAAACTTTATTTATCTACAAAATAACACAAAACACATCAAAATATTCACAAAACTCAAGAAACTATACAAAATATTAAGTTAAATGAGTGGGAAATAGTGATACATTTATCACTCATCACACCCCCAAACCTAACATTTTGCTAGTCCTCGAGCAAAATAAAATAACATAATAAAATTTAACTAAGCCACTTTCGTAGGGATCACGATTGCATTTAGCATATGCAACAAGCCTTTAAACCCCTAGGTGTCCCTAATGGACGAGTTGTAGTCTCGTGAAGGTTTACAGCAATGATACCCACAAACATTTTATAAAAGTAAAAAGGTAGTGAAACTAATGCACACAAAAGCAAAAACACAAGAGAAAATAGAATAAAGAAGTTAGTGACTAATCAGGTGAAACTTCTACTCCAAGTTATTAGTTGTTTTGTTTCATTTTAAATTACTGAATAAGTAAATTCTCCGATTATATTTACCATTCTTCATATACACAGCTAACATAATATTAAACAACTCATTTCGCCCATAACAGTCATAAGTGCAGCTGATAAGGGAGCAATATTTTTGTCCTAAAGTTCTATCAGATTTCACACCTTTTTGTAGTAATGGAATAGATTTTCTGATTTTTCTGATTTTTTCTTTGATTTTTTCTCTATTTTTTATTTATATACAATATCTTCCATCTATGTAGCGAGCTTTAGGTCGGTGACTCCCAAACCAGTTGGCTTTAGGGCATCAGGTGTTAAGACACCCTAAGGACTTAATTACTCAGACTTCAGATATATATATTTATTTTTTTATATCATCTTTTTTATCCATGTAGCGAGCTTTGGGCCAGTGACTCCCAAACCAGTTGGTTTTAGGGCACTAGGTATTAAAATACCCTTACAGACTTAATAACTCGAATCTCAGATTTTTTTTTTATTCCATCACTTTTTTTTTTGAGATGCTTCTCCAATTAAACTATAGCACTGAATATTGCAATCTTTTCAATTTTATCCTATGTCCGTATGTTACCATGTATGTTGATAATATCTGCCAACTAAGTATATGAAGATCCATTTTAGTCAGTTTAATGGAGAATTTACAGATTAAAGAATTCAAAAATGAATAAACAAAAATTAACTTGTTTTGAATTAGGTTTGAAATACGTCTCAGGAGTGGAAATTCCTCTTGCTGACGAAGGATTGTTCACAACTAGGACTCCCCACTCAAGGGTTCAAGCGACCAAGTGAACGCACCTTTTTTATACCTTATGGTACGTGCCAACGAATTTATGGTGTGTGACTAACTGTCGAATGGACTTCCCGTTGTAGATTCCCCAGAGGGAAGGTGGAGCGAGGCTCACTTAAGTACCCTAGCCCCTTAGGCTCTTATCGCTTGTTGTCAGGAATAAACAACGAGTCCTCCAAACTAGTCTGTCACAACATGCTACAAGTGAATGATTATCTAGGTGCCTTCACAGCTTTTCCTTATAAAAATGTAGTGTGTGAAGGAAGACACCAACCATCACCTAGCTATAAATATGCCCTTTGTTTTTATTAATTTTTTAATTTTTTTGTATTTTTCAATGTCTTAAACAGTAAAAGAAGAGTTTAGAAGATCATACCTGATTAGCTGAAAATCTACAGGAAAATTAAAGGCTAAGATCTATAATAAATTGCATGGGTTGCCTCACTGCTAGCGCTAAATTTTTCGTCTTCAGCCAGACGTGACTGAAATCTATTTGTCAAGGCGGTTTCAGCGTCGTTTTGGATGTCCTATTAAAGACATTCCATGTGCGTTGCTTTTGAAGTGTCTCTTCCAACGGTAAGGTGGTAAAAAGAATTTTGTCTCATTCAGTGCTTGTGCCACCTTTTTAATCTTTGTTATTCTAGTGATTCCTGAAAAGAAAGAAAGAAAATCAGGAGGTCTTGTATGGTGCTTAACTTGGAATGGAATTTCCATTCTGTCAAGTTTCTGATTAATATCTCTAAATTGTACTCCCCAAAACAGTGATGTTTCGCCTAAATTCACTGTATCTTTAATTTTGTCTGACAATTGCTCATCTATTTGCTCTGCTTCTTGCTCCACCTTTTCTTCACAGATGAATTTTAAGATCTCAGTATTCAGTTCTTCATCTGTCATTTGTGAAATACATGCTTCATAAGTATCTGCCTGAGGATGTAAAGATGATTTAGACATTAGGTCTTCATCCTCTGGTTTGAGTGAACTGATTGGCTTAGGTAGATCATCTTCAAACATTAGTGCAAAGCATTCTCCAAGATCTGCATTTTTAGGATGGAAAGTTTCATCGTTCTTTATTGGTGCGGTTGGTACACGTAGCTCAGCTTCTTCATCTTCGTCAGAGTCAGAATAATAAAAATCAAATTGAGACTTTGTTGGTGCAGGCTCCTGAACTGATACCTCTGATTCTTGATACTGCTCAGCCTCGTCCTCTGTTATGATGTCATTATGAATCTCAGGATATTCAAAGGCTTCTTCAGTATTATTTGAATTTGCTCCGTGAGATATGTGATTCAGGTTGTCTGTTAGTTGTCTAACTTGATCTGTCATCCTTTGTATAGACGCTGCTTGACTCTGAATTTGTACATCAAATTGAGTTCCTCGTTCCTCGAACAAATTTTTGAGCATGTGAATCAACTGATCTTCCTCTGATGGATCTGGTTCTTGATGAAGATCGTAGATAGATGGTGGATAAGATGAAAATGTGATGATTCTACGTACCTTGAATGATTCCAATAATTCTGCCACTCTGAAAGGTAAATACATTGATCGCTCTGGTGGTTACCATCACAAATTACACATCTTCCCATTTCATTCTGATGAGCAAATGTAGTATTGTTTGGTTCTGGCTTCCAGTGATAGTTGTTGGGCTGGACAACAGGCCTCAGAAAACTAGACTGTTGCTCTCGGATTTGGGGTGTATCCTTTTCTAGTCAAGCTCGTAATGTTTCAAAATGTTCCATTTGTTTTTTCGATCACCTGAAAACAAAAGAGAGAAATAAAAAGTACAGATAATAATAAAGAAAATTAGATATAAGTAAATTAGATAGCTTCAAAATTAATAACTCAAGAAAAATAAGTCCCCGGCAACGGCGCCAAAAACTTGACCGGCGTAAACACACACGTATAACGCAAGCGCACGTATCGTTCAAGTAGTATAAAAATATCGATCCCACGAGGACTTAATTCCTACTATTGTTATTAATTGTTGATACTATTTATTTACAAATATCTAATTGAGGGAGAAGTGAATGATTGCTTGAAATGATCTGCTTTGTAGATTTGCTAAATAAATAAAAAGACAAAAGAAAATACTAAGGAAAATAAAAAGACTCAAAGATCTAGGGTTGCGAATCTTTCTAATATCTTTTAAAAGATGAAGTAGTTATATCATAGTTAGGTAAATTATTGAATTATTAATCTGGAATACTAAATTATGTAAAAGCCTCTTCCGATGGTCATTTATAAATACCTAGAATAATCAAATTGAACCATATGTCTATGTCAATTAAATTACCTAGATTCATTAAGATTGAATTCCAATTATTGATTACCCCGCCCGACAGGTATATTCCTATCATGTAAGGAAATCTATTAAAGGTTTATCTATCCTTAAAGAAGATTGTGGGTTGTTGAGTATAAGGTCTTTAAACTTAAAATCCCTATGTCTAGTTCATTTTAAGTTTTATCTAATCAATTTTATTAGTGATAAGTTAATAAAAAGGCATTAAGGTTATGACTCAACAAATAATTCTTTTAGTTACCCAAACTATAATCTAACCCTTTTTTAAATCGGTGATATTAGATTTTATCACAACCCTAGATATTTAACTTAGTTACAACACATAACTAAAGCTGATATAAACTTTAAAAGACATAAAATGAAATTGCTGAAAAGTAATAAAAAGAAATGCTAAGGTAAAAGGAATTAACTTCTACTATTTACTATTTAGATATCTCCCAATAATATAATATATTTAATCTTGTGATATTTTAAACCAACCGTCCGGAATGGCGGTATCCTGATTAAGTCAAATTCAAATATATCAGCCATAAGGCGGAACAGAAATATAAATTTAAACCAACCAACCTAGAATGGCGGTATCCTCATTAAGTCAGGTTTAACCAGTTTAAATTGAATAACCAACCAACCTAGAATGGCGGTATCTTTTTATCAATTCAGACTTTAAATAGTTTATATATTATATTTTAAGGGAGATTAATCTAAATAGCAAAAGTAAAAGAATTACCTTATTACCTCAGCATAGAGACGTTACCCCCTCATGGATGGATAAAATTACTACTACAAAGCGTAAATAAAACTGAATAAAAGAAGAAAATATGAAGAACTCTCAATTTATTTATAAGGATTTCAGAGGAAGAGGTACATTTGAAACTAAAAATTCGAAATCTATTTATAGGCAAAAAATTCTAATTTTTTATTATTATTTTTCTGATTTTTATTTTTTTATTATTTTTCTGATTTTTATTTTTTTATTATTTTTCTTATTTTTATTTTTTTATTATTATTTATTTTGGATCGCTGAATTTTCGACATGTGGCATGGTGTGCTAAAAATGACGGCTCGTTGAATCTTTGACATGTGGCATGGTGGTGCAATTACCAAAATACCCTCGGTGTCGGGACGCCCAAAATTACCAAAATATCATTTTTGCCAAATTTCATAATGTTGCTCCAAATCACCTCCAGAATATCTTGAAACTTTATTTTGGTGTCGGAATGCCCAAAATTACCAAAATTTGTGTCGGGACGTCCAAAATACCCTTTTTGCCAAATTTCACCAAATTTCACAGTTTTGCTTCAAATCACCTCCAGAATGTCCTAAAACTTTATTTATCTACAAAATAACACAAAACACATCAAAATATTCACAAAACTCAAGAAACTATACAAAATATTAAGTTAAATGAGTGAGAAATAGTGATACATTTATCACTCATCAGTAACAGACAACGAAACATTCATAACAGTCAACACATCAAAGAACACATAACTCAAACAACACACTTGCCGACATATCACATAACACAAACTATAATACAATTTCTCATACACAAACACATACATAGCAACACTCTAAACTATCATTCAAATAATCACATAATACATATGTTCAAACGTACGAATATACATCTTATTACAAACATCAATACTATATCTTTAACAATCCTTAAATCTTTCATTTATCAAATAAACATACTTAGTTTCCTATTTTCTACGTGGAAACCATTGCTACAAACTTATTAATTACACATATTCATTTAAAAAATGTTTGGATTATACGCAATCTTTATCCTGCTTAACCTCTTCAATCTCTATACAAATAAATCGCATAAATAAACAACAACTACTTATTCATATATCGTATTCATACATAACTAATGTCAAATCAGAAATCATGATTTGCCTTATTTGGTGATTCTATATAACAAATATATATATATACATCTTAAA
This sequence comes from Zanthoxylum bungeanum, assembly GCA_019454045.1. Classification (NCBI taxonomy): domain Eukaryota; kingdom Viridiplantae; phylum Streptophyta; class Magnoliopsida; order Sapindales; family Rutaceae; genus Zanthoxylum; species Zanthoxylum bungeanum. Next base: position 49,877 of record SKCR01038187.1, on the reverse strand, counting down.
ATTAAATTCATAAGCAAATATATATTCATTTACTTGTACATTTAAATATTCATTTAGTTACATATAATCATATCATTACAGGTTCATACCCTTACGTGCATCTATATATACACATAGACATTATATTAATCAAACGTTTCACCTCACAACAAAGCATTAACAAAAATTTGTACCTGTAGCGGTCAATATACTTGCCTATACGTAATCTTGTATCCCGTATTCAAAATAGCCTCTTAACTATTCTCTTTTATCCTAACATGTTAGTCGTCTATATTTATGTGTGTGTGTGTGTGTGTGTGTGTGTATGTGTGTGTGTGTGTGTGTGTGGTGTGTGTGGTGTGTGTGTGTGTGTGTGTGTGTGTGTGTGTGTGTGGTGTGTGTGTGTGTGTTGTGTGTGTGTATATGTTAAAACACAAATTTACCAATTCAAGTTCTAGTCACATGAGTTACTTATCTGGCTTCACGAGCACTCCAGGTACTAGTCAACTCTGCCAAAACAAATGATGAAACATTGTTAGAATCGCAACTTATGAAATTCTCGTCTTAACTTTGATAAAATACCGGATCTTTCGGGGACGATCCAAACAAGTTTGATTTCAACACTTTCAATTTCAGTAGTCTTAAAACATCATTATAAACTAACTCAAGTCATCAGTTGACTTAAATTCTCGGTTTAAGTCTTTCTGGAAAATCTTCCGAAATGTTTTTTGCAAACGTTACAGAAGGGTCCCGAACCCTTCAAACCTACCCGGATTTATCTAAACATGTTCGTAATATCATAAATAACTAATAAATATTATTAAAATCAAAATACATTATTATACCCAAAAATTCACTTTTATCGGGAACTTGTATATTCTATCGGATCGATCGTTTCGTTTTCATTCGGATTCTACCAAAAGTATATATTTAATATAGTAATACTTAACCAATTCAATTTATATCAATACGTAACTCTATAAAGCTACTGAATATATCTGAACATTTAACTATAAATTTGAAATTTGCAGATTTTACTGGGAGGTCTTAAAGAGATTTTGAGGGCATATACGGACTCCAAATGATCCCATGAATGTGCTGGAATCGATGAAAATCTGATCGGAGTTATTATTCATCATGGTTCATTATTCATCCAAATTTTCTTCTCTCAATTCGCGTAAAAATAATCTTCATTGGGTGAAACCGACATCGCAGCCTTGTAGTACTATTTGAGGGCTTCGATTTGGCAGGTGGCTCGGGTCATGAAACGAAGCGATGAAGCGGGATCGAGAGACCCATGTTCGTGCGTAAATCATTTTAGTTTCTCCGGATTCTGACTTTCCTTGGCTGACCGCTGGCAGCTGGAGGGTGGGGGTGAGTCGAATGTCTTTTCTGTGGTGGTGCGTCGACCGACGGTGGTCGGAGTATGGCCGGCGTAAGGAGAAGACGAAGGCTTTGATTTTTTTTTTATAGGGGTTGTTTTTGAGGACTTAGGGAAATTATAAATATTTTGCAATTTCTAGAAACTTATAGGTTTATATAAAATTTTTTTGTAAATTACCACTAGGCCCCCCACGAATTTGCACTTTGGTCATTCTTCATGGACCATTTCAGTAATTCTCAAAATTGAGGCCCTTCATGTGAGAATTATGAAAAGTGTTTAACATGAAAATTGTTCGTCTCAGAAAAACGAGTCTGATGGTTCAAGAATCAGCCCAAACAAATTTTGTTTGCTATCTTTATAGATGAGACAAGATACTTTATGCGTATAACGATAAAATCAGAGATCGCGTAATTGGTTCTCGAAACCACGTAATTTTCAAAGCGATAAAACTTCACTTAAAAATATTCCCACCTATTTTTCAACACATTAAGTCTAATTTTCGAATAGAATCCTTTTCCAAATCTTTCACTTTAATTCCGAAAACTTTATAGTATTGTTCTGAGAAACCCAAGATATTACAAAAGGTATGAGTAAAAGTTTATCTGTATTCTATTTGATAGAATATCATTTATACGATCATTAGTAATGAAATTATTTTATTACTTACCATATAACATCAGATGTTGACGATTGTAGAAAAGACTTGACTTATTGAAGTCAATTGTGAGAATAATAAACTATAAATGGAACTACATAATTAATAGATGAAACGACCCTTAGACATCTACCATATAAGTCTAATAGAATGTCAGAATCATTAGAAATGTATTCGATAGTTAATGGTTCTGTTGTTTTCTTATTGAAGAAAATTATCCTATAACTTATAGTGAGAATGATATTTGATATTGATTCCAGAAGTTAGTATTAAACCATAGATCTAAGATTGTTCATAGCTTACTACGATCAATTTTGAACTCGATTAAGCTTTTGTTATGAATCATTCATAATGTGTATAAATAGTTTGCGCAGCAAAAGCAAAGTGAGCGTATTAAAGATTTGACATTTATAGTATGATAGTGAGAAACGTTATACTGAGTAATCTATTATAGATTCTGAGGAAACTTCTCTCTAGTCACTCTAATTGAACAATTAAAGATATATTGGTTAAAGTTGATATTAAACCATGTATTTTAGCTAGGAATGCAAAATGGTGTTTTTTTAATGGTTCATTCGATAGAGATCCAATGTGATTTCTTTGTTTGAAGAGTTTGTTCTGGAATGGTCCTAGAGTTTGTATTATACTAAATTAAAGTTTGCTATACTAGCTTAAGGAGCCTACTGTGGACTCAGATGAGCCTTCTGGAAATCCAGGTTCTCTAATTTTGATATCAGTCAGATTGTATAATTTTATCAAAGCGTATAGAATACATATGTGATAGTAGGGTTAATGGGAGCGTTCAAATTTATTTCTAGTGTTATATATCATAATAAAATTATCATTATTAAGGTAATAATGAGATATTTATGAGGTAAAAGGTTTACATGAGTCTTATTTTCTCCGTGAAAGTAGTGGAAGTGGCCTATATTATATTCAATATAAAGTTTTATATATGATATAAAACTAAGAGACTTGTGAGATGCTCTTGCTAATCATACATTAGATATGATCTAATAAAAGACACAGTAAGACTCTCTGTGTGACAGTCAGTATAACAGTTTGACAGTTAATGTGTCTACAGTATATAATTTCATCTTTCGTAAAGGATGATTCCTTTGTCGAAAGAGAAATTTATGAGAATGTCTAGCCAATTTTATGCATCATATGATGATGGCGTAATGAATATTATATATAGTATGATTAGAGATATCAACTTAATCATAATTGATACAAGTTATTATGATATGCTGTAAACCATAGGAGGGGTCTTGAAATTAATATGTTATTTATTATCTTTGAGATATTAAGAACTAGTTTTCTATTTATGAAGAATAAAGTTCGCAACCATTATAGTCAGATTAGTTTTGATACTAATTATGGTGTTAGACTGTCTATGTCATAAAGAGTAAGATAAGATGCAGTGGGAGTGTCATGGATGATTCTACTGTGATAGTGGAATTACTTTCAACTTATGAAGTATTGACTTAAAAAGTTTCATAGTGACCTTATAGATTAAAAGTTTAATCAAGAATCAATTTTTAATCTATACAAATAATTCATAACATACTTAAGCCCACAACTTAATAATCTTTAATTCATACATCTACACACACAATCATTCTCCCTTAAGTTCATAAACTCATCAATTAGAATCCAAGACATGTTACTAACATTATCATATCACTAAAATCACCAAAAATCAAATGTCAAAACTTGGGTCAAGTTTCTCACCTCTCTTTCTCTTGGTTGTTCTTCATCCTCAAGGCTTTATGGTCATCAAGATTCTCCCTATCTTTCTTCTTTTCTTCTCTCTTCCTTTCCTCCTTATTCCTCTTCCTATTTTTCTTTTTCTTCTTCTTCTTCTTCTTCTTCTTCTTCTTCTTCTTCTTCTTCTTCTTCTTCTTCTTCTTCTTCTTCTTCTTCTTCTTCTTCTTCTTCTTCTTCTTCTTCTTCTTCTTCTTCTTCTTCTTCTTCTTCTTCTCCTCCTCATTGATCTCCCCCCAAATTCGATTTTTGTGAATAGTAAGCCCTCCTTTATATACTAGGGCTTAAATGATAAAAGAAAATTAAAGAAGTGTGTTGAAGAATGGAGAAATTTGAGATCTATATATTTTGACCCGAAATCACTATTCATCAAAATTTTTGACTTGTGTTTTTTACCTCGTTCTGGTCTAAATTTAGAAAAGTGTTTAATACGAAATTTGTAGGTCTCGATTTCAATTTTATGACGATATAAATTCATAAAAATCAAAGATCATATGAAAAAGTTATGCCCCAAATACTATAAGCAGTACAAAGGGCACATGGTACAATCTCTTCTCGGGATTGCAAGAAAATTACCGATCATCTTAAAAATCATCCCACGAGAATTTTTAAGTCCAAACATAGTTTATTTCACGTGCTTTCATCCCGTGCCTAATAATATCACTGTAGGCAGTAGTAGTAACTACCGATTGTTACAATTTCTCCCCCTAAATAGGATTCGTCCTCGAATCCTCTCTGGCATCTCACTCATGATTTCTTTAACTTTGCAAATATCCAAGGATGCTTCCATACCTATCTTCTAGTCTTTAACCTTTATTAGCTATTAGATCTTTCCTCTGAGTCTTCTTCGTGTAATATTTATGTTGAGTATTTTTAACTACTATCTTTTTGATTCTTTAACTATACTGCATACTTCTTATCTCCAAGATATTCTTCTTATAGATCTCTACTTATGCTCTATAATTTTTAATTGATCAGATTCTTGATACCTTTAACTTTTCCTCATTACTAGACTATTAATTCTCAATATATCGCTTACAACCTTCAGCAGTCTATAAGATTCTCTTAAACTTTTCTTAGTTACTCTTTTTTACTTTACCTCATCCTATCATTTCCTTTGACCTTGATTTCTTAAATATCTAATATTATCTAACTACTATCTTACTTTGGTACTATTCTAACTTATCAGCTTCTTTTCTGACTCTCAATAGCTTTATTTGTTTTTCTTGGACCGAATCGCAGGTCTCAACTCCTTAATCTTCCTTAATTATTCTTTTATATTCACTCATCTTTTATATTCAATTGCATACTAGAGTGTCTTCCTTTTAGTGATCTTTATACCATGGTAAACTTATTGTCTTAATCCTACATCATACTCCATTCCTGTTAATACTTACTTAGTATTTCTCTCTTATACATTATTATACATAAACAATTTCACTTCATATACTTGAATTGGCTATCCTTTTGATTTACTCTTCTACTTTGTTCTATATCTGAGTCTAGTATAGGTCATATCTCTTATTCCTCTACCCAAAGGATACTTTTCTTCACATGTCCTTGATTATTCTTAACGTTATCCTTTACTTTCTTATTATATGCTTAAATGAGACTTCTTCTTTTTATTTCTCTATCTCATATCTTCCCTTTGAGTCTCTGACTTAGACTGTTTCTCCTTTTCTTTTTATCTTGTTTTGCTTAGTTATCACCATACTCATACTTTCTATATGAGTAACTTAAGATTACGCTTCAAGTTCATCTTTACTATCAATGACAATCGAGGGTTGGGAGGGTGGGAACTAGTTTTGATCTTACTGGTAGAACTCATTTGACTTGCCTTTTCTTTTCCCTACTCTTGGTTATTTGCATCAGTCAATCACTTCATATTATGCACAGTCATTTTAGAAGTTTACTCCTTATTAAGTTTCTTATACTGTTACTTTATTCTTTTTATTGCTTTATTTCTTGCGAATACTATATTCTTTCTCTGAATACTTGAATATTCTCTTTATTATCGTTCCTAAAATATTTATTCTACTATGAAAATCCCTTCTTAATCTTAGTCCCTCTACTCCTTATTCTTTTAAAAAAAATCTATTCTCTTCAACCACTAAGGTCATCTTTTACTAAATCCTTGATACATACACTACACTCTTCCTAAGATCCTCATTCTACTCGATACTATGTCATCTCGTGATTTGTATAATCTTATCATTTGCCCTCCTTCACTAATTCTTTTCTTGACTAAGCTATCGGGTTCTATAACTATTATCGATTCTTCATTCTATCATTTATTCATTATATTATCTTTGCGCCCAATATACTAAATTTTCTTGTTACTTTTCTCATTTCTCATACCGCTGTCATGTCATACTCCTTACTAAGATAACTACAAGTCATTCTTTTATATTTGGTTCTTGAATCTCAACATCATGCTCTTGCTATAACCTTTGATTTGTTTGCTTTATCCTATCAACTGCCCTTCTCTATTGATATTTCTTTTCTAGACTCTAAGTCAAGCAGAAAACTTATACCTTCTATAGGAACCCGTAGACACACACTCTGTTTAACACTTAAACTTGATAACAATCTGGTTAAATTATATCTCACTTTTTTGAGTTGAGGTTTTCTGGAAGGGAGGATTGTTATTGGTTCCACGGGAATCCTGGTAAATTACTCTATATTTTAAGGTTCATTACTCTTTACTAATTGCTTCAAATTTTTCTGTCTGTTGAAATTATTGACATAGTTCACCATCTCTTCTTGTTGAACTGGTTCTGGTGCTCCTCCATATGGTGAACTTGTGGATCCATCATTACCTTAATGTTAAGATTTTCCATATTTTCACAAATCATATCTAGCTTGGCATTCAGTGTTGTGTTGGCTCCAACTTCATAAATTCCTGCGATTCTTTGGATCATGCTCCTTTCTGTTGGCCACAAAGAATTATTGTTGGTCATTTCTTCAATTAAGTCCCAAGCCTGATCTTCTCCTTTTGCCATTAGTGCTCCCTCAGCAGCAGCATCAGTTGTGGTTCTCATTATTCCAGAAAGTTCATTATAGAAGGTTTGGACTTGTAGCTACTTTGCAATTTCATGGTGAGGACATTTCCGAATCAAATCCTTGAATCTTTCCCAAGCTTCGCACAGGGATTCTGAATCTTGCTGCACAAAGGATGTGATGTCATTCCTTAACTTTGCAGTTCTGGCCGGTGGAAAGTATTTTGCAAGGAATTTGGTGGCTAAAGTGTTCCAAGTTATGATGGAACCTGCTGGTAGTGAATGTAGCCAAGCTTTTGCTCTGTCTTTCAAGGAATATAGGAAAACTCACTATCTCATAGCTTCTTCAGCTCCTCGGTTGTAATTGAAAGTGTCGCAAACTTCCAGGAAGTTGCTGATGTGGGTATTAGGATCTTCAATTGTATTCCCCCCCAAACTGAACTGATTGATGAATCATCTGAATGCAAGTTTTGATGTCACCCGCATTTTCTGGTAAGGGAGGAAATATAATACAGGAAATGAGGCCATCTACCATCGGAATGGTTCGATCTCGAATGAGAATTGGTGGTGCACCCTCCAAAGGTTCAGGTTCCATGTTAACAATTGCTTCTTGGCCTTCTCGTCTTTCCCTTCTCAATTGTCTGATAGTTCTTTCAATCTCTGGGTCAAGTGAATGGACTTCAAAGCTTCAGGTTCATCTCATGAAGTGTCTGAGAACCTAAAACAAGTGAGAATAAAAACAATAAGTAAAAAAGAAAAATTAGATACAAGTAACGATATCTAACCTTAAAATTAATAGTAAAAGATAACTAAGTCCCCAGCAACGGCGCCAAAAACTTGATCGGTGCATTCACATGCGTATAACGCAAGCGCACATATCGTTCAAGTAGTATAAAAATATCGATCCTACGAGGACTTAATTCCTACTGTTGTTATTAATTATTGATACTATTTATTTACATGTATCTAATTGATGGAGAAGATGATGATCTTAAAGACACAAAAGAAAATGCTAAGAAAAATACACAAAAGACTCAATGATCTAGGGTTGTGATTCCACAAAATATTATTAAAAAGATGAATTAATTCTCTTATATATGTGTAATAAATTAGTTTGCTAACCTGGAACATGATGATATGCAAAAGCCTCTTCCGATGGTCAGACGTAAATACCCAGTATAACCCAATTGAACCATATGTCTATGTCAACCAAATTACCTAGATTCATTAAGATCAAGTTCCAATTATGGCTACCCACTCCCGACAGGTATATTTCTATCCTCTAAGGAAATCTATTAAAGGGTTATCTATCCTCAAGGAAGATCGTGAGCTATTAAATCTAAGGCTGAAACCTAAAATCCCTATGTCTATTTCATTTTAAGTTTACCACATCAATCTTATTAATAACCAATTAACAAGAAGCATTAAGCTTAAGACTCAATAAACAAACTAAAGAATTACCCATAAAAAGAAAATCAATTATTAAGTATGGATATTGTGTTTCATCACTTCCCTAGAATAAAAATAAAATGTTGGGGGTTGGGGGATCCACCTTTACTATTCCTAATTTAGAAATCTCACTTATTATAATACAGAAATTATCCGTGATATTACCAACCGATCATATAAGTGGTATCATCATTAAGTCATATTTTAATTAAGTCCAACCAGCCATAAAGGCGGTATCATTATTTGTCCATAAACCAGCCATATAGGCAGTAATTATCTGTCACCTAAAGACCGGCCATATAAGCGGTGTTACTTTATGTCAAATAAATAAAATCAGCCATTAAGGTGATAATCCTTTTAATTTGAATTATAATTTCTATATTATAATCAATGGAGATTTATCTAAACTAAAATAATAAAAGCTTCACCCTTCCCTAGCGGAAAATCTAACTACTGAATATAAAAGAAAAGAAAGGAAGAAGAAAAGAAACTACTACTATTACTGAAAATAAAAATGCATAAATTAAATTACTAAAAATAAACACACAAGATGCAATCCTTAAATTCCTTACAAAAACCTAAGGAAAGCATGAGAATTACAAATGAAATGGCATGGTATTTATAGAAAAACCTAAAGGCTTCCACCAATTTCTCCACCGATTGCTCCACCAAACACTTCACCAAACATGCCACAAAACACTCCACCAAACACTCCATCAAACGTGCCACAAAACACTCCACCAAACACTCCACCAAACATGGCACCAAACATTGCACAAAACACTCTTTCATGTTTGGTGGAAGTTTGACAATTTTTATTTTTATTTTTATTAATTTTATTTTATATTTTGAAAATGACTATTATAATTACTCAAAATATACTGGATTGTTCATCAATTTCAGCCTTCCAAACCTTAGAATTCGAAAATATTTTGACTTTCAAAGTTGTAGATCTTCGAGTCTTTTTTAATCTTCAACTTGAATAAGCTCAATTGGACATCGGATAAAAATGTTATGGCCAAAATACGAACCTTGTGCAAAATTGGAAATTTTGACTGCACTTCGTGACGCGTATAGTAAATTTCTGTTTTTACCATTTTTTGCTCTGAATTACATAATTTTAGCCCCGAGTTGATTCCATTAAGTCCCAATATTATTTTTATCTGCAAAATAAATAAAAACACATCAAAACGTTCATAAAACTCGAGAAACTATACAAAATATTAGTTCAAATGAGTGGGAAATAGTGATATAATTATCACTCATTAGTTTCTACCATCCAATTAAAGTCTTAACACAATGAAATAACTATAGATCAAATCTAGGTCATTTAAGAGTGGGTCAACAACTCTAGATTAGCAACAAGGTTCTAAAACCATGAAAAGAATGTTTATAACTACACTAGTTACAAACTTCCAACATCATACATGCATTACACCTTCATCAAACTTTTATCCATCAAAAGTACAAAGAATAAAGAATAGAAAAACTCAAGAACATCACAAGATGTTGCCAAGAACAAGAGGAACAATTTTCTCTCTAATAGCAAGTTGGAAATACTTACTTAAATCCAAATTTTCTTTGATTTTGTCATTTCTTTTCTCTATACCTTCTTTGTTTTGTTTTTAATGGAGTTTTGTGAAGCGTATTAGGTTAACTTATCAAATGAAAAAAATAAAAATAATTTTATACTTGCCAAATTTATGCCTTAGCCGAAAATGCTAAGGAAATTAACAAGATAAATAATTTTTCATTTCATTTAAATTTCATGTAATCAACTTGTTAAAATATCAAAAAATACTTTAAAGATATTTCCAACAAAGTCAACAAAGTCAACTTAGCCATTAAAACAAATATCATGACTAAAAATATATATACTTTAATTAATTTAATCATTTAACAATTAAATAATTAATTAATTAATTAAATGTAAATATATTAAATATATGTATAATATTTACATTAAATATTAAAAACATTTATTCATTTATGATATTGGTCAAATATCTCAATTTGACAATTAATTAATGTCTATTTAAATTAATCAAGTACTAAATGTAAATACACAAAAACTAAGGAAATGACTATCGGGTTCCTAAACATGTATTTTACGTTTAACCTTTAAACGACTTTATAAATAATCAATATTATTTATTAATGTTGCTCTAGTGCTCTACGAGTATATTTCATTATTGAGACTCTCTAGATTCAGGCATATCCGTCACGAAATCTAATTTTGTGTCCATAATTTATCCACCCGTAAATTATGACGATCACGGATAAACTCGATGAATCATACAGGTCGAGGTCATGGCAAATGTATAATTCCTCTGTCACAGGTATCCGGATATATCCCAAAGATATAGATGTAAACGTCAAATCTCTATAGGGATTATCCAGTCGACTATTCTATTAGCAATCTCAAAAGGAATGTTTAGAACTAGTTTCTAAGCTGTACCACGGGCCCATGGTTTTATCTGATTGCTAATCATATGGACTACATATGCTCTGATACACAGAACTGACGGATCCTATCTTGATACACATAGGACACCCTAATGATCTATATACACCCAACGAACATGTGGAGGTCTGATCTAAGTAGATCGGTGACGTGACTGCCATCTAAGTGTAGAAGATGTCTAATGTGCCCACAATTTCATCTCAAGTCTAAGAATCACAAGTGCCACTCAACCCGAGAAGATTCTTATTGACGTTGGTGTATCATCCATTAAGAATCTTCGGTGAGTCGTTCAGTGTTTATCCGCTATAAACACCTACACGTCTATACTAGTCTCCAAGACTTATGGATCATTGAGAAACCATTGGAATCATATATTCTAGTATACGACATGTACCGGTCTCAACGGGTTTACTTTAATGACCAAGTAGTGTAAACCTTGACCATGAACTGTCTGAGAATGACAACGTCATGATACTACTCAATATCAGTTGCGACGCTTTTGCAATAGTACCATGACTAGTCATTATAAGGTCATTACGTCTTTACCATATTATAAGATACATTATATTATTCATAATAATAATGTTTTACATAAGTATTCTCAAAGTAATACAACCGGGAATTGGAGCTCTGAGCACCAACCCCAACAAGGTAAAGCTAGAGGTGTTCACGGGTAGGGGCGGGTTTTTTAAAATTTTGTTAGACTCGATCGGGTCGGGTCAAGGAAAAGTCGGGTCGCGGGTCGGGTCGGGTCAAGAGGAAGTGGAATCCGATCGGGTTCGGGTCGGGTCGGGTCGTCCGGTAATTTAAAAAAAGAATTTTTTTGAATTAATTATTTTTAAATATAAATATTAGTTATTTTATGTCCTAAAAATTATCATATATATAAAATTTTAATACAAAAAATAGGGGTGAGCATCGGTTCCGGGTCTACCCAGAACCAGACCGGAAATCCAGGTTTGGAACCTGAACCGGTTGTAATCGGTCCGGTTCCGATTCCAAATATAAGGAACCGGGTGTAACCGGTCAGGTTCCGGTTCCGATTCCAGAATAATTGGAATCGGAACGGGACCATAGAGCCGGAACCGGAACCAGAATCGCATTTAAGAATCGGATTAAATACCCGATTTTGATACCCAAATATCAATGCAGATTTAAAATACATTTGAGCAGTTTACTAACATTTTCAATTATATTTCCATTTATCTTATTTTCCACCAGAAACCCTGAGTTTGTAGACCTTGTTTGACGTACAACACCAAATGACAAGACCTTTATCTGGATTTATCTCAATTAAGTTTGTGACTCATATTGGCTCGTGCACTGGCAGTGGCTTGCTTGTTACTACCACCCATTCAAAGCTGGGTACTTTTAATATACTTCTGCAATATAAAGAAATTGAGCTAGACTCTCAATTAATGCTTGCATATTGAACATTGAACATGGACTAACAATTTTCATCTATGAGGCGCTGGAGTTTATATTGTTGAATTGGTTCCATTGTTAATGCAACACGTAAATTGTGAGTGGTGATAATTAAGTTATGTTACAAAACTTCTTTAATCGCTTACTTACTATTAAATGACAATGTTATATTAATAGTGTAATTCAGAACCGGACCGGAATCGCATTGGAACCGAATAATAGGGTATCTTATTCAATTGGGTAGGTTATGGTTCCACTTAGTTAGGAACCGATTTTTTCTGGGTAGGTTCCGGTCCGGAACCGATTTTGCTAACCCCTACAAAAAAATTAATAAACAAATGAAATAATAGTAAAAATTTTAAAAATAATAATAAATATTTTAGAAAAATAATAAAAATAATAAAATTTATATAGGGTCGGGTCGGGTCAAGGGAATCAAACCCGTTGTCCAACCCGAAAATTTCGTGTTGGGTAAGGTCGGGTTAAAATTTTACAATTTTTTTAATGAACCCAACCAGGTCAGGTAGGATCGTTGCGGCCCGACCCTATGAGCACCCCTAGGTAAAGCCAAGACAGTAGTCCAACACACTACACTTCAAGAAGCCCAAGAAACGTCTCATGCTTCTATCTTAATCTCTCAACTACCATAAACTCTCTTTTGCTAACAAAGACACCAACTCCACATGCAAATATTCTCCTCCACCGAAAGCAGAAACATCAAATAAGTTATGGGTCCCAACTCAATAAATACAGTATTGTGGCAACCTATATATATGGGATAACTCGAAATACAGATTCATTCAAGTATTAGCACTCAAACTTAAGCTCTCAGAGCCTCTTACTCTCTAAACACCGGCCCACAGCCCTTACAGTAGGCAACATAGGTCAATGTAACCTCAGACTTTGCTCTTCCTTATTTACCGCTCTTCTTCACTACTGACTTGAGCGTCGAAGCGCCTCGGTACCCACCACACTGGTGGGCAGTACTCCATGCTCATTTTACCTTTGTTTTGCAGGATCGCTAGTGTCCTCATACTACAAATTCTCGATTGTGGATCTCGGGCAAAAACCAGCGTCCACAATTTGGCGCCCACCGTGGGCCTTAGCGATTCATAGCAGGAAAATATCTCCCAGTCTACAATTCCTAAAACACAGCCAACCATGTCTTTTAGCAGTGAGCAAACACCAGTTCCTGTGACCACGCAGCTGGCCATACTCCAAGAAAAATTATGCCCATTAGAAGAAGAGAATCAAGCCACGTGAAGTTCCAATATAATACTCCAGAAGCAACTGAAGCAATTCTCCTCAACTTCCCAATGATGTGATACTCCGGACAATCCCAACAATCATACAATCTCATCTAATCTCTTGAGGGCATTCAATGATGTGGCAAACGACGTCCCGCCCCCAGACGACCACCCCCAGAATGATCCAAGAAATGAACCAATTTCCGCAGTCGACCAAGCGCAACAAGTCACATCCAACATGCGCAAAGAAATTTTAGAATTCAAAGAAGCAATTTTATCCAATCTACCCGGTGTCAGGCTACCAATAAGGAAAAGTAGGGCCGGTAAAATTTCTGACACTCCATTTTCGGAGACTGTCACTTCCATCAAACTACCAAGGAAGTTCAATCCTCTAGATATGAAGATGTATGATGGATCAACTGACCCATACGACCATGTTGTCCATTAAAAATACAAGATGATGTCAACGGGGTCTGGCCCTTCACCAATGGGAGGCTATAATAAGTAGAGGATTTGGAGAAATATTAGTTGTTTCTGCCCTCACCTGGTTCATCAATCTCCCATACAGATTCATCGAGTCTTACCAACATCTAGAAGACAAATTTGTGTAACATTTTGCAAGTTCTTGCAAGCTTGAGAAGACCACCAATTACCTTAATGCCATCCAGCAATAGAGAATGGAGTTCTTGCGAAGCTACGTGGCTCGCTTCAATAAAGAGAGGATAACAATCTCAAATCTCCATCAGCCTACCACAGTGAAAGCATTCAGAAATAAATTACTTTCAGAAAGTGGACTCTACAAAAATCTCACTAAATGTTGATGTTACTGATGTGATCCTAGCAACACATGATTTGATCTAGAGTCCAATAGATCCAATCCATGTACCGATTAGACCAATTACAAGACACAGAGCTCAGAAGATCAAGGACATTATGGCAGGCCTGGCCCAACATCATGTAGCTGAATTGAACAAGCACGTTCAAGACCTATTGGAGTTCAAGGAAGAGGGTTCAAGAGTTATACACTTGATCCTAGTCATTGAGGAGCGACATGGATCGTTTTCAATTATTTAGGCTTATTTATTATTTATTTACATGTATTGAACCAACGTGGATGACGATTTTTATTTATTATTTGGGTTAGTTTATTTTATTTATTTATGGGTTCAAAATGGGCTAGAAATTAGGAATTATGGGCTTTTAGTTGGTAATGGATAGTTTAGGGCTATTTTAGACTTTTTGAATTTCTTAGAGTTTGAGTATCTCATTATTTAAACTCAAATTGACTTGAAAAATATTTTCTTCTTGAGATTGAGAAATTTGTATCAAAGTTCAGTGATTGAACAAAGACTTATCAAAGGGTTGGCATCCTTTGTGGCGTCCAATTTGCTAGCAAAATTCATCTGAGGTTATCTCTAAGGGTTTTAAAAGACAAGTTCTTGGGGGGTCTATGGGATCTAGGATCGGGTTTCGTCTTTTTCGTATCAGGTTTCATATTAGTTACATTATAGATCAAGTCATCGCTCGAACCCAAATTGAGATCAGGTGGGAGGATTTTATCTTTATTAGTATGGAAATATCACTATACATATTCGACCCGTTCAACCAACATGCATAGGAAATTGTACCCTTACTCGGCACTGCGAAGATTTTTGCCAACCGTATATATGTTTGCTGGATTTGTATCTATATTCAAATGTATTCAAATGAAAAACCAATGTCCGATGTTAATGAAAAAGACTTATATGGGGTATATTAAATGTATCAATTTAATAAATATCTGATAAATTTTATTTAATAACTGACTCTTTCTATTACTATTAATTAATTTCAAATTTCACATCTTATAGTTATATATTTCTATTTTTGATTGTTTTATATTGTAGTCTTCAAGCTATGTAATTATTCAAAAAAACAAGATTGAAGTGACTAAGAGTCCAATGACAATGCATGCCACTTCTGTAGGCAACTGATCTTCCCATGTGGATGCTTTATCAGTTTTTTGTATTTTAATTTTTTATTCTTTTATTTTCTTGAATTCCAAAATAAAATAGGAGCTCTAACAATAAATTTCCATCCAACGACTCGTGTGTTAAATAACAATTAAAAAAATAATTTTTTTAATATTTTAAAATCATGTTTTATCGATAATAATTGTATCACGTGACACTGAAGACGATGTGGCGACCCAATTATTGCAACGCCCCGAGCCTGTCCAAAATCTTTTTAATTATATAACCGGCCGTTGCGGGGACTTGCAGTGTTCGTTTCCCATGCTCTGTGTAAAATGCATGGCTAAGATTCTTTCAAAGGTGATGAATGATGAAACTTTTTAATACCATTTTTCTAAAATCATCCATTGACCAAGAAAATCAGATTTCATAAGAGTGGTTGGTGGGAAAATTTAACATCTCCCATAAGTGTTGATGAGTGGTATTTATATCACTATTTCCCACTCATTCATCCTAATATTTTGTATAGTTTCTTGAGTTTTGCGAACGTTTTGATGTATTTTGTGTTATTTTGTAGATAAATAAAGTTTCAGGTCATTCTGGAGGTGATTTGGAGCAAAACATGAAAAATTGGCAAAAAGGGCATTTTCGTAATTTTGCCCGAGTCGCGACGCGCAAGCCTTTGGCGTCGCGACGCCTAACGTGCACCAGAGCTGCTAACGTGCATCGGGTCAACGGGTCAGAATTTGAGAAGTTTGACTTTGCTAACATGCGCCGTGCCACGTGTCACCATCACAGCCGATCTGCAAACGTACGCCGTGCCACGTGTCATCATCTTACGATGCCGACAATCACCATTGCCACGTGTGCCACGTGTCATCCTACGTGTTACCATGTCATCAGCCATGTCAGTAAGTCAAAAGTCAACTTTTCCATGTGTCATGCCACGTCATCATCAACCAATCACAACGTGACACGTGTCACCACATGTCGCAATCCTACGGTACCGACAATCGATTTCGCCATGTCATCGCCACGTCAGCGTCATAATTGAGCTCTCAGCCGCCTCTTATCCGAATTGCCACATGTCAAGTCGAGAGCATGCCACAAATCACTGTTCCAGCGTTGCGACGCCAAAGGCCCTGACGTCGCGACGCCCGAAGCTTATCCGCGCCTATAAATTGAGATCGAGATTTCAGAATTTGGTGTACGACTCTCTCTCTTGTATTCTATCTAAAGAGAGAGTTTCTCTCTTTAGATTCTTTAGTTTTTAGTTTTTTTATTTTTAATTTTTTAGTTTTGTAAATAAATTTTAATTACGTTTTGTAATAATAGTATTTTAATTTTTACTTTTTACAGTTTTTACTATTCACCATGAGAAGGTAACTTCCCCAGATATGGTGAAAGGTAATTCTTTTACTGTTACTATTTAGATTAATCTCCCTTAAAAATAATATATTCACTATTTAAAATTTGACTTAAAAAGGATACCGCCAGATTGGTCGGTTGGTAATTCATTTTAATCTGGTTTAAACCTGACTAATCAAGGATACCGCCAGATTGGTCGGTTGGTAATTTAATTTTGGTTCCGCCTTTATGGCTGGTTATTTTAATTCTGCCTATATGGCTGGTTGGACTTAATTTGACTTAATCAGGTTACCGCCTATATGGCTGGTTGGTATTATCATCACGAGTTTATATATTATTTTATGGGAGATATCTAAATTAGTAGTAGTAAAAGTAATTCTTTTTACCTTAGCATTTTATTTTATTGTAATTTACTTTTCAGCTTTTACCTTATGTCTTTTACTTTTAAGTTTTTACTAGCCCTAATTATGTGTTAGTTATCTGGGGTTGTGATGACTTTTAATATTACCGGTTTATAATGGGTTATTTTATAGTTTGGGTAATTTAAAGGTTTACTTATTAAGTCTTAAGCTTAATGCTTCTTGGTGTCTGATCACCAATAAGATTGATGTGGTAAATCTAAAATGAACTAGACATAGGGATTTTAGGTTTCAACCTTAGACTTAATAGCCCACGATCTTCCTTGAGGATAGATAACCCTTTAATAGATTTCCTTACAGGATAGGAATATACCTGTCGGGCGGAGGTAGCCATAACTGGAACTTAAACTTAATGAATCCAGATAATTTGGTTGACATAGACATATGGTTCAATTGGGTTAAACTGGGTATTTGTGTCTGACCATCGACAGAGGCTTACACATAATTTAGTGTTCCAGGTTAATAAATCAATATATTACTCAACTTTAAGATAACCACTTCATCTTTAAAATGATATTAGAAGAAATCACAACCCTAGATCTTTGTGTCTTTTGTTATTTTCCTTAATATTTTCTATTGTCTATTTATTTATTTATTTATTGTGCAAAACTACATTCAACCAATCAAACAATCATTCTCTTCTCCATTTAATTAGATATTTGTAAATAAATAGATTCAATAATTAATAACAACAGTAGGAATTAAGTCCTCGTGGGATCGAAATTTTTATATTACTTCAACGATACGTGCGCTTGCGTTATACGCGTGTGTTTGCACATGTCAAGTGTTTACCTACAAACAAAAATATTAGTGTGTCTGATCAGACATATCTTTGGACATATTCTTCGAATAAAATAACACGATTGATATATAAATTACATAATTCATAATTGTTGAGGGGATTTTGCTAATGTACTCCACAATCGGTACAATGTCTTATTATCGGTATTAAGAGTATTGAAATTGAAATCTAAATCATTAAACTTGAAATAGATGGTTATTGACCTTGAACTTAAAATTAGGGAATGTCTTGGGTTTTATTGAATTTTATAGTCTTATAAGAGTTTTTAAAATGCGATCTCTATCATAAAGCATTAAAAATATATTAATCATATAATACACTGAAAATTGAAATTTATCTACATTCAAAAATTATAATTTTAGGTCAAACTTAGGGATTTCAATTGTGTGCTTGTGTTAACCCCCCCTATCTACATGAGATGCTTGATGTTCAATATTAAAAATTTTAACTTAAATAATATCTTTTTCAAATTTAATGACAATTGTTTTAAGTTTAATGCCTCGTTGGTGGCGGTTCTACGACTTACGCGGCGGTCAAGCTCGAGTGCGATCGAGCCTTGACGGCTCTTCGGCGAGGGAATCACACGAAAGCGTTGAGATTAATGAAGGAGCTGAGTTCGCGCCACGAGAACTCGGCGTACGCGGCGCTGATTCATCGCGTGCAAGGCACGGTGTGCGTTAAAGTGGCGTCGATCATCGACGACTCGAACTCGAAACAACGGCATTTGAAGAACGCTGTTGAATCGGCGAAAAAAGCCGTGGAGTTATCACCTAACTCTGTTGAATTCGCTCATTTTTACGCGAATCTATTGTACGAGGCTGCCAATGAAGGCAAAGAATATGAAGAGGTAGTTCAAGAGTGTGAACGTGCGTTAGCTATTGAGAATCCTATGGATCCTGCTAAAGAGAGCTTACAGGATGAGAGTCAGCAAAAAATTTGAACAGCTGAAGCTCGAATTGCGCACGTGCAGAGCGAGCTTCGGAGCTTGATTCAGAGATCGAACATTGCTTCGATTTCTACGTGGATGAAAAATTTAGGAACTGGTGAAGAGAAGTGTAGGTTGATTCCTTTTCGGAGAGTGGCTGAGGACCCAATGGAGGTTAGGTTAGTTCAAACTAGGAGACCTAATGAGATTAAAAAAGCCGCAAAAACACCAGAAGATAGGCGAAAAGAGATTGAGGTTAGGGTTGCTGCTGCTAGATTGCTGCAACAGAAATCGGAGATAGGGCAGCTGCAACAGAATAATGAGGGGGAGAGGAATGTGGATTCGGGTTCAGGAGGGTTGGATAAAAGAGAAAGAGAGAGGAGGAAGCATGGAACTAATGCGAGGAGAAACAGGTCAAAAGAAGAGAGGAGGGATTTTGTGCAGTCGTATTGGAATTCCATGAGTTTAGAAATGAAGAAAGAGTTGCTTAGCGTTAAGGTTTGCGATATTAAAGCTCATTTTGGGTCATTGAAGGATGGTTTGGCAAGTGATGTTTTAGTGGAGGCCTTGGCATTTGCAGAAGATAATAAGACTTGGAGGTTTTGGGTTTGTTGTAGGTTTTGCGGATTCGGAATCGCATATGCATCATGTTGTGCAGGAGCATATGGGGAATTTGTTGCCTAAGATGCAGGCAATTTTGCCTCAGAGTGTTGATAATGAGTAGAACGAGATGATTTATAATTGTTCCTGGAAGCCGCTGGATATTGTAGCAGCTGTTAAAATGCTTGGACAGGATAAAACGAAGTCACAGGATTCTGAAGTTAGTGAAGATGTCTACTCAGGGAAACATATTGATGGGTGTGATGATTGTTTTAAAGATGCATGGGATTCTTCACCTGAGAAGGAGAATTTGGGTGATAGTTATAACTGTAGCTCTGTTGAGGGAAATGATTGTGAAGAAGCTGTGAACATCCAGTGTAGAGAGTGTGATGGCAACCAGATATCTGCTATAAATCCAGTAATTAACAGTTGGCCGGTGGCTGACGACACTGAACGCGCAAAGCTTCTTGAAAGAATTCATGCTTTATTGGAGTTGCTTCTTAGACATAAGTGTCTCTACAAGCCATCTCAGCAAGGTCATACAGTATGCAATGGATGAGCTGCAGAGTCTGGCATCTGGATCTCAGCTTCTGAATCATGGTGTGGACCAAACACCAATGTGCATATGCTTTTTGGGAGTTCACCAGCTGAGAAAAATTTTCAAGTTCTTGCAGGAACTATCTTATGCTTGTAATTTGGGTAGATATTCTGAGAAAAGTAATTCTATCAATGATGCAAACATTGTCAGCCAAGATCTTGAGATTAAAGAGAATATTGATCTTAACGGAGATGCATCATGTCTTCTGTTGGACGAACGGTTACTACTCACTGAATTTATTTCTGAAAATGCTGTTATGGATAATGGAACTTCGGTTAACGTTAGGAGTGAGAATGAGAGTGCAGCAGCAGATGCCGATGCTTTGCTGTCCTGGATCTTTGCAAGCCCCTCGAGTGGGGAACGTCTGACGTCGTGGATGCGTACCAAAGAAGAGAGAACATATCAGGGAATGGAAAATCTCCAGACCCTTGAAAAGGAGGTTTATCACTTGCAGAGCCTTTGTGAGAGAAAATGTGAGCATTTGAGCTATGAGGAGGCATTGCAGGCAGTGGAGGATCTCTGTCTTGAAGAAGGTAAGAAAAGAGAGACTGTCACGGAATTTGGCTATTGCAGCTATGAGTCTGTACTTAGGAAGCGAAGAGAAGAGATTCTTGAGGGTGAAAATGATATTACGTTCATCAGCAGCAGGTTTGAGTCAGATGCAATATCGAATGTTTTAAAAGAAGCTGAAGCTCTAAATGTCAATCAATTTGGATATGAAAATACTTATTCTGGTATGACTTCCCAGTTATGTGATTTGAAATCTGGTGAAGACGGTGATTGGAGAACGAAGGATTGTTTGCATCAAGTAGACTCATGCATAGAAGTTGCAATCCAGAGACAGAAAGAACAGTTATCAGTAGAGGTCAGTTCATTGGTTTGAGAGAGACCTTTTCATGAAGAAAACACGTAATATTGTTCCTTTAACTAACTTGTTTGATCATGCAGCTTAGCAAAATTGATGCTCGAATCATGCAAAATGTCACTGGTATGCAGCAGTTGGAACTGAAACTCAAACCTGTTTCTGCTTATGACTATCGGTCAATATTATTACCTCTAATGCAGTCATATTTGAGGGTTTGTAATTAAAAACTTGGTCTTTGTGTGGGATTCCTTAATTTTCTTGGCCCGACTTGATTAATTGGAATGTCAATCTTTCTAGGCACATTTAGAGGATATGGCTGAGAAAGATGCCACAGAGAAGTCTGATGCTGCAAGAGAAGCATTTTTAGCAGAACTTGCACTGGATTCTAAGAAGGGTGCACGGGGAGGAAGTGATAGCTCGAGACAAACACACGATAAGGCAAAGGATAAAAAGAAGCACAAGGAGTATAGGAAAACTAAGGATTCAAAGGTTTTCATTTGATGGTTTTGTTTATTTTCTTCGAGTTTAGATGCTAGTTAATGAACACACAAAATCTTTGTTATAGGTTTAACATTTTCTTACTTTTCAGGCTGTTGGTGGTAATGAGCGGCACATAGTTCATGATGAGACTGCTGACCTGGTGTATGTCATCATTTCACACTACCTTTGCATATAAGCATTCTCTCTGTTCATGAGCTCTTTTATAAATAGATGTCGTACTGTCTAGACTCTATTGTTAAATATGTTTGATGCATGTCTCATTGCAGCTCCTTTCCAGTTGAATCTGATGGTGATAATCCAGATTCAGAGACTGTTGTTTGTGCCAATGGGGATGACTTAAAACTACAAGAAGAGGAATTTAGACTTAAAATGGAGCTTGAAGCAGAGGAAAGAAAGCTTGAAGAAACATTAGAGTATCAAAGACGAATAGAGAATGAGGCTAAACTGAAACATCTTGCTGTGCAAACCAAAAACTGTGCTCAAACATTTGGAGAAAATGTGGCTGAAGGAGCCAATGATGTTTACTTGGGTCATGGCACTAATGATCTAGAAATGAATGTGTCGATGAAACTTTCAGTAAGCATCACTGTCTTTGTGCTGTTACATGTATAAGATAGAATTTGATGCTACCAGTTTGCGTGTCCCTTCCCATGGACAATTGGACATAGAAATGAATTCTGGAGATATGTTAAGAGAAAACTTTTGCTTCTTACTTTGGGGGATTTGTATCGAAGGTACCTCATGAACATCACTTTTCAGGTACAGTTGGTGCTAAAAGATGGATTCCCAAACACCTTTGAAGGCACGCCAGTGAATACTACTGCTAATGGTACTGCCGTGCCAATCAGATCCTCTCCCACTTCCAGTCTCCAGAACATTGATACTGTTTGTCACACAAGCATTAATCAAGGTTCACAATCATTTGGAATGTAATTGTATGGTTTACCACATGGAGACATGTTCACCATCTTTCCATATTGTGTAGGGCTACCCAATGGAGGAACTCCGGAGGATGGTTTTCTTCCTACTGATAGACGAACAGGAAGGAGAGGTAGAAGGCAGAGGAGTTCTAGTAGATCTCAAGATGGGAAGAGTCAGGCCTTGTCATCCGAAAAGGAAAATAATGAAGTTAGATCAAATGACAGTCTCCTTATTGGTGGTTGTAAGCTTTATACTCGTTTTGTTTTTTGTTTTATGTTTTATGTTTTATGTTTTATGTTTTATGTTTTATGTTTTATGTTTTATGTTTTATGTTTTATGTTTTATGTTTTATGTTTTATGTTTTATGTTTTATGTTTTATGTTTTATGTTTTATGTTTTATGTTTTATGTTTTATGTTTTATGTTTTATGTTTATGCTTTAGTACTAATGTACTATATAAACATTTTTACTTGTTTGATTGTGCCAGCTGCATTCATTTTCAGTTTTGATTTCATGGCAGTATAGAATCTAAGCATACAAGTAGACTTAAATACGTGGGGTGATATTGGGATTTTAGATCACTTGGCATGGCAACATGGTAAAACATATGAATCTTAGTTGCTTGTCATTCTACATACATTGGAAGAAAACCAAATTGATTATTTTTACTGTGGTCAGTTAGAAGTTACGAGCATGAAGATTAATTTGCTTGTTTCTTTCTTTGGGGGCAATCATCATTTTTTCCTTTAATTTATATCACAAATGTTAGTTGCTTGTCATCAATTTTACGAGTTAGTATACAGTTAATGTCTTATAGATGCTTTATTGTTTTGAGCATTGCCGGGCCATGGTCCATCTCTTGAATATGGAACTAATGTTATCATGGATCTGTTTATACTGAATCAGCTGCTCCTTACTTGGGAGACAGTGGAACAAAGACATTGAGACAATTACATGTAGAGGAGGACGATGAGGAAAGCTGACCTTAAGCAAGCTGTACGCCAAAGCCTTGGTAAACTCTGTTTTTCTTCCTATTTTTCCTGTAAGCTTCTTGTTTTTATGTTACTCTCGTAATTATATATGTGAAGCTATTTAGCATAGTTGTCAAAGGCGCGCCTCAGGTTCAGGCTTAGATCACTGCGCCTCATGAAGGGTCAGGCTAGGCGAGGCGACCTTCATCAGCATGCGCCTTTGAGATGCGCTTTGGTGCGCCTCATAAAAATGTGTGAGGAAACCCCTACTTAGATTGAACCACCCAACCCGAAATCAAGTTTTATAACATTTCTTTAATAAATTAAGATAGATTTTGGGGTGAGCTTTAAATTTCAGCAAACATTTATATATTTATATTGCAATTTTCTCCTCAGCTTCATCAGGCGTGCCCCTTGTGCTTGAGGCGCTCGCCTAGGCCCGAGGACCCTTTGCGCCTTAGAGCGCCTTGCGCCTTTAACAACACTGCTATTTAGTGACTGAATGGACTTTAAGATATAAAGGAAACTGAATTACTACCAGTGGGTAATTACTGTAAAGTGTTCCCAATACTAGTTGTGAACTTTCTAACATTTGGTTCTGTTGTTTTTCAGACGCGTTCCAAGCGCATAAAAAAATACCTTCGGTTTCAAGTTTGAGGATGCCACAAAAAGTGCCTCTGGAAGCAAATAAAGTCGGGGTTTCATCAAATGAAGCCAGCATTGAAAATGTGAATGGAATTGATGTCTATGGTACAGGACTGAAGAATGAAGTTGGTGAATACAATTGCTTTCTAAATGTTATTATACAGGTGGTACATAGATGTTTTTCTTGTCGAGTTTTATGATCTTCATTGCTGCACCCATCTTTTAATTTTTTTGTTTAACTTTGATTTTTTTGGCTGAATTGTTTCTTTTTTTTTCCTATATAAATTTAGTCGTAATGGCATTTAAGGTCATTTTCGAGAGGAGTTCTTGAGGAGGTCACCATCAGAACATTTTCATGTGGGAGATCCATGTGTTGTCTGTGCACTGTATGAGATTTTTACTGCCCTGAGCATTGCGTCAACAGATACTCGGAAAGAGGCAGTTGCCCCTACAACTTTGAGGATAGCACTGAGTAATTTACCAGATAGTAATTTCTTCCAGGAGGTAAATTCACAGAACTACATTCACCCTTTGCCTTGAGTCGTTTTACTTTCTATTCCTCTGTCGTTCCCACTTAATCATGGTTACTGTTTTAATGTCTCGACTAAGATGATGGTTACTGACAGGCTCAGATGAATGATGCTTCTGAAGTACTACTAGTAATATTCGAGTGCTTCATAGGTCTTTCACACTTGGTTCTAGTGTCTCTGATAATGAATCGGTGGAAAACAATTGCATGGGCTCTTGGGATTGTACAAACACTGCTTGCATGGTCCATTCTTTTTTTGGAATGAACATTTCTGAACGAATGTACTGCTACAATTGTGGTTTAGAATCCAGGCATCTAAGGTACACTTCATTCTTTCATAACATAAATGCCAGTGCCCTCCGAACAACAAAGGTATCTACTACAGGAAGAAATTTTTTATACCAGGTTTGTTACAGGAAATTATGCCCCTATTCCTCATGACTTTTTCACTTCTTTTGCCCCTCAGGTTATGTGTGCAGAAAGCTCCTTGGATGATCTCTTAAATCTTGTAGAGATGAATCATCAGTTAGCTTGTGATCCAGAGGCTGGTGGCTGTGGGAAGCTCAACTATATCCATCACATTCTCTCATCTCCACCACATGTTTTCACAACAGGTGATTTAGAGATGTCAGGACAAATCTTATCAGCAGTGTCTTTTATGGAAACTCATATTGATGGTTGTGCTTGGTCTTTGCAGTTCTGGGTTGGCAGAATACATGTGAGAGTTCCGATGACATAACAGCAACACTGGCAGCCCTAAGTCCTGAGATTGATATTAGTGTTCTTTAACGTGGGCTGGATCCAAAGAGAAGACATAACTTGGTTTCAGTGGTATGTATACTTGGATGAACTTTGAATATAAATATTTTGATGTTGATTAATATGTGATGAGCTTTTTTGTTCTTAGCTGATAAAATGTCTGATGAATGATAAGAACTTAGTGATGCAGGCACCAATGTTAAAACATCATTTATATCTATGTTTTGCAACTTTCAGGTTTGCTACTATGGGCAGCATTATCATTGCTTTGCCTACAATCATGACCATGAACGGTGGATTATGTATGACGACAAAACTGTGAAGGTAAAATCAACTACATCTAAAACGACGCCATTTAATAGGTGCCATTTTTCCTGTGTTACAATTTGCATTTGATGTTTAGGTCATTGGTAGCTGGTCTGATGTTCTTAGCATCTATGAAAGGGGGCAGTTGCAACCTCAGGTTCTTTTCTTTGAATCTATATATTAGATATATAATGGTATTTACCAATTATAATGGGAGAACATGAGGTTTGTTATGACCTGGCATTTGATCAGTCTGTGACGGCAAGTGGTTTATGGTGACACCATTGCGTCCTACATTCCCTGCAGCTGAGACGGTAATATTCAGTACTCATGGGCATTGGTTTCAAAATAAGTTCAGAAGTTTTGGTACAAAATTAGGAGTCGAGATATAAATCATAAATCAAGAGTTTCGTGGATTTATTAAAGAATTTTGTAGGACAAAGTCCCCTTTTTGGAAGAACAATGTGTGTCGAAAGGATATATCTTTTTATGTTGACGAAAATCAGAGAATTAGTAGTTTAAGTTTAGAGCCTGAAATGTAGTTTTTGGTTCAATTGCATCGGGGGTATTTTGTCTGCATAGCAGGGGCAGCTGTCCAATGCATTTTCACCCTTTTTATGGAGATTATTGCCAATAAGCAATTTGGTGGAGGAAAAAAGTAAATACCATGTCGGTGTTAATGAATAAATTGGAGGAGCTTGTTGCTAGGTCCATGCTTATAAATGGGGATTAGTTATTTAGTGGCAAAAATCTCTGCTAGATGTTTTCTTCTTTATGTATTACTTTATTTTCCCCAAATCTAAGGAGGTCGTGTATAGATATCAATTCATGGTCCCTTTGGGTCCATAAACTCCTTGTGCCTCAGCATATAGTAAATTTATTATCATTATGATGCCAGTGGGGTTAAAATCTGCGGATCATCTTGTTCATTTATTCAATCGTCTTGTTATGGTTTCATGTCTTCATGTGTATAAGTATTGTTGCTGCATTTATATTTTGAACGACTTCCCCTTTTACTGAGTAGGATTTTTAGCTTTCATTTAGGGAAAATAGAAGAAAAATAAATTGCTATTTTCTCACTTTCTTTTATCCTTGTGGTGGCATGAAACGATTGCACTGAACTTCACGATGAAATTGCCACCTTTAGCAAGTCGCCCTCTCTTTAATTCTCTCAAATTTCAGGTTTCTGATAAATATTTCAAGTTTATATTAAACGTGTTCAAGTTGAAACGTTTAGTGATAGAAGTTTCAAATTCAATCGTTTCGTTTCAACTTCAATGCCCATGTACCTCTACTCTACAGGGTTTATTAGCGACAATCGTGTCTTTTCAAAACTTGCATAAATTTAAGGGTTATTGTCATTTCATTACTTCAAAAGTTGAGAAATAACAATGGATAAAAGAAGTATCGAGTTGTAATATTTTACTATTATATTTTACAAAAACTTGTAATATAGATATTGCAGTTGCTATAATAGTCTGATTGGTGTCTTGTATGCGTCCTCAACATCTATATGACTTCTAGCATCGAGATTCGATGCGCACGCTGCTGTGTTCTAATTGACTGTAGATTACAGGAATCAATGTAGTTGAATGAGACAGCAGGCGGGCTACCCAGAGACAAAATGGTCTAGTCACTCCAATTCAATGTAGCTTTGTGGCTAGTAAGTTGTGTCTCTAAACTGGGTTTTGTTCTCTATTTGCAGAAGACAATAAAAATGATATTTAGTATTTGAGCATTATTGATTTGCGAAATTGGTGTCCGAATTAGTGTCTAAACGGATCAAATCAAAATGACGTTATTTTGAATTTTGTTTGTGCGAATATCAATTTCGGTCAAAGTGTTGCATCCCCAAGGAGACTACGATTTGAGTTTTGGACCTGTCTCAGATTCAAGGTCCGAGTAATACCTTTATAAGAGTCTGAGATAAAATCAAAACACCCACATATTTATGTTGGAGTCCAATGACCCTGGTTGACGTGGGGTTTCCCCAGTATTCCAAAAAATACGGGATATATATATATATATATATATATATATATATATATATATATATATATATATATATATATATATTTGCACGATCAATCCGTTGTGATTCTACGTTCCAAAGATCAATTAGCCACTCCAAGGCCACGTTCTTCTTCCCCAAATTCCAAAATGTACTGATGAAATCTCGGTATAGATGTGTGGCGTTTCCCTAGTATTCCAAAAAATATGGGATATATATATATATATTAGTTGCACAATCAATCCGCTGTAAGTCTACGTTCCAAAGAAAAACTAGCCACTCAAGACCAGTTCTTTCCCAAAACCCAATAAGTTACTGATGATAAGTTGGAGAAACACTGGTTTCTTTATCTTATTTTTGTTACTTGTCCTTGATGTTGCCTTATAAAAAATGTTACTTATAAAATTATCATTTGGATCGTAATTCGTGTCAATTAAATAATAATGTATTCAAGCAATTAGTTGTCCGAATCTTCTTTTTCTTAATTAGTCAATGCTTAGGCTTTTAGACAAATCAATAATGACTTGTGATAAGTCAATGATAGTTACAACTTAGAAGATCCCATGGAAAATTTAATGAATAATGATAGAGGCACAGATGAATTACACAGATTCAACCACAAATAATATTAAAAAAACGCGATTTTAATATATCTGTGATTAAATTTGTATAATTCATCTGTGTATCTGTATCATTTTCAAAATTTAATTCTTCGTTGATGTCTTTTTCACATTCATTTATTGTGCCTTGATGACTTGGCCTAATTAATCAAATGTTTTTCTAACCTTTATGCATAATAATAGGTCAACTTTTCTATTTTATGTTATCTCAATTATCCATTAAAGAAAGTTGGGATTGGGGTCAATAATGGGAACGCAAGTAAGTTTATAGTCGAGTTAAATTCACGTCATTTTGAGCGGTTGAATTTTTACAAGTTAAAATTCCATTAATTATAAGAATGTAAATATATGGATAGATATCTCTTGAATATTAGATGGAATAAGCTTCTAATCTCAGACAGACGTGAGCGGCATTGCAAGTGATTTTATATAATTTTCTAATAGATTATCTGTAGAATTGAAACAATCATTAAGAAAAAAAGTAAATAAATTGTACCTTTTTAAATGAAAACAGAAAGTCATAAACTTTTTTCAAATAAGACCAAAACATGAGACCTTTTTGTAATAAGACAATTAAAACGTAATAACATGTCAGTAGAGTTCAAGAAAAGTCAACTTAAAAATCAAGTGGTAAGCATAATTTTTAAAATCGGAAAAAATCAGTGGGTTCGATCGCCGAGAACCGATTTTATGCTTGTCTGAGAAAAAATGGGTCAAAATAGGTGAATTGATTCTTTTTTTTAAAAAAATTTAAAATTTAAATTTTTTTAATAATTTTTAATTAAATAAAACTGTTTATAATCGATTTTGTCGATTTTTAATCCATTAATTTTTTTGGATCACCGGTCTGATTCTGAAAACAGCTGAGAAGTTCCTCTTGAGTCTTCACAGTGTTATATATTCGTGTAACCAACAGCGCGCAAGGGTATTTTGGTCACATCAAGTTTAATGTTTTTGAAAGAATTATAAGAATCTTTATAAACAAGTGCTATTTTTCTGTAATAGGTTTTCAATTTGGCTAATATTCATTTTTTTTTCCATGCACATTATTATGTAAAAAACTGTTGCAACCCAACAACCAAGAAGGCAAGAAGCTTCTCTATTTATTGTCTCGTCTCTTTTTCAATACTTACCATTACTTCATCACTTAATAAAGGTTAGTGCATGCTTTGACCAAATTTATAATCTTTCTTTTTTCTTTTTTCTTTTTTTTTTTTAAATTGTTAGAAATCTCACCGGCAAACCATTCATTCCGGAACTTAAGTGTAATATGTAAAACATCTGACTGTCTCAAGTTCTTATATAAAATACACTCTTTGAATTCGAATTCAATACTTTAATATGAAATCTTGAACCGTACATCATCAACCCGTGTTCCATGCGACATAAATTTATAATGTTATTATGTTCATAACCGTTGTCTAGCATTGATGGTGACCATGTGATGTTCCCATTTGTTTATTAAAAAAAAAAAGTATCCATTCATTAATACAATTATGTCATTCTACTCATCATATCTTTGTCTGGTTTGTTCTAGTTTTGATGTCATCGCCTTCTCTTTAATTCCACTTTTAGCTCTTTTAATGATAAATTTAAGCGGCCCAAGTGTTTGACCGATTGATTTTTAAGTAATTTTATTTGATCGATTATTAGAATTCGAATCTCGGGTAGGAATAATAATGGTCGGATATCCGACCATTTTTGCTAAAATTATAACCTAAACTATATCTAATATCCAAAACTTATCTATAATCGAAAAAAAATTCACAATTGATATCTATAATCAAAACCGATAAAATATTCAGATATCTGATACGGCTCGAAATAATCGAAAATTTAAAAATTAGAAATTTATAATTAAAATTTTTTTTTTCATTTTTTATTATTAATATCATTAATATTTCTACTATTTTTTAAAAATTTTTTTTATTCTCTTTGGTCGGATAACATCACCAAAATTATTTCAATACCTAATGCTCAAATCCATCAAATTCCAATATTAAATAATTTTAATCGAATAATATCAAGTATCTAAAATAACCGATTATAATATCATCCAGACATCAAATACACATAAAACTCAAACCAAGATCAGTATATACAACTTGGTTTTTTGTGAAAATGAGTGGGTGTACTTCTTCTCAACCAACCCCACTGTGTTTTCCATTAAAGAATTTCATCTACAGGTCAACTATGTACACTGCCCAATTGCTCTCTCCATTTGATTCATGGAGTTTAAAAAATGAAAAATGTCAAAAGCTAAAGTCAACTTTCTTTTTGGCAGTTGAGTTAAAATAAAAATGAGGGACTTAGAAAACCGAAAATTATATTATGTGCCGGGTGTATATGTCATTTCTCTCACAGCAGGCGGGGAGATAACATATACACCTGGCACATGATATATCACCTTATATCACCTCCTTGAAAACATTGTTTCTTCTGGAAGCTGAGCTGAAGAGTTTTTAATATTTTGTGATGGGACACTATTTTTTTTTTTTTTTAGGGTAATGAAAGCTTTGATTCATAAATATCATCACTTAAAATACAAGTCGATTTCAACTTGATTACAATATTTATAATATTTTAAGAATTAAGTTTAGTTACGATAAAATCTAACAATATAAAACTCCGTATACTTCGTATTTCTCTTATCAATAGGAAGTTGGATTCACACGTGCAAATATTGAAAGTATTAAAGGAATTATAAGACCGGCCCGATATGATGGGGCACTTTTTAGGAGTTGGTATTGGGAAGAATGTTTCAAAACCAATAAAAATTGTATATGTAAATAATATTTTTCTACAACCAACCAAACAATTTTGCTTCTTAAGATGAAACCTGCAATGTAATATCTGTTCTTGTCTGTCAATTTGGTAGAGATGGGAGGAGTTCTTGATATTATCTTCCTTTGTGCTAACTTTCTACTGCTTCTTGGTCCTTCATTTTCCCTTCCTCTATGCATTGATTCAAGTGAGTTTCTTTCTTTCTTTTTAATTCTTGTTCAGTTTATAGAATTTTCATTTGATTTGATTTGATTTGTTATTTTCCCTGAATTAATTTTACTTAGAGGCTCCAATTACTCTGAACACAACACTAAGTTTCTGCCCTTACAATGGCAAGACATGCTGCAACTCCACAGAAGATTCACAAGTGCAGAAGCAGTTTCAAGCAATGAATATCTCTGATCCTGCCTGTGCTTCTCTCCTGAAATCAATCCTTTGCGCCGTAAGTCTTTGATCCTCTGATGATAAGACTAGAATTTCCCTATGCTGCTGTCAAATTTTAAAACTTTGCATTGGTTGAGTGCTTAATTTCCTGAGAGCATATTCATATTTAATTGCATATCTTCATCTATTGAATGGAATTCTAATGTTCATGCTGAATTTTAGTTCGTTTGTGATAATTAGGGGCAAAGATTTTTCTAGCTTTTCTTTTCATGTCATTTGGTGTTGTTTATTTTGAGGAAAGGTTCACCATGCGACTCGTTTCTTCATTACTGCTATTACAGAAATGTGATCAGTTTTCGGGGGAGTTATTTACTGCTAATTCTGTAATTCGGCCAGTTCCGCTACTATGCAACTCCACTGGTTCAAATTCATCTCAGTCCAGTAAAGCTAGAAGTAGTGACTTCTGTTCTGAAGTATGGGATACATGTCAGAATGTATCTATTCGTAATTCCCCCTTCTCGCCTTCATTACAAGGTCAAGCCGGAGCACCATTAAATTCCAATTTCACCAAATTGACTGAGTTCTGGCAGTCGAAAGCTGATTTCTGTAATGCCTTTGGTGAAACATCTATGGAAGGATCAGTGTGTTTTGATGGTGAACCTGTCACACTAAACAACACTGGAATGTCTAACCCTCCACATGGGCTGTGCCTTGAGAAAATTGGGAAAGGTTCTTACCTCAATATGGTTGCTCACCCTGATGGTTCCAACCGCGTGTTCTTCTCTGACCAACCAGGCAAGATTTGGTTGGCGACTATTCCAGAACAAGGATTATGAGAAACAATAGAGCTTGATGAATCCAGTCCCTTTGTAGATCTGACTGATGAAGTTCACTATGATACTCAATTTGGTATGATGGGTATGGCGTTTCATCCAAACTTCGCAAAAAATGGCAGATTTTTTGCTTCATTCAACTGTGATAAAGTGAAGTGGCCAGCATGTGCTGGTAGATGTTCATGTAATTCGGATGTGAACTGTGATCCTTCTAAACTACGCGGTGATAATGGAGCCCAACCATGTCAGTATCAAACTGTTATAGTGGAGTATACTGCTAATGGCTCTGTATCTGAGCCAGCCTCGGTATGAGTCCATATATCATATCAAATTTCAACCCAGTTTCTTCGTAATACAATTTTAACTCCAGGATTTCAACTGATTCTTTGATCTCTTTTCAGGCAAAAAGTGCCAATCCATCAGAAGTGAGAAGGATCTTTACCATGGGCCTCCCATTTACAGGTCATCATGGTGGACAAATACTCTTTGGACCAAAAGACGGGTATTTGTACTTTATGATGGGAGATGGTGGTGGTACTGGCGATCCCTACAAGTTTTCGCAGAACAAGAAATCATTGCTTGGAAAGATCATGAGACTTGATGTTGATAATATGCCAAGTGAGCATAGTGTTTCATTGTTTAGTTGTGTTGTTAATACTGTCTGCTGCCTATTTCATATTTTCCTTCCAGTAGAAGTTGAATAGAGTGGTCTATTCTCATTTTTCGGTTACTAAACATCCATTTCTCACTGATGCTTGTCTATCATATCCAGGTGCGGCAGAAATTGATAAACTCGGTTTGTGGGGAAACTACTCTATCCCCAATGACAATCCTTTCAGTGAAGATAATGAATTGCAGCCTGAAATATGGGCTTTAGGATTAAGAAATCCTTGGCGCTGCAGTTTTGATTCAGATAGGCCTTCTTACTTCATGTGTGCTGATGTTGGACAGGTTTGTGATTCAAAATAACCTTTGATCAACTGTTAATATGCTTACAAAATTCAACAACTCCATTTTTTTTTCAACAGGATGTACATGAAGAAGTTGATATCATCACCAGAGGTGGAAATTATGGCTGGAGTCTTTACGAGGGACCTTATCGTTACTCCGCTCCAGCATCATCTGGAGGAACTATGCCTCTAAATTCTGGTAGCCTAATATTTCCAGTTTTGGGATACAATCACTCTGATGTTAACAAGAAAGAAGGATCAGCATCAATCACCGGAGGCTACTTCTATCGTTCGACAGCTGATCCATGCATGGCTGGAAGGTAGCTTAGCTTTTGTAACTTGACAAAACTTAAGGCTTTTCTTACAAGTTCACTGATGTGTCATTGGATTTGCAAATTGCAGGTACTTGTATGCAGATTTGTATGCTACTGCTATATGGGCAGGAACTGAAAGCCCTAAAAACAGTGGCAACTTTACCGCTAGCCAAATTCCTTTCGGTTGTGCTCGCGATTCGCCTATGCAGTGCAAAGTCTTGCCAGGAAATGATCTTCCATCTCTTGGATACATTTACTCATTCGGAGAGGACAACCGGAAGGATACCTTTATCCTAACCAGCGAAGGCGTTTACCGAGTTGTTAGTCCTCGTCGTTGCAACTACACTTGCTCTAAGGACAATGTCACTGCTGCTGGTGCAAGTCAAAGCCCTGCTACTTCTCCCAGTTCATATGCAAAACGTCTGAGTGACCCTTTTAATAGTTTGGTTCTCATATGCTCTTGTATGTTGGTGCTTCTTCTTGGTCTTTTCTAATATCACATCATATCTTAATTTTAGATTATGAAATTATTGTACCATAAAATCAAAATTTCTTTTTCTTTCTTCTTCTCATTGTATCAATGAGGACTGACAAAGAAAGAGAGATGTTCATTATTCATTTTACTTTTACTATTTTGTAATTCGGTTAGGTTTTCTTTCTTTCTTTATAGCACAAAAATTTAATTGACGTACGATAATATTATTTGCTATCTTTTATTCATCGAGTCACTTAGAGATTTTTGTTAAACATACCAGACCATTTTAATCATATTTCTCTACTCTACTCTTCTCTTCGGTCGATGCTACATTCATTTTCTTTCGAATTTTTCATTTCTAACTTTGTCTCATCTAATTTACACACACATCTATCTAAGTATTCTTATCTCAATTACTTCTGAACATCAATTATAACCAAAATGTAGATTTAAATACTTTTTAATTTTTAATAAGTAATATAAAGACTCTTTCCTTTTGTTATTATTATTATTAAAATAAAAACAATAAAAATTTATTAATGTTTTATTTTCATTATTTGTATACTTCTTTAAATAGGTTAATCCAACTTACCCAAAAACAATCCAGCTTTTAATAAAACTATCATGTTAACCACTAATTAACAATTACTAACCCAGGTTAAAATCCAAAAAGCTAAATAGGGGTGGCAAAACGAATCAACAAATCGAATTTGTATCGAATCATAAACGAATCGAATCAAAATATGATGGATTCGTATTCGATTCGTTTATTAAACGAATCCTAATATCATAATTCATATTCGATTCGTTTATAAACGAATCGAATACAAATATTCGTTTAGTCATGATATTATTCAATAACATAATTTACCATAATTTATTTACATTAATTATTCATATGAAATATGTAATTAATATATGTACTTAAAATATCTCACTAAATATCGACAATATTAATTTTTATGGTAATTAGCCATAATTTATCAAATATTAATTGAAAAATAACAATAATTAGTAAAAAAAAAAAAAAAAAAACGAATCTTAAACGAATCAATTAGCTTAAATTCGAATTCGATTCTTTTAATAAACGAATTGAATTGAATTGACTCATTTATTAAACGAATCCATTTTTTCAAACTCGTATTCGCTTTAAAGCGAATCGAATCGAACGAATAAACGAATCTTAACCCAAATTACCATTCCTAAAACTAAAACAATTAATCAGTGAAATTACCAAAATAACCTCGTCCTATATCAAATATAATTGGACTCCGATTTGGATAAAATGGGATTGGATGCTGTCCCAGGCTCCTATAAATATTGATTCTATAAGTTGAACACTGATCTCTTAAATGACATGCGAAGACTCAACCATTTGACCAATCACCTGGGGACCCTCCTTCCCAATTCCTGGTTCTGGCCACTCCCCAGACGGTGATCGACCGCAAGCCTAATAATAAGAAGGAGGATGAGGAGGAGCCGCCGCCGCCTCAGCAGCAATGCAGTGCTAATAGTAAGATTGTCATGTGTTGGTCGGTGACCCTCCCCCGTCGCAGCTGCCACAGTGGAATCTCCGGGCTATGTGGGAGTTTCTTTCCGTACTTAATTTCTTGCATGTGAGTATTTTCGTTTTGCAATCTTTTTAGTTAAGTAAATTGAAGTTTTTTTTTTTTTTTTTTTTTTTTTTGGTGTTGTTAGGTGTTTAGGTCGTTGTTGAATATAGCAGCTGAGTTTTCGCCGGAGGAGTTTGAGACGGCGTTGATTACTCCAAATGATACTTTGAGTGATATTCATATACCTATTTTGAAGGTTGGTGCTTTTAACTTTGTTTTAAAGTTTGTATTTTTAGTTTGTAATTGAAATTTAGGAGTATTGGTCGTTAGTTCAGTTCTTAGTGTGGCAATGCCTGCACTTTTTAGTTTTCTTTGCCGTTGTTTTGACTAAGGGTGCTTTTGGTGGAGCGTTAACGCTCCACTAAACGAGTAAGTTAACGCTAGCGTCAATGCTAGCGTTAACACTCACAAAATCATAATCTCATAACTTGAGATTATTTTTTGACGCTATCGCTATCTTATATTCTAGCGTTTGTTCTATAGCTTATAAGCTAGTTTACAATATTCTCTACCAAACGCATCCTATGAATGAGTAATGTACTTGCATAGTTTAGTGCTTTAGGTGGAGAGGATAGGTCGGATAGTATGTTAGTCAGATTTTAAGTGAGGGAAATGGTGGAGAACATCTGTAATGTATTTGGAATATGGCCAGAGGTTTTGTGATTTGAGAATATCTTGCAATGTGATGTGGACTGTGATTATCATTTGGTGAAGCTTTGAATGCTATGTCTGGGATGAGACCCGACTGAAGGTGTATCATAGGATAGGAGAAAAAGGGGCCCAGCTTAAATTACTGTGGGGAGTGCAGCTAAGGCTGAGTGGGAAAGAGAGAGAGAGAAGATGCAACAAAAGGCAAACGACATTACATGAGGAGGGTATCCGAGTATGGAAGGAATGAACAAGCGAGACAGAATAGGAGAAAAGGAATGAATATATTGTCCTGATTTCATGATTCTAGGAATTCCCAAAATAAGCAAATTTACGTTATTTCCTTACTAGTATAAATAAGAGAGAAATGTAGAATTCTCCATACACGCATGTATGATACAAAGAATGGACTAAGGCCTATTATTGAAATTTGAGTTTCATTACAATATCCATTACAATTGATTGCTGCATTTTCTGGTACAATTGACCTCTACTTTTACAAAAATCACCAAGCTATTCTACCCTGCTATTTTCATTCTACTCTGATTGCCTTGTTGCCTTGAATCATTGTTGTTACTTGCAAGTGGTTGTGATTGAGAAGCTGCAGGGCTGTGAATTCCTGAAAGTGGACAAGGAAGAACAGTGAGACAGGGAAGCAGTTCCATTAGTCTGTAACTAGTAATTTTCTCTCAAAGCAAAGGATCCAAATATTGATGCTACTGATGCTTTTATATTTGCCATGGAGCTTAGGGTTCAACACAACTGTAAAAAGCAATGAGGTTTGTTCATTTGTCTTATGACTACAAATTGTGATATATGTCCATGAGTACATTTTGTATTCAAACAACAGGTTCCTCGTTTTTAAAATTATGCCTTCCATGGCATATTGGCATGTCCTGCGATTACGAATGCAAAGAGCTAAAAAATTAATTAAAAGCCCATTGGACTTTAATTATTATGGATACTAAATGGGTCTTTGAGACCCATGTAGATTGAATTTGGAATCCAAGTCTAAAAGACATTTTTAAAAGTGTAATTATTTAATTTGGAATTAAATATGAATTAGTATTGAATATAATTTAAAAATTGAATTTAAAATTGTAGTTCGATATAATTCAAAAATACGTACTTTGAGTATTTATTCTCAAACGAGTTGGACTCGAGTAAATCAAATCGTTGTTTGAACATTGGATGGTCATTAATCAAAGATTAATTAATTGGATTAGATTGATTGATAACATGCTTTGTGTGAATAAATGGTTGTATTATATGAATAATTTATATCGAATGGATATTAGAAGGGTGAGGGCAATTTTGAAAATTATTGTAATAAATTTAGAATTTATTAATTGGACCTGCGTGTCCAGCCTTATATCTATTGACTCTTTGTAATTCTCTTCTCACCAATTCCTCTCAATGTAAATGATGTTTCTTTATTGTATTATGTAAATTGGGTAAAATTTAGAATAATGCTAACCGGGGAGAGGAAATAGAGAGATTTGTTCTAGGAACAATTTGTTAAATATCCATCCGCATATTATTATTATTATTATTTCTCGCCTTATTATGATTTTAGAATGCATGCTTAAGGGTATATAATGAGACATAATCAAAAATAATAAATTGGTTGTCAATTTACGCGAAAAAAATCCTCAATACAATATTAAGCGATTTCCTTCCATTGAGTGGTTCTCTCTCAAGATCCAAGATTGACATTGGTTTGTTGGCCAAAGTCAAGATCAATGTCCATCGCGGATGTGTTTGAACCACGAAAGTTTTGTTCCATATCGCATATCTTGGGCAAGTTGTGATTTGTTGGCCAAAGTCAAGGTCACTTCTTGTTCATCGACATAGATTACGAAGCTTTCCCACTGTCAATGGGTCCCGCTTAACTGGAATCATTAAGCTTGTTGAGCCAAAGACAAGGCTTAGTTGATTCAGAGGAAAATGTTATGAAATATATTGGATATATTAGCATATATAATGTATATATGTTTTAGACTTGGAGGTCCATCTATCGGATCTAGGAATTGGATGAGATCCAATTGATCTTAGAGATTTACCTAGTTAAATATCATACAGCTTGTTGGCCAAAGTCAAAGTTGTGTGTTATTTAACGAGATCCTAGCCCACTAGGAAACTAGGTTTCCCGAGTACTCAACAGAGGGTTAGAGGCTCCCTGAAAAATAATGGGAGGCCAGTATTGAATTTATAATTTCGTTCAAATACTTACCAAATACGCACATTCAAATTATTTGTCATTATAAATATTTATTATTTGGACTAATATTTTATTATTTTCTTGTAACAGTTGGACTGTACCCGTAATCGTTGATTGAATAGTTAGACTATTGCAATCAAGATGACTGGAAAGAACGACGTTAGGGACATCGTCATGAGCGAAAATGTCTTTAATGTCGTAAATTTTCCTGACTAGGATATGAACCTCAAGATTGTCCTATGGTCTGAGAAGTTGCTCTATATGATAGAAAAACCTCTTGGCCTAAGCCCGGAGTTGAGCAACCAGTTGAGCTTGAGCTTTGGAAGACTCACAATGATAAAACTCAACTGCTCAATCCGTTATTCTTGCTGCGATGACCCTATAATTTCGTCGTCAAAATAAGGGATTGGATCCCTATGAAATGATGTTGAAATTGAAGTACCTTCATCGATCTAACCTTAGATAGCAAAGGTATGAATTATAGAAGAAGCTCTTTCGCTCTCGCATGTCAGAGGGTATATATGTTGAGCACCATGTGTCACAGCTTATTGCTGACATCGAACAGCTAGGACAACTGGTCATAGTCTTAGAGGCTGAGACATCCATAGATTTGATCTTACAGTCTCTTTCTGACAGCTGGAGCGGGTTCATCATGAATTGCAATATGATGAACCGAGAAAATACTCTTGGAGAGTTGATGTCCATACTGAAAG
This sequence comes from Zanthoxylum bungeanum, assembly GCA_019454045.1. Classification (NCBI taxonomy): domain Eukaryota; kingdom Viridiplantae; phylum Streptophyta; class Magnoliopsida; order Sapindales; family Rutaceae; genus Zanthoxylum; species Zanthoxylum bungeanum. Next base: position 10,781 of record SKCR01038187.1, on the reverse strand, counting down.
AGGCAGAAAATGAGCTTCTGAAGGGCAAAAAGCGTGAGGCGCACTTCGTTTCAACATCTCATAATGCCAAGGTTTGGCCGAAGGCTTCTGGAGGTGTGAAGAAGAAGAAGTAGAGAAAGGGCAAGGCCAAATCACAAAAGTCTTATGGGAAGGAAAATGACAAATCCCAAGATGTTTGCTTGTAATATGGCAAATGGGGTTGTTGGAAGCGTGACTGCCGTAAGTACAAGGCGTAGATAAAAGAAGTGAATGCGGGCAAAGCACCAACTTCAGGTATGTTTGTTTTTGAGATAAACGTGTCTACTTCTAGTTTTAAAAATTAGATTTTTTATTCTGGTTGTGGTACTCATATATGTACTGATGTGCAGGATCTGTAGATTAGCAGGAGATTGGCTTCAGGAGAGATTGATCTCCGAGTTGGAAATGGGACTAAAGTTTCCGTTTTGGCTATTGGGACATATATTTTGGAACTGCCATCTAGGCATGTACTTAATTTATCAAACTGCTATTATGTACCTAATTTTACTAGAAACATTATATCTGTATCATGTTTGACCCAACGTGGGTATACTTTTGTATTCAGAAACACCGGGTGTTTTGTTTATAAAAATGATTTTGAGATATGCAGTGCTGATGTTAATAATGGTCTTTATATTTTGAATATAAATCAATCTCAAACATATAACATGACAAAGAAAAGACTTAAATTAAGTAAAAAAAAGATGAAACTTATATGTGGCATTGTCGTCTGGGACACATTAACAAGACTCGTATATCCAGACTTTCGAAGAGTGGATACTTGGACAGATTTGATCCAAATTCATATGACGTGTACGAATCTTGTTTATTAGGTAAAATGCCTAAAACACCTTTTAGCAGTAAATGTTCACATGCCACCAAACTGTTAACCCTCGTTCATAGTGACATTTTTGGGCCCAAGTCTAGCCAGGCTAAAGGTGGATATGAATACTTCGTAACCTTTACAGATGATACATCGCGTTATGGTTATGTGTATCTTATGAGACATAAGTCGGAAACCTTTGAGAAATTCAAAGAGTTCCGACACGAAGTAGAAAAACAGACCGGCACAAGACATTACGGTCGGACCGTGGTGGCGAATACTTGAGTAATGAGTTTCTTGATTACTTGAAAGAGTATGGTATTCTTTCACAGTGGACTCCTCTCGGAACACCTCAATTAAACGGTGTGTACGAACGGAGAAATCAAACTTTTTTGGATATGGTAAGGTCCATGATGAGTCGCACTGAGCTACCAATTTCCTTCTAGGGATACACATTGAATAATGCAATACTTATTTTGAATAAGGTTCCGTCAAAGTCTGTTTAACAGACTCCATATGAAACTGTTTAATAGACTCCATATGAAATATTGACAATAAAGAAATCGGGTTTCTCATTCCTGAAGATTTTGAGATGCTGGACATACGTTTAGTGTTTGGATAATACCAAACTAGAACCCAAATCGGATAAGTGCCTATTTGTAGGTTATCATAGGGAAACCAAAAGATATTACTTCTACCACCCACAAGAGAACAAGGTATTTGTTGCTCTACATGCGGTTTTCATTGAAAAGGAATTCCTAAATGCACTGGTAAGTGGGAGGAAAGTAGAACTCAATGAAAATCAGAGTAATACTGTTCCTAACACATATTCCTTAATGGAACACAAACAGTTCATCAGGGATGAGACTGTACTATAATGTTCTAATACACAAGAACCGCGTAGGTCGGAGAGTCAGAAAACAACATTAGAGGTATGAGTTTCTGATCTCACCTCAGGTGGATATTAATCTTATTGAGGAAGATGAACCAGCTACGTATGATGAAGCAATACAAGGTATCGACTCCGTTTTTTGGCAAGATGCCATGAAGTCAAAAATTGATTCCATGTATACCAACCAAGTTTGGACACTGGCTGATGCACCAGAAGGCGTAAAGCCTATTGATTGTAAATGGGTTATCAAGAAGAAGACTGACATGGATGGCTATTGGTTTCTATTAGGGTTCCAAGATCAATTTAAGCAATGAAAGATTGTGAATACAAAATGAAGTATGGCGGAATCACACTTACATTGAACGGATTTAAAATGCGTCAAAAATAAAAATTTCTCCTCCAAGTTTCGGCCAAGCTCCAAGATCCAAGCTTTGTCTTTTGATTCCAAGCTTTTGGGATGGTTTCCCTATCACATTTGAATGATCCTTGTGTGTGCTAGCACTCTTGAAGATTTGCAACAAATCTTCTTCTTTTTCCTTGAAGCTCTCGGCAATGAGAGGCAAAGAGAGGGAATGATTTCTTTTGGTTGAAACCGTGTGAGAGAGAGTGAAAATGAGTGAATTATTTGATTTCAAAAATCAAATGAAAGATATACCAAACATTTGGTAAAAGTCTTTCAATCATTACACACAAAATGTGTTTTACAAGTCATCATCATACCATCACCAAAACCCATCACCAAAAAGTAACTTAAAATGACAAGTGATGTGACATGTGGGCCCCATTTGATTCAAAATCCGAGTGGGCCCGCGACACATCTCGGGCTCGGGTTCGTTAATTCGAAATTAATGAATTTTTCGTTGCGACGTAATTAAATCAAATTTAATTAAATAATTATGCCAAGCAAAATTAATATTCACGTCGCTCGCGAATTAATTCTAAATTAATTCATTTGCCCGAATTAAAACCCAATTTAATTCTGCGTCGAAATCTAATTTCGTTTAATATATCAAATATATTATTTTATCGATTAATTCCAAATTAATCGTTCTCTCTCTTCAAATAGTATTTTGTCATATATAAAATCTCTCCGTAATTAATCCCAGATTAATTGAGTTTGAATCATACGTCATCGGTGAATCTTCGGGAAGTGATCCAAGAGATCCCTGGATATGTTGGCATCAAATTTGATCGTCAGACTATCTGAACACGTACGTACTTCGTACTATATTTTTATCGATTTATGAGACATGGTTGGCTTCTAGCAAAGCGCCATGCCTACCCAATTCTCCAGAAATATTTCTAATGGAATATGTGATATTTTCAGGCGTATTATACGTAGTATTGCGTATTGCGATCCAATATCGGATGTCACATGCAATGCCTGAGGCTGGAATAGTGTCTGCCCCGTACGAAACATATATCGGATCACAAGTAACTAGTCTCTTTAATCGGTTAATCATGACCTTGTCATATTATCCCGATGGTTGCAACACATTAGAGTACCAATTCTGTATCCCTGTGTGATCATCATCTCCATATGACTGAAGTGATACTTCATTCTTGACATTACATCCAATACACTACGATTCTCAATAAACCCAGAAGAGGCGTACATAGAACCTGTTAAAGTCCTGGACGACCAAAACCAAAACGTATTGATTTTCGTAAGTACTAGCGATGCAAGTCTCAGGTTCAAACTAAATACACATACCCTGATGTAGATTCTCATAGCCACATAGTCATACTACCAATGAGATTCTGCGGGGTCTATCCAGAGTAAAGCTGTTTTCCGTACTATCGGTAAAACACAACCTCCTATCACACTTGCATAAGTATCCAATACTTAAATACATGAGAATTATGCTGTTACTCTTCCATAACAAGCGCAAGTGCAATACTAGTGTATTCCGCATTATCGATGTCTAGTCTCAATAATACTACGACTAGAGATATTTAATGATTAAACTGTTGTGATTGATATCGTATCATAGCTCATTGACCGACATAATCACACGCGTATAACGCAAGCGCATGTATCGTTCAAGTAGTATAAAATATCGATCCCACGAGGACTTAATTCCTACTGTTGTTATTAATTATTGAATCTATTTATTTACAGGTATCTAATTATAGGGAGAAGGGAATTGATTGTTTTGGTTGGTTGAATGTGGAATTGCTTAATTAAAATAAAAATAAAATAAACAAAAGAAAATACTAAGGAAAATTATAAAAGACTCAAAAGATATAGGGTCGTGACTCCACACAATACTGTTAAAAAGATGAATTGATTCTCTTATTTATGTGTACTAATTCAGTTTGCTAACCTGGAACACGAAAATATGCAAAAGCCTCTTCCGATGGTCAGACGCAAATACCCAGTATAACCCAATTTAACCATATTCCTATGTCAACCACATTACCCTAGATTCATTAAGTTTAAGTTCCAATTATGGCTACCCACGCCCGACAGGTATATTCCTATCCTGTAAGGAAATCTATTAAAGGGTTATCTATCCTCAAGGAAGATCGTGAGCTATTAAGTCTAAGGCTGAAACCTAAAATCCCTATGTCTAGTTCATTTTAGATTTACCACATCAATCCTATTGGTGATCAGGCAACATGAAGCATTAAGACTAAGACTTAATAAACAACCTAAAGAATTACCCATAAAAAGAAAAATCAATTATTAAGTGTGGATATTATATTTTATCACTTCCCTAGAATAAAAATAAAATACTTGGGTTAGAGGATCCACTTTTACTATTTATAATTTAGAAATCTCCCTTACTATAATATAGAATTTAACGGTGATAGCCAACCAGCCATGTAGGCGGTATTCCTTATTAAGTCAGATTTAAATGAAGTCTAACCAGCCATATAGGCGGTAATTATCTGTCACCTAAAGACCAGCCATATAGGCGGTGCCACATTATGCCAAATAAATAAAACCAGCCATTAAGGCGGTAATTCCTTTTAGTGAATAATAAATTTTATATTATAATTAAGGGAGATTAATCTAAATTAAAATATTAAAAGCTCCACCCTTCCCACAGCGGAAATTTAACTACTAAACATAAAAAGAAAGGAGAAGAAGAAGAGAACTACTGCTATTACTGAAAATAAAAATGCATAAATTAAATACTTAAAATAAATACAAACAAGATGTAATCCTTAAATTTCTTACAAAAACCTAAGGAAAGCATGAGAATTACAAATGAAATGACTTGATATTTATAGAAAAACCTAAAGGCTTCCACCAATTTCTCCACCAATTGCTCCACAAATTGCTCCACCAAACACTCCACCAAACATGCCAAAGACATGGCATCAAACATGGCACCAAACATGGCACCAAACATGGCATCAAACAAGGCACCAAACATGCAAGCATGTTTGGTGAAAGTTTGACAATTTTTATTTTTTTATTTTATTAATTTTATTTTACATTTTGTAAATGACTATAGTAGATACACAAAATATACTGTATTGTTCATCAATTTCGGCCATGAAAACTTCTGAATTCGAAATTGTTTTGACTTTCAAAGTTGTAGATCGTCGAGTCTTCTTTAATTTACAACTTGAATCAGCTCAATCGGACATCGAACGAAAACGTTATGGCCAAAATAAAAAAATTGCGCAAAATTGGAAATTTTGACTACACTTCGTGACGCGTATAGTAAAATTTCATTTTTGACCATTTTTCCTATGGATTTCATCATTTTAGCTCCGAGTTAATTCCATTAAGTCCCAATATTATTTTTATCTGCAAAATATACAAAAACACATCAAAACATTAATAAAACTCGAGAAACTATACAAAATATTAGGTTAAATGAGTGGAAAATAGTGATATAATTACCACTCATCACTCATCAATCCAGAACTAATCATAAGGAATTTTATCATTTATGTTTCCAAGTAAATAAATTATAAAATGATAAAAGGCAATTTCATTGTCACATAGTTAATTTGTATAAAAAACACAATGTCTTTTACAAATAGCAACGCTATGGGTCATAACTGTCCAACAATCTCCTATTTGGCCTATAGCCAGTCACTCAAGAATCTAATACTAATCTCCTTTAATTATAATATAAAATTTATTATTCACTAAAAGGAATTACCGCCTTAATGGCTGATTTTATTTATTTGGCATAAAGTGGCACCACCTATATGGCTGGTTTTTAGGTGACAGATAATTACCGCCTATATGGCTGGTTTATGTTCAAATACTATTACCGCCTTTATGGCTGGTTGGACTTCAATTAAATCTGACTTAATAAGGAATACCGCCACATGGCTGGTTGGCTATCACTGTTAAATTACATATTATAGTAAGAGAGATTTCTAAATTATAAATAGTAAAAGTGGATCCCCTACTCCCGGCATTTTATTTTTAATATAGGGAAGTGATGAAACACAATACTCACACTTAATAATTGATTTTCTTCTTATGGGTAGGTCTTTAGTTTGTTTATTAAGTCTTAAGCTTAATGCGTCTTGTTAACTGGCCATTAATAAGATTGATAGGGTAAATCTAAAATGAACTAGACATAGAGACTTTAGGTTTCAGCCTTAGATTCAATAGCCCACGATCTTCCTTGAGGATATATAACCCTTTAATAGATTTCCTTACATGATAGGAATATACCTGTCGGGCGGGGGTAGCCATAATTAGAACTTGGTCTTAATGAATCCAGGTAATCTGGTTGACAAAGGAATATGGTTTAATTGGGTTATATTGGGTATTTGCGTCTGACCATCGAAAGAGACTTTTGCATATTTTCGTGTTCCAGGTTAGCAGACTAAATTAATACAAATAAGTAAGAGAATCAATTCATCTTTTTAACAGTATTGTGTGAAGTCACGACCCTAGATCTTTTGAGTCTTTTGTAATTTTCCTTAGTATTTTCTTTTGTGTATTTTATTTTTATTTTAATTAAGCAATTCCACATTCAACCAACCAAAGTAATCAATTCCATTCTCCCTATAATTAGATACCTGTAAATAAATAGATTCAATAATTAATAACAATAGTAGAAATTAAGTCCTTGTGGGATCGATATTTTTATACTACTTGAACGATAAGTGCGCTTGCGTTATACGCGTGTGATTACGCTGGTCAAGTTTTTGGCGCCGTTGCCGGGGACTTATATTTCTTGAGTTATTAATTTTGAAGCTATCTAATTTACTTGTATCTAATTTTCTTTAGTTTTATTTGTAATTTTTATTTCTTTCGTTTATTTTCAGATGGTTGAACAATGGAACACTACTGGGAGATTGAGAGATTACGAGCCTTATACGAAGATACACTCCAATTCTGGGAGCAACAGTCCAGTTTTCTGAGGTCTGTTGTACAGCCCAATAATTATCACTGGATGCCAGAGCCAAGCAATACTACATTTGCTTATCAGAACGCAACATGGAACTGTGAGATATATGACGGTAACCACCCAAGTAATCATTGCGAGTACAATTACCATCCAGGGTGGCAGAGCTATCAAAATCATTCATGGTATGAAGAACCATCACATTTCACAAAGCCACAATTTCCATCTTATCCACCATCCACATTTGATCTTCATCAACAACCAGAACCATCAGAGGAAAATCAATTGATTCATATGTTCAAGGAATGGAAGCTCAATTTGATGCACAAATTCAGAGTAACATAGAATCCATACAGAGGATGACAGATCAAATTAGGAACTACCCTTAGGATGTGTACTTAAGTTAGGAAACTATTAAATGTACTTAGTTTGACTATAAACATTATCTCTATATCGAGTATAACTCGTTGCGAGTATACCTTTATATTGTAGAACACTAAATTGTTTTATTTTATAAAGATGATATTGATATAAACACATTAGATGTGAATAATAGTATTTATATTTTGAATATAAATAAATCTCAAACGTATGATATGAAAAACAAATAGCTCAAACTGATTTGATCAGATGAGACTTGTTTGTGGCATTATTGTCTAGGACACATTTAAACAAGACTCGTATATCCACACTTTTGAAGAGTGGATATTAGGACATATTTGATTCTATTCAAATGATGTCTACAAATTTAGTTTATTGGGCAAAATGCCTAAAATACATTTTTTCTTGGTAAAAGTGTAAGTGCCATCGATCTGTTAGCCCTCGTTCATAGTCACGTAAGTGGGCCCATATCTAGCTAGGCTAGAGGTGGATAATGAATGTTTCGTGACCTTTACGGATGTGGCATCGCGTTATGGTTATATGTTTCTTTTGAAACACGATTAGAAACTTTTAGAGTTTCGACACAAAGTAGACAAACAGATAAGCTAAAGTATTATTTCGTCATGGTTAGACCATGATGAAAGATACTTAAGCAATAAGTTTCTTGAATACTTGAAAGAGTATAGTGTTCTTCCAATGAGGACTCCTCCTGGAACACGTCAATCTAACGGTGCGTCCGGATGGAGAAACTGAATTTTGTTAGACATGATAAAGTTAATCATGAGTTGCTCTGAGCTACCATTTTCCTTCAAAGAGATAAGCATTTAATAGTGCAATACTTATTTTGAATAAGGATCAATGAAAATCTGTTAGACATAATTCATATTAGATATGAACATGAAAGAAACCGGGCTTTCGCATTCCTGAAAATTTGGGAATGCTAGGCAGATGTTTGGATGATACCAAACTAGAACCCAAATTGGATAAGTGCCTAATTGTAGGTTATCCTAGGGTAACCAAAGTGTAGTACTTATACGATCTCACAAGAGAACAATTTAATTGTTGCTCGCCATGCGATTTTCCTATAAGGAATACCTATTTGCAGTGGTAAGTGAGAGGATAGTAAAACTCGATGAAAATCGAAGTAATACTATTCAAGGCACCGAGTCCTTAATGGAACACAAATAGTTCATCAAGGATGAAACTATACCAATAATCTTCAAATACACAAGAACCGCGTAGATCAGAGAGAGTCAGAAAACAACCTGGGAGGTATGGGTTTCTGATCTCACCTCGTAAAGATGTCAATCTTATTGAGGAAGACAAACTGACTGCGTATAAGGAAGTGATACAAGGTATCGACTACCTATTACGGCAAAGTGCCATAATGTTCGAAATGGATTCCATATAAATCAACCAAGTTTGGATACTGGTTGTTGTACCGTAAGACATTGTGTCTGTTGATACTAATGAATCTTCAAGGAAGACATACATGGATGGCAACACATAAATGTACCAAGCACGACTTGTACAGAAAGGGTATCGTCATCAACATAGTGTTGATTATGACGAAACCTTTTATTCATTGCCATGATTAAATCCATTTGGATAATGCTTGCAAATACTGCATGTTTCATTTATGAAATATGGCAGCAGAATGTCAAGATCGTTTTCCTTAACGGAAACCTTTTGGAGGATGTTTATCAACATCCTAACAGTTTTGTCATACTAAAATAAGCAAACAAGGTTTGCAAGTTAATTCGATCCATTGATGGATTGAAGCAAGCATTACGTTCTAGGAGCTATATCGTTTTTGATGTAATCATAATGGTTTACGATTTAATTCAAAACATATATGATTCTTGTGTAAATAAGGAGGTTAGTGGGAGCGCACTGACAATGAATGTCAAATGATGATATATCATTTCTTGGAAATGACATTCCTATATTACAATAAGTGAAAGCTTGGCTTGCAAGAAAAATTCTCCGTAGAATACTTGGGAGAAACAACCTTTATTCTAGGAATAAGGATCTACTTGGTAAGATCTAAAAGTTGTTGACACTCTCCGAGAACTCGTACATTGAAATAAATATACGTGACCTGGTGTCTCATATACTTTGAGCATATGGAGTCACAATCAGACAATCCAAATGAAAGTCACTGGATTGATGTTAAGAACATCATTTAGTATCTTAGATGAACTAAGGATGTTGTCTTATACTATGGAGAAGTAGAACTTGAAGTGACTAGGTTCACTACTGCAAGTTTCCAAACCGACAAAGACGACTATAAGTTGTAAAACGGTACTATATAGTTTGAATAACAAAATAATGAGCTTGAAATCTTCCAAGCAAGATACTGTTACTGAATAAGCAACAAAAGCAGAACTTTTCTGCAACTGAGACAGCATAAGTAGCATTTTGTATCTAAACAATTCTAATTAGATTAGAAATACTTCTGTTAGCAGCTGAGCTAGGCTACAACACATGCTAAAGAATTAACAGTCTCATCAACGATCTGATATGTAATTCATATGGTTTAATCTGATTCATCGGATCATACATCGTGGTGATGTGATGATCGGATAAATCCCATAAGATGATAACCTTATAAATCCTCAGAAGAAAACTGTTTATCAACAGAAATTTGAGCCACCCGTACATAGTTCAGGTGTAAGACACCTGAGTGATTAGCTATGGGCCAAATGGGAGATTGTTGGACAATTATGACCCATATCATCACTATTTGTACAGATCATGGTGATTGTTGTAAAAATTAATTATGTGACAAAAGAAATTGCTCTTTTATCATTTGTAATTGGATTACCAAGATATAAAAATGATAGAAGTCCTTATGATTAGTTCCGGATTGAGATGATATGAGACAATATCAATCCATAAAGGTTTAATCATTAAACATCCCTAGTCGTAGTATTATTGAGACTCGACATCAGTAATGTGGAATAGACTAGTATTGCACTTGTGCGCGTTATGAGAGCATAACAGTATAGTTCTCACATATTTAAGTATTGGATACTTATGTAAGTATGATATGAGGTTTTGTTTTACCGATGGACGGAAAATAGCTTCGCTCTGGATAGACCTCGTGGAATCCAATTGGTAGTATGTCTATGTGTCTATGGGAGTTCGCTTTAGGGTAGGTGTATTTGATCTAACCTGAGACTTGCACTGCTAGTACTTGCGACAATCAGTGTACTTTGGTTTTGGTCGCCTAGGGCTTTAACCGGTTCTATGTATGCCTCTTCTGGGTATATTGATAATCGTAGTGTATTGGGTGTGATGTGAAGATGGAAGTATCACTTCAGACATATGG